>JBBPDA010000152.1:13599912-13616894 GCA_037974385.1 Arnoldichthys spilopterus | reverse complement strand
TATATATATTCAGAGACATATGTAAAGGACAAGGTCAGAAACCACTGTTGAATGCACGTGATCTTTAAGTCCTTAGGTGACACTGCCTAAGAAACCATCATGCTACTGTGACACATATAGCCCACTGGACTCGGGTGTACCTAATAAAACCATTGTCTCTTTACATTGTTTGTCACTGCATCAAGAAATGCATTTGATTTTATTAATTTATGCATTTATGCTAGAGGGAGCCATACATCAACTCGGTGCAGAAATGCAAATTCTCTTGGGCTGAGATCCACTTAGATGAACTGACAGACTTTGAAAACGTGCTGTGGCCAGACGAGTGCACATTTCAGCTAGTTTAAAAAATAAATAAATTAAAAATGTTGACTGTTCCATGCCAAAGATAAAAAGGACCTTCCAGATTGTTGTCTGCAAAACATTTACGAAACATCTGCAAAACAATGTAGCCAACATCTGTGATGGCATTGAGGTGTATCAGTTTACATAACATGCATTGTATTTATGTGAAGGTATATTAGAATTTAAAGAGACATATCTTCCCATCCAGACAACACCTCTTCCCAGGATGTCCATGCTTATTTCAGACCACATTTTGCACATGGTACAATAGGGTGGCATCGTAGACACAAAGTGCATGTGCTTGACTGGCCTGCTGCCAGTTCAGATCACCTATTGAAAATTTAGGGTGCATTATGAAGAGGCGAATCAGACAATGGCGACCATGAACTGTTGAGCAAATTACATCTTACATCAGGCAAGAATGGACAAAATTTCCTTTTGCCAACTTTTGTTAAGTGTATTGCAGCCATTAAATTTTATAATTGTGTATGTTTGCAAAATACAATTACAAAAGTTGGTCAGTAAAACTATTGAAAATCTTTTCTTTGTACTTTTGTCAGTGAAATAAAGGTTAACTAACACATCACAGATTTTTGGAAAGTATCCCAAGCACTTTGTATAATACTAACCACAGATGTGTACTCACCAACAGGCTTGTTGCAAATCAAGTGATAAATACATTAATAAGTCTTTGGTGCCAAACCTTCTGTCTTTTTCAGAATGTTGCTCTGCACATGGCACAATAAATGGCACCTATTAATGAAATTGCCCTTTTTCCCTTGCACATATTGGAACTCTATATTTTGCAGAGGAAGTCACTTTAATGGACGATTCAATTCATCACATCTTTGGCAAATGGTGTTGTAAGGTGTGGTGATAACGTCTACAATGGAGAGCCATCATTTTCTCCCTCCCGCCTATACCCGATGAAAGGAAAAAATGGCTCAAATTATAAGTTTTCTGTCCCTTCTCGTCTTTCCTCTCATCTTCTTCTCCCACTCAAATTATTTGTCCTCTTCTCCATTGACTTGCATGTTCTCTTTTCATGTGATCCAGGTTCATACCAAATATCTAAATCTTTAAAGTGCCTTTTTTTTTTTTACATATTTTTACTATATTTTAAATAATCACAAATCAATTAATAAATTGCCAGAAATTCATTTTAAAATAATAAATTAAATTAAAATTAAAAAAATTATGAATGTAAAAAAAATTTCTAGAATTTACAATAGAGTTTCCTGTTGTATGGTGTAATAGAGGCAGTGATAAACTAGTCTTTAAGGCCATATGTGATCTTATAACAAACACCGGGGGGACAACTTGTTAAGCATTTGGTGCTTAATTGCGGTGAAATCTGCCACTAACACAGGCACACCCCTCTAAATCTTATCCCAAATTCTTTTAGTCCATGCTCTTTTAAAAACCCTATATACGACTTCACATAAATGGTCAATTTTCCACAAGTGCAAGTCTTTGTACCATGACAGATGTTGGCTTACCTTTTATTCATAACACCCTCTCCAGTCCTTTCCAGGCCTGATTTTGCACCAGCTGAGAGTTCTTACTAGTTTAATACTGGTGCATTTTTCATTTTCATGTCATGCACGTTTTCAAAATAACAAATGATTTTGCACTTTGTTTTCAACTCGTAGGAGTCAAACAAGTCTGACTGGGTGTATTCTGGGCACATTACTATTTTAAGGCAGTAAAATGACATTTTGCTTTTGATCAACAAAAAAATCTACGTAAAGTCAGTGGTGTATTATTAAACAACATTAAAGTGGTGCGTATTAGTAACCTGATGGTGCACAACGCTAATTACGGACAAAGATGTGGGCTCAAAGTGCACTATTGGGACTAAAAAGACTTAGGTAAAACAGTGTTGCTCCCAATAATGATTTTCACTTTGCACGTGAGCTCATAAAGCTGAGGTGATGTGCAATTCTGAATGGTTTATTGCATATTAGGCCCAAAACACATCTCTGAATTCTGCCATGTCTGTGTTTCTGCCATCAAAAAAGCAAAATGGATTTGGATACACCCATAAATGTTGCATACTGCACTTACTTATTTTTATTACATGTTGCATTAGATCATCAAAACTGTTTATATTTAAAAGTTATTCCCTAAAAAGTTGGTTCAGCCGAAAAACTGGGGTAAATTCATTCAAAATGGGGTTAAATCATTAAATCATTTATTCATTCATTAGTTAGACTACAGCTCTACACAATACTGATTACTCCCTGAAACCCTTGTCTTTTGTCATGTGAACCCCCAGGAGAAAGCAATGCTATTGTCTGTCTTAGTACTGCAACTGACGGTAGGTCACTAGTAAAAAAAAAAGTTTAATAAAATAATTCAATTAAATCAAAGTATGTTATTACTTAATTCATAATTTTATTAATTACTTTTATTTATGAATGCATGCTTTATTATATTTATTTGTTGATTTATTTATTTGGCAGGTTTGGTCTACGAAAAATATTTTTTAATCAAATTGAATTGTAACTGGTATGTAGTTCAAACATGTAATGACAACGATAAACTTTTCATTTTTAAAGGTCTTTCATTCTGTTACTTTTAAATATGACAGTAGTTGTGTACTAATGTGTAAAATTTTTATTATGTTTATAATTATATGGAAACAAGGTAGAGTAGCTGTTTTCGGACAAGAATATGTTGCTGTTAGAGAAATTTAGATTAAATTGAGAGGACTGCTTGTCTGTTTTAGCTGGTACAGAGCAAGATGGGAGTAGAAGTAGCTCTGCTGGGTTACAAAAAATGTGTTAAAGTCATTAATGAACATTTCAGTCCAATTGCTTTTTTATTTTACAGCCACTCTATTATTCTGTACCAACAAAGGTACAAATTTTTGTTCTTTAATAAAGTGACCTGTAATTTGTGAGACTATTTCTTTCAGAATTCCACCTTGGTAACCAGGAGATATAACAAAAAAGGCATCACACATCAAAATCATTCTCTAACATTTGACTATTACAATATAATATTCATTAAAGTGACATTTTACATCTGTGAGTGACTTTTTCATTCTGTATTGGCAGAATAAAGTATTTATACTCTCTTAAAAAGCATGCAATGCTTTCTTGCTTCAGAAAGTACATAATTTTGCTTTAGTGTGGCTGCAGCATGTGCTTACAATGCGCCAGAATGTCACATTTGATTTACTGAAACTATGGCTTATCACACAAACAGCACATAGCACACACTAAATGTGCACATGTGAGGTGCAGTGTCAAAAAGGCACAGTTAGATTATGAAGCTGTCAACAACAAGTGGGTCATGAAGGCAGGCTGCGAGAGGTCATTTACAATATGTAAATGAAATGGGGTTTTTTTTCATGTCCAATTGTGTATTTAGGTTTGAAATTACATAAAGTATTTATGGTTACATATTTACAATTTAAGCTATCAGAAGTAATAAGACAAATCCATGAGAAGTCTATCTTTGTCAAGTCCAAGACCAGGCAGAGTTGAGCCAAGACAGAGTTCAGTTACAGAACCAGTTGTGAGTTATGAGTGAGGCAGAAAAAAAGAAGCACAGCTACAACAGCTACAGTTGAGACCAAAATTATTAGCCCCCCTTATGAAATTAGACATCACTCTTGATTTCTCCATTAAAATGACCATGTTTGTTATTTTGGAAACAAATACACTTTAAAAAACAATGTCCACTAAGTTTAATTAGGAAATTTTATTGATACACAGAGTTGAATCCAAAATTATTAGCCCCCTGGCCATTAGTAGTCAATAGTGTACCCTCTCTGAGCCACAACTGACAACAACCTCTTAGAGTAGTTCTTTACAAGGTTGGCACAGGTCTCCTGAGGGATTTTGGCCCATTCTTCCAAATTGTTCTAGCTGGTTCAAATTGCATGGTTTCCGAGCATGGACATGCACTTTGAGTACCCACCACAAATGCTTGGGGTCACGGTCTTATTGGAAGACCCAGCAATGATCCTAAGCCTAGACTACGAGTAGATTTCTGCATATTCTCCCTCAAAATGTCAACATAATTTTTTTTTCATGATGCCATGCACCTGAACAAGGCTCCCTCTGCCTGAGGCTGCAAAACAGCCCCAGAGCATGATACTCCCATCACCATGTTTAACTGTGGGAACTGTGTTCTTAGGGTTGAAGGCCTCTCCCTTTCTTCAACAAACATAGTCAACATCCATGTGCCCAAACAGTTTCAGTTTAGTCTCATCAGACCAAAGCACAGACTTCCAAAACTCATCTTTACCTCATCTTTAGCCCTCAATTGGGCTGTGATGTGTCTTCTGGGATGATGGCCCTGAAGCCCACCACGATGAAGAGTCCTCACAACTGTGTTCCTTGAAACATCAACTCCAGAAGAGGCCAGGTCAGCAATAATCATCTTGGCAGATGTCAGGGGCTCCTTGCTGACATCTCTGACTATTTTCCTCTCCATAGTTCTTGAAATCTTGCGCTTATGGCCATGGCCAGGTTTGTTTCTTACAGAATTTGTCTCCTTCTACTTGGCAATGATACAACGTACAGCAGTTCTAGACACTGTGAATCGCTTGGAAATGGCAGTGTAGCCTTCCTTCAAGTGCCCTGTTCCTCTGAGTCTTTTTATGCTGATTGAATGCTGTTAGGAAGCCAATTGACTGCACAGGTGTGGTTTCAAAGCTGATTGGTTAATTACTGTAGGTGTGTTTTGAAAGCAAACATTTACATGGGGCTAATATTTTTGACCACCCCACTTTTTACTATAATATAATATAATATTTGATATAAAGCAAGCCTAAAACTGTATTTTATATTACAAAATGTACCAAAAGCTACTCAAGAGCACTGGTACATATTTAATTATATCAAGTTTCATCAATGCTGCACACATTGGGAGGAAGTTAAGGGATATGTTCCATAATTCCTGGGGGGTTAATAATTTTGGCCTCTAAATATGTATGAATGTGTTATAGAACATTGAAGTTACTGTGCTCTGCTGAATTTGACTTTTTGGATCTAACTTTCCATTCCATCTTAAATGGTGCAACTTTAAGTTGAGTACTACAACATTTAAGTTGGAATAATCAATTCCAAACAGATGATAATGAACCTGGATTAGTATGTAATTAATGGATTATAAACTCTGTTCTTTATTTGGTAATCGTCTGTAAAAAATAGGAAGAATATTATTTTTTACTAATACGAGCAAATTAACACATTAAAATATACTTAAATATGGTTTGGATTATGAAACATGTCCATTGTCTTAGCCAACAGAACACAAATGGAGTTTTCTCAGGTATATGATTGGTTACTATGCAACCAATGTCAATGCCTGTTCTAGATAGATTTTAAAATAAATAAACTGATGCCTGTTTCTTGAAAAGAAAAAAAAAGCAGCTGGTTTCAGTGAAGACCATCTAGGCATTAGGCAAGAGTGATGGCCGAAGTCAAGACATGACCATAAAAAACAATTGTGATGGCCGAAGTCAAGACATGACCATAAAAAACAATTTTTAGTCTGGACTAAAGTCCTTCAGCCCTGATCGTATCATTGGCAGGGTAAGAATGACCATCAAGTGGCAAATTAACTGAACCATGCTCAGATCAAAATGAATCTGTGAGAACAAAAAAGACTTACTCTAAATAAACAGAAGTACTTAGGTCAGGATCATTTTTGCTTTATTGTTATTAAGTGTCCCCGTGACCCGGAAACGGAAGAAGCGGTTGGAAAATGGATGGATGGATATTATTAAGTGTATGGGTGTATGGGTGTGATATGAATTGGAATGCACTATGACATCAGAATCTTAATGATATCTGTAGATGTTTACTTGAAAAAAATAATATTGGCATCAGACAGCTGATAAGATGTGAACAATTTTTGTTTTCTTATTTTACCTCATCTTGAGCTTATAGAAAGATAAGTTAGCTGCAAATTATATTTGTCTTAATCCAGGTAAATGCATTCCAAGCTTCTGCATTTTTATTTGATTTTTTTATTTATTTATTTTGCATTGGCATTTTTGTTGGCAGAGACATTAATGAAAATATCACATATCTACATTGGCTTAAAAATTCCACATTGATGTATTCCTAGTTATTACTTCAAACTGCATTGCCTTAGGCCCATTCTCACATAGATTTGTTCTGTTTATGGCAAATAAATAAAGAGGGAAATACTTCATTTTAGTCTCATGTGTTGATTGTGATTAAAGGCTTGGAAGGACAGCAAACAATTTTGTTTGGGAATGGTTAATATCATTCATTCTGAAATTTCAACTGCATTCCTAAGTAACTTTGTCTTTCTTTACTGGATAATACTGATCTATCAATTTAACTGATATATCAAATCTACAAGAAAAGTTAATAAACTTTAAGGGATTTCAAGCCTTCCACTGGTGCTTAGTCTGTTACTTACAAGTTGTTTCATCTCTCTGAGAACTGTGCTTAACAGGGCAAGTGACCCTGACGAATGGAGCTGCCACCACAACACTATTTTTTACCATACACCTCGCTATGGCTTGCATTTCAATGTGTTTCTGGTTCAAGGTATTATTATAAAATATCAGATCAGATTTTGGATTTCCGTGAATATTTCTGATTTCCTGTTTTGTGACCTTGTTCTGGACATTGTGTTGTTTTTTTTAATAAAACCCTTTCTTTTACCCGCACTTGTGTTCCTATTCCCCTTGGGAATCTACAGATCATAACAGTAAACCAGTAAACCCAGCCGTCCCCAGGCAAGTTCCAAATGAAGTCCGGTTAGCGAAGCCCGATAAATACAACGGTAATTCGAATTTGTGTAGAGGATTTGTCTTTCAGTGTGATCAGTATCTCGCACAAGTCCCTGAGGAGACGGAGCATCAAAAAATTGCTATCCTAGTCTCATTGTTAACCGGAAGTGCGCTAGACTGGGCCACCGCGGTCTGGAGCGAAGAAAGTGTGAGAGGCGTAAGCTATCTGGAGTTCGTGAAAAAATTCCAAACAGTGTTCGACCATCCGCATGAAGGCAAGGAGGCGGGAGAGCGACTGATGAAATTAAAGCAGGGTAAGCGACCAGCTTTTGAATATTCTGTGACTTTCCACACGCTTGCAGCTATAAGCGGATTTAATGAGCCCGCCCTAATCATGATGTATCGAGAGGGTCTCAATGATGAGGTTAAGAGGGAATTGGCATGTCGCGACGAGGAGAGAACCCTGGATTCACTGATAGAAATGGCGATTAAGCTGGATCAATTAATTAAGGAAAGAAGAGGAATGAAGTTTAACTGAGTCTTTCTCATTACAACTAGTCAAGAAAGGGAGGAGGAGCCCATGCAGTTGGGAGCAACTTCTCTCACTCCACAAGAAAAAGAAAGACGACGAAGAAAAGGGTTGTGTTTGTATTGTGGAGAGCACGGACATTTGTTGGCTGCCAGGGAGTAACAGGAGAGAACAGCCACACCAAGAGGTGAGTGACTTTGTTTCTTCTATATTTTCCAGACCTGTGCTAGTCCCCGTCTGTTTACCCAAACAGCCAGATAACACTATGTTTTCAGCACTTATAGATTCGGGAGCCGCTGGAATTTTATAGATGAAAAGACGGCCTTCCACTTGCAGATCCAGTGTGAGAAATTGGAATCACCCCTAGCCATATTGGCTGTAGATGGTCGACCCCTTGGTTCGGGTAAGGTGAACAAGGTTACCAAGCCCTTACAGATCACCATTGGGGCCATGCACAGAAAAACCATAATTTCTTTTGTAATCAACTCAGCATCCCACAAGATAGTACTGGGACTTGCGTGGCTAAGAGCACACAACCCTGTCATCTCGTGGGATAAAGCAGAGATTATTTCCTGGTTGGAAAATTGCAAAAAGCACTGCTTGAGTCTTCCTTGTGCAGCGACCAGCATTGAGAGTCCTGAAAGGGCAGAGCTAGAGGACCATGTTGAAATTCCTCGAGAAGGTCTGAGGATCTCAAGGAGGTATTTAGTAAACAGAAGGCGACTAAGTTAACTCCCAATCGTGACACTGACTGTAACATTGAGTTGCTTCCAGGTTGTTCCCCACCAAGAAGTAGGATTTACCCGTTATCCTGAACCAAGACCCAGGCGGTGGAGCAGTATATCCAGGAGGCTCTAAGCAGTGAATACATTCGGAGATCAACCTCAGCTGCGTCTGCTGGTTTCTTCTTTGTAAAGAAGAGAGATGGTGGGTTAAGACCACGCATCGACTATCGGGGACTGAATGCCGTGATTAAGCCCTTCACTTACCCATTGCCACTAGTGCCATCAGCCCTGGAACAGGTACGTGGGGCCACTATTTTCACCAAGCTTGACCTTAGAAGCTTATAATTTGTTACGCATTTGGCACAGGAGGAAGACACCCGATTATCAACCAGGGGATAGGGTCTGGTTGTCGACAAAGGACTTACGATTGAAAAAATCCGCGATACATTGGTCCTTTTAAAATTGTGCAGAGAATCAATGATGTATCATTTAAATTGTTATTGCCTGCCACTTACCGTATTCATCCTGTGTTTCATGTGTCCTTGCTGAAGCCTGTCCTGAGCGGTCCATTCGCCAGTGATGTACCCACTGAGACTCCTCCGCCGGTTCTGGACGTTGATGGTACACCAGTTTATACCATCCGGTTCATTTTGGATAGCCAGAGACGGAGGAGGGGCCTGGAGTACCTAAATGACTGGGAGGGGTATGGGCCCGAGAAGAGATGCTGGAGACCAGTGGCCGATATTCTGGACCCTGAGCTGATCACTGACTTTCACATGAGGCGTCCGGAGCGCCCTGGTCCTCGAACCAGGGGTCGGCCTTTTGTCGCCTCAAGAGCGTCAGAGGGGGGGTACTATAAGGGGAGTCTTGGCTCCCCCTAGAGGCCGTGAGCGGTCGGCATCTCCAGAATTCTAGCATTGGCCATGCCCCTCCCAGGTGGGACTCATTGTGGGAGCTCAGGACAGGCAACAAAAGGGACAGAGACTCGCACCACATTGCGAGGTTTCGTTAGCTTGTCTTGCATTGTGGATTTTTTGGATTTGACCTGTTTTGTCTTTTTGGATTTTGTCTCTTGCCTAGCCCTTGTTAAATCTGTTTGCCGTGTTTTGAACTTTGCTCGTTTTGTGACTACGTTTTTCCCTTGTCCCCACCATATCTGTTTGCCGTTCTCTCGACCATTTTGCCCGGACTCTGACCTCGATTTTGGATTTCCTTGGATATTTCTGATTGCCGGTTTTGTGACCTTGTTCTGGACATTGTGTTGTTTTTTTTAATAAATCCCTTCCTTTTACCCGCACTTCCCCTTGGGAATCTACAGATCATAACATTAAAAATTATTTTTAAGATTTAAACTACATTTAAATTAGAAAAATTTAGCTAAAGCATTTTATGGATGAAGCAGAACATGGTTTTCTGTTTGAAACAGTTGGCATTTAGGGCTTGAGGAGAAGTCTGATGAGTTAGAACTGACTGAGTAGTAATATCCATCACTACATGCCATCACCAAGGACATACACTGTGAATCTGCAAAAGTTAGCAGACCTCAAAATAATTAAGGCAATGAGTGGCCTCAAAACCCAAAAATTGTGTAAAACATGTGATATAAATCAATTGTTTTTAATTACATGAGGGACTACTGAAATATTGTGTGGTGGTCGGCTGCGTTTAATAAACTAAGTAAAACTAACTACAACTAACTTTAACTAACTTAAAAAATATAAGTTATGAAGGAACATATAAAAAAAATAGCTAAACTACACACTCCGCACTTCACTGCAAACACTTGACATAGTTGGTATCACAGAAATCTTAAGAACATGTATAGTTCTGCTGCATAAGTGACAAATTGGCTACAAATTAATTAGAATCATCTGTTTCAGAGGGGCCGACAGGTTATGTGTGTTTGTGCTAGAGTAATCAGAAACTAATTAAACCATAATCAGTTGTCGTACAATAACATTTACATATATTCATTTGGCTGACACGTTTATTCAAAGTGACTTCCAGGACACAGGCATTAGAGTTGCACAGGGCAACACTGAAGTTAGTGCTACAAAGAGTCCAACATATTTCTCTTTATAGAATACAGATGGCAAGTGCTACAATAAAAACTATAAGTGGAACATTACTGTCTGGGAGTTCTCTATGTTTTCAGGTAGCAATAGTTCGCACTTGACGAATGTGCTGAGGTGGGTGTGGAACAGTTCTTGAATATGAAAAGAGACTGCAGATCTAGTGTAGCTGGGCAGCTCATTTCACCATTGAGGAATAATGAAGGAGAAGAGTCTGGAGTGGTGTTTCATCCCAAATGCGGGTGAAATCTCCAAGCCCTTTAGCATGACGATAATATGTTATAAACCAAAGGAACCAAGACACTGTTTCTAAGTTTTCAAACTAATTTATGAATTCCAACATTGAGGTTTACACTGTAGGTTCAAGACTGCAGTAAGACTGTGTCCTTATAGCCAAAGCCCATGCTTTGACAGTTATGCCAATTAGACAGGATGTGACATGGATTTTGAAACATACTGCTGTTGTTCTTGGTAAAGCACCTTAACTGTGTAGCATTTATTAAGAAAGTCAATAACTTGGAATATTGGAAAGGCTGAAGATTTGTCCTAGAACTGTACAACCTTGCAAAGAACCATTCAGGAACCTTTATTCGCTGCTGTGCTTATAAGGAAAAATGAAATGGGATTCCTAAATAGCTACATGACGCATGTTTACTGACATTCAATCAAACAAAATGATGTCCTTTCTGAAATTCCCACCATTTCCCAGACGCACAGGGTGAGTCAGGTGGGCCTCTTATTGAAGAAAAGAGCTCTATCGAGTCATAATGGCATTATAACAGTCTGCCATTACTGCAGGGTAATTGCATTTGGTGCAGACCTCCCTTTTACACAGGGGTTTTGATCCTATTAGCAGAAATGTGAGAGTGCTCTAATGCACTTACACACTGAGCTTTCTCTCACCTGCATAGCCCATTCTTTTACTCTGAAACACACATTCACATGTCTACACATGTGGTTTGTTTTACTAAATACTGGGCATAGAATCCTACATACATTTTGTGTCCAGACATTTGTAGACACCTGTTTCCTCTGAAATCATGAGCATTATTAGAAAAGTTATGTTCTATTTTGCTGCAATAACAGCATATGCTTTTTTAGGAAAGCTTGTATACTGGATACTGGAACACTGCTGTGAAGAATGAGTACATTCACCCATGAAAGAGCTTTAGTGATGTATTTCTGTAAAATCTACAAAAATGAATGCACAGCCACATACACACTTTTTACACACTTTTTTCTTTTCAAATGTGAGTCAGATAGGCTGTTGTGTTCAACACTGCAGCGCATAGTTAAATCGGATTCAGTTTAATCCTACAGCGGCGGTTCATTCAGCATTGATGGCTTTACTACGCTTTCTCCACGAGTGTCCGTGTACTCAACTCAATTCTGGCCAGGAGCCGTGACAGCAATGGGGAGAGACAGCAGTAAGCAGATGTCGCTTGGACAGGATTTCAAAATGTGCCTAGTCTAGCATTATGCTATTAAACACACTGTGTTATAGCTTAATATGTGCACATAATTGGATCCTCGAGGAGCCACTCGAATTGTTATGCTTAGTGCGAGCTGCCAGGCCACAGCTGCATTTTAGAGAGTGGGAGAGAGAGAGAGAAAGAGAGAGAGAGAGAGTAAATATATCAATATGTCTGCACAGTAAAGTCTCTTGTGTTGAATTAACTCTTAAGAGCATTCATTTATGTACAATTATTTCTGAATAACTTACAGTGGGTTTGGTTAAATTGGAGTCTAAAACTGTGAATCATTTTTTCTAATTGCCTGACACAGATATTTAGATAAAATACATATTTTAATATATTATGATTAAAACGATTATGATCATGAATTAAGTTGCAGGTCACAAAGGATTCATTTCAAAACAGATTTAACAGAGATAAACAAGAAAAGAAGATAAACAGACGTCAGGGCTGTGTTTAGTGTTGATGGAAGCAAACTGTTGAGGAGCTATATGCTTTAAAGCAACTGGTTCTTTCTCAGAGCTATGGGTGTTATTGGATACAAACAGAGCATTCACAAAAGTCTCAAAGAGTCGTGGCTAAACAAACCTTATGAGATAATTGTAAATTAGTCCAACAAGAACATTTTAGGTCTTTTACCATCTACCAGACATAATATTGTGAAAAAACTCAGGGGATTGAGAGAAATCTCTGTTAGTGTAGGGTAAGGCTGGAAACCACTGTTGAATGTGCATCCTCAACCCCTCAGAAGTCACTGCATAACAAACTGTCATGCTGCTGTGATACATATAAGAGCATGGTCTCGGAGGTACTTTAGAAAACCATTATCACTTAATACAGTCTGCTGCTGCATCAAGAAATGCAACCTGAAACTCTATTACTCAAAGACAACACCATACACTGGTTCTACGCAGACATGCCACAGAGTTTTCTGGGCCTAAGCTCATCTTAGTTGAAAGAAAAGGCAGTGGAAATGTGCTGTGGTCAGAGCAATCTACAAATCCTTTTTTTTAGGAATAATGAACTTTGAGTTCTAGGTGCCAAAGATGCAATGGACCATCCAGACTATTTTCAGTAACTTGATCAAAAGCTAATATCTTTCATAGCCCAGGGCATGGATGCCTTGCATGTTTGTAAAGATACCATTGCTGTGGTGGTACATATTGGGATTTTAGAGAGACGTATCCATTTTTTTTCCTGAGAAGTATATGGTTATTGTAGCAGGACAATGCCAGGGCTCAGTTTGCACACACTACATTAGCGTGGCTTTGTAAACATTGAGGGATCTAGTTTGCTTAAAGTGCAAGGTGGTTAAAATACTTTAGCACAACTAACATTTATGAGCCTGTGCACATCCATTTTGTTATTTTCACGCCAGTTATTTGTTATTTTCACGCGAGGGCAGTGGTGGCCTAGTGGTTAGGACACGTCCTTTGAGAACTGAAGGTCTCAGGTTCATGTCCCGGCCCGGGCACTACTGAGGTACCCTTGAGCAAGGTGCTGTTGGTAGCTGCCCGCTGCTCCACATGTGCACGTGTGATGGGCTAAATGCAGAGGTTGCATTTCGTTGTGGTGCTTGAGTGTGTTCACAATGACAAATTTTCACTCTCACTTTCAACGAAACCAGCAGAAAGGTTTTTCTAACTCTCTTAGTTATTCAAAGGTGTGTTTTGGCCTAAAATATAATAAACCGATCAGAAGGGCAAGTCACCTCACCTTTTAAAGTCAGGGGTGCATGACCTTTGGCAGATTGCTATTATAATGGCATGTTTGCCTCACAAATCAGATCGGTTTTTGGCTGAGGAAACAGACCTGCTCACGTGTAAAATCAAAATTGCATGAAATGCAGCTGTATTAAACTAGTAAAAACACTTTGTCACACTTTCTGCTGTACAAAAAAAGGCCCAGAGCATGTTTGCTTGACCAGCCTGCCAGCAGTACAGATTTGTCTCCTATAAAAATTTAAAATCTATAGCGCATGATGATGTTGCAGCCAAAGCCTTCTATCAAGCAAAAACAGGCAAAAAAGTTCACTTCTAAACCTGTCAAACTGACAAAATGTAGTTGTTTTTGACCATTTCAAGGATTTAGTACTGAAATAAGTATTTGGTTTATTATAACTAGTTTTTGAGGAGTCTTTCCACTTCTTATCCTCCTATTATGCTAAAAACGACCGAAAAACACTAAAGATCACCTGCAAAAAAACATTTGTGTACTGGAGTAAATTGGGCTAAAGAGTTAAAAGTTTAATGTCTTTCACATAGAAACTTTACTTTGGAAAGTAGAAGAAAGTGCTACATAAAACAAATGGAAACAACATATTTTATTTTTTTTTCTAGACTATATCGGTTTAAGACAGTACAATACTAGCATTCTAGCTACTGAGTGCTGATTTTTTGGCAAGCTGAGTGGCATATTGCAATAAAGTTGACAGCATTTCTGAAATATTTTATGATAATCTGTCTTGAAAACATCTAGCTTCCAATCAACCTGAACAACATTATCAAGTGGCAGTTATTCTCAGTTCTCTATTAGAGTGTATACATGTCGAATAAAAACATAGCATAGGACTGCAATGGAGAATGTCAATGGATTTCCATCAAGCAGAAAGAGTAGTGATGATGTTTTTGTAGCAGGTGAAAATTTTTATGGATTTATCTATAAATGGGGATATTTAATACTCGAGTCTTGAACTAAACCATTTTTTATTACTAGCCAAGGTGAATTAATAGAGAGGATATAATACTAAACCTTTGGTGCTCTGAGTCCTCTATTGTCCTTAGGCCTTTGGAGGGTAGACAGTTGTGGTTTTTGATTGTTTTTAATAGGATCCACTATTAAGGGGGGAGAATCTGCCCAATTAGAAAGCATGCTCCATCTTTCTATTGTCTTTTGTTTCTTTTAGTACATGGGTGTAATTTTGTTTGAAGAATTAGTTTATTTGGGGAAATATGAGTTCCAAGGTACATTACAGATTTTGCTCAGTTTCCCAGATGAGTTGCATTGTAGACAGAATCTCTGATTTTGTGTAGTTAGAGCAGCCAGACACCTTTCTATAAGTGGTGACCAGATCATGGACTGATGGAAGTGAGGCTGAATGATTTGTAATGTACAAATCTATTGGAACTGGCCAAGGGTAAAATGAAGAGTGCAAATAAAAATGAAGATGATGAGCATTTTTGTCTGGTGCCTCTTTGTCTAACTGAAAGTTTTGAGTCTATTGCTAATGTGTTAACCCAATTAATGAAATATGGCTGTAAGTAAAAATAATTAAGGGAGGCGATTCCTTGATCACTGAATCAATAGGTGCACAAGAAACCAGAAGGTCTAACCCATACGATGTATCTTTGAGCTCATTATAAATCAGTTCGTCAGTTTAATCAGTAATCATATTTGTAAAAACAAGCCATGCTCAGTCGGTACATTGGGGTCACTTTGCCTACATATGTGTGTTGTGTGATTTTTTTATTCCTGCTGATGGATTGTGACTATGTCCTATGTTTTTTGCGAGTCATGTGGGTGTGACCGTGTGATGTGCTTTGTGCTTTAGGGGAAAAAACAGCTCTGCCAACACCAGCACTGCCTCCAAGTCCCAGGTGAAACTACCAACACACACATGCACACACACACGTACACAGTCAGTGTCTGAGACACTAAGCTAGGCAACCTCGTCAAAACGTCTGGCACATCATAAATCAAGCCTCCTGCAGATGCCCCAGAGATGTGATCCTTAAGTATCATAAGACAGATGGAGTAGAAATTCTCTCCCGACCCAACCTCTCCCTACAGCTTCCAGCCACTGCGCCACACTATTGAAAACACACCACACAGCTTTATGAAGCAAACACTCAGGGAAACTAAAGATGGTATAATACCAATGTTTTCTTCTTTGATATCACTTACTTGTATATCACTTAAAGAATTCTTTTCACACTCATGACATTTTAAAAAACACTCACATGGGCATCGGCAGTCAGTACATCATAACAAAATATAAATCGATGTCTTATTCCTTAAAAAGAACAACTTGTGTATGTTTCTTAAAAATAGTTCCATTGAGTTCACAACATCAAATATAATGTATTTATCTGCTCATAAGTGCATTTTATAATAAACATACTGTATAAAAAACTGAGAAAGGTGACTTTGTACTTAGTAAGGGCACAGAAATGTATACAGCCATTAAAGTTTCATCTCAAATATTGTTAAATAAAAGTCAGATTACACATCAAACTGATGCTCATATATAGCACCTAAACACTTAAAACATCTATTTATATTATAATATATTTAACAAAGCATTCATTTTAGCAAAAATGTTATAATTTGTGTTCTTGAGTTTTGCTAACAACATATGTGCCATCTGTCACATTAATAAAATCATATTCTTTGACATGATAATGGATCAGTTATAGTTTTTAAGCCTTAAATGAACTAACATTTATAAACTTTTGTGTTTGTTCAACACTGATAATTTGGTGTTCTCTGCATTCTTAACAGGGCATATTATTTACACAAAAGACACTTTTGTTATTTCCAAAATTCACAGGAAATTTCTATAATTTACTGTTAAAATCTGAAATCAGTAGGCAACAGTGAGCATGGCAGCCAGTTTAGGATTTTTTTTGGTTTGTTTTTATGAAACAATACTTCTTCCTCTATCACAAATGTAGTAGGTTCAACTTATTCGTGTTATTTACAACATTTTTGGGGCCATATGCATTTGAAATTGTAGAAGATAAAAAGAGTTGCTGCGATGGGTTGGCCTTCTGTCGTGGGTGTACCTGCTCTGGGCCCACAGTCAGCTAGGATTGGCACCAGCTTTCCAGTGACCCAAAATGGAAGGTTTGTTGAAAAGTTGTTTGAATAAATAAAAAAAGGAAGAGTGTGTTTTGCTGACATTAAAAATACAATTAAACTAGTAAATAAGAATTAAATCATGTCACGGAATGAAGTAAAGAATTTATAGAATGGCTACAGTTTAAAGTTTAATGTAAAGTCACTAAGATGCAAGATGCAAAGTCACTAAGATCCATATGCCCCAGGATGCCCTCATGTCTGTGCGTCTTTCTAGGTCTCCCCTTTTAGTTATGCTGTTATAGCGAGTCT
>JBBPDA010000152.1:13571802-13589226 GCA_037974385.1 Arnoldichthys spilopterus | reverse complement strand
AAGGCGATCTCAAGGATGATCAGAAGAAATGGAAGCACCTGAGTTAAATATGAGTGTCACAGCAAAGGGTCTGAATATGTAGGACCATGTGATATTTTAGTTTTTCTTTTTTAATAAATCTGCAACAATTTCAAAAATAATTTTTTTTGTCTGTCAATATGAGGTGCCGTGTGTACATTAATGAGGGAAAAAAAATAATTTAAATGATTTTAGCAAATGGCTGCAATATGACAAAGAGTGAAAGACTGAAGGGGGTCTGAATACTTTTCCTAACCCACTGTAGCTCACTGTCAGTAGAAGGTTGCTGAAGCTTCAGTTGCCCCAGTAAAAATGACTAAGGGTTTAAAAGCTTCAGCAAACTCATAAGAAGCTCATAAAAGCTTATAAGAGTTGCTTTATAAGATCACATAGCTAATTTTGTTAGTTAGGTAACACAACTTTGGCATACTAGTGTATAGATATGAGTTTCTTGTGTTATAGCAGTGCACCATTACATGAACAGAAAACGAATATTACTTTATTTGTTCTTCCTGTTGTTATAAAGATTAAAGGCACAACCACTTTTCCCAAATAGACAACAATAAAGTGGTAAGTGGAGCCTGAAAATTGTGCCCGGTGCTTTCTAAGCTAATTTTCAATGCTTTATTTATTTTTTATAGCATTTTCAGATTTCCTGCGGCCACTCCTGATTTGTTCTTGGTTTTCCTTATTTAAAAAATCCTGTAGTTTCCCTGCTCTTCATTCTGTTTGGTATCACCGTTTTCATTGACACAAAATGAATTTTTTTGTACACTTATTACATTACTGTATTACGCTACGACTAAGTTCAATTAATTTGTGCAAAGCTGTTAGAAGACATTTTATATGCATCCATATTATTGAACCGAGGTGAGGGTGATGCTAAACCCAGGAACTCTGAGCCTCAAAGCTGCCACTTCTGATGCTTGGTATTAATGGTGCCCTCCTCGCAATCAAAAAGGCCTATAGATCTCAAAATCCTTCGGTCTTCCACTCTCCTTCCATATTACTGCGTTTAACTTATTTTGATGGTTGTTTTTCAAGATAAAACAATGGCAAGCTAGATTAATATTAGTCTTAACTTAATAAATAAAAAGTAACTAATGAACTGCAAATAAGTCCCTGATGGTGGTAAATACTATTTATGTTGCTCATATATTAAAATTGTTTGAGAACAAGAGGCTACAATTGTAGTATCTATAGTGGCACATGGCTTCAGCTGATTATTATAAACACGTATTGCTCAGATAAACAGCACAGCAGTACATATATGCCAAGTGTGCTTTCATTATTAAAAGTATTAAAATGTAAGACTTTATTTAAGCAATTTCTACTGGTTGATTCATCATGATTTTTGGCATAATGTAAACAGCAGCTGTTATTTTCAAATTAAGCCCAAAAGTGAAAACAACAAAAAAAAAAGAAAAATAAAGTTTCGTTCAAAAATGTATTTCATTGTGTATATGTAGCACCTCAAACTTAAAATGCTATGCCCTGTCCCTGACAGGCAATAAATAGTCAAATTAATTGGAGGTTCTACCTCGGTAAAGGAGTGCCCCCTTGGAGGCATAATTACTTGGCTTGTACATCATTATACTGCAGACAACTGGGTATCTAGACAGGGGAGAAAATGCCAGGAGAAAAACAGCTGCAGGGCTTCTCACACTAAATGTTTAATATTCTAATTCCAGCTCTTCAATCAGACAAAGAGATGCAACATCTTCAGCTTAAACAAAGGAACCAGCCCAATTATCTATCACAGCAGAAGATACTACAGGAAGATTGTAAGACAAAAATAAGGATATGGTTTAGTGAAATTAAAGTCAACGTGTCACAGTGTCACTTATAGTCACCAAGTCACTATGGAACACATGCAGCACATTTCTCGCACAGTAAGGGATAAAACAATGCATTTCTAATATGGCCCACTGTTGTTCGGAGTGGTCTCTTGGTCCTGGATTTTGGTTTATGGTTTCTGTTATACCCCTCTATGTGTCCAGAGCTTCGCTGGACCGAAAAAAGAAGCCCAGTTGTAAAGATATTAGTAATAAAACAAAGGTGTTAGTGTGATGCCATGCCATGCCCTTTCAGTACCTTTAGTTAAGAAACATAACTCTGCCATCATCCATTGCATTTATACTTAAGTTGCACTTATTCCATACACCTACTAATATTCAGTTGTGTAAAGATACAAACATGGCTCTTTCCCCTGGAAAAAAAACCTGTTCAATATTCAGAATCGAACCTCAAGGGCCGCGTTCTAATATTAAGGGTACATTTACATTGTTTATACCCTGATTCAGAACAAAAGATGTCTTCATATCTCATAGTCAGCTAGTTGTGTCTGGGCCCTAAGGGATATGATAATTGGCCAATATAACAATGATTCCATGAACAATAGCATTAGTGACATAACAGAGGTAAGGCATAAAGTATATGAGGATGTATGTTAAAATGAGTTTGCCTCTTAAGATGTTCCTTATAAGATGAGCTGCAACACTACCCATATTTCAATGTTACTGGGGACTGATTGTGCACTTAGGTGCTTACCAGCAGGTTGTACACATCACATGGTTAACTAGTAAATACAACTTCATGCTGTTCAGTTGGATGTTCAAAGATATCCATGATGCACTCTTAAAACTGTGATGAGCTTTATTTGAAAATTTTGAGTGGAATACGAGGGAAAAGTAAAAAATATGTAAAAAGAGGTTAATT
Organism: Arnoldichthys spilopterus; assembly: GCA_037974385.1. NCBI lineage: Eukaryota > Metazoa > Chordata > Actinopteri > Characiformes > Lepidarchidae > Arnoldichthys > Arnoldichthys spilopterus. Next base: position 13,586,490 of record JBBPDA010000152.1, on the reverse strand, counting down.
ACTGGAATTACTCTTGGTTAAGCAGGGATTAAAAATTGTGTGCATTAAGAATTCTGATAGCTTGTGATATGAAGCTGTTGCACAGTCTGGCAGGACAAACGCAGATGCATTGCCAAATGGTAGAAGAGAGAAGAGTTCATGTGATGGAAGGAAATGTTCTTTAACAATGTTACTGGCCCTGTTATAGCAGCGGTTTTGGTAAATGTCTTTCAGGAAAGGTAGTGACAGTCCGATGACCCTCTTAGCTGTTTTCACTATCCGCTGCAGCGAATTGCAATTTGAAACATTATAATTCCTGCCCGAGACAGGGTTGCAGACTGTCAACAGGGTCCTTATATAACGTGCTGAAGATTGTGAAGGAGACCCTAGCTTTCTTAAGTCTCAGCAGAAAGTGCTGATGGTGCTGCAGCCATTTGGCTATGGAGTTGAGGGACCACATAAAGTCATCTGTCTTTGTGTGATGCCTTAGAAGAACACTTTTGGCTCTGTAAATAACCTGTCAAGAACCCTTTTGAGTGAGAGTGTTTGAAGAACCGCCAATGTAAAGGTCCTCAAGAATTTTCCACAATTACATGTCATTTACAAAAATGGTTCTTGAGAGAACTAAAGTGGTTCATCTACCGAAATCACTCAAAACCCTTATGTTTAAAGGTGTACACAAAAAAATAAAGCACAGATATTCAAACCAGGCATATTCTGCTTTATTTTGCTATATGTTGCACCCTAAATGCAAAATTGACTGTATTTTACACATTACATATACCAAATAGAATGTAATAACATGTAAATATGATGTACTGTCAAAAGAGTCTCCAACACTCGACTGCAGAGTAAAGGAGCAGTGGTATCAACATGAAGAAGTTTGAGGTAGTTTGAGTACTCTCACGTGCTAAGGAGGACGAGAAAGAAAACTGAGTGCCTTTTAAAACTCCATCACTCTTTGAACACAAAAAGCAATGAGGTCAATTCCCTTTCCTCTCACTTTAAGATTACCTTTCAGATTCACTTTTGCAGAGCAGAGTTCACCCAAACCTTACGCTGCATTTAATGACAGAAGGACTGATAGACAGATTAAATCCCAGAGTTTAAAAGAACAAAAGGAGATCTTGCCACCTTTTCAGTGTTTCAGATCCTTGAGACAAAAATAAAGCCAGTGCCTGAATGTTACAATTATTATTATCTCACCTAAAATAATCAAAGCCGCGACCTAGATACACATTATACCAACTTTTCTTCAGAAGAGATTTCTTAATAAAACCCACAACAAAGTTTTCTTATTAGGGATTAGTTCTTAGGTAAAATAATCTATGCACACTCTGTATCATACCTTGACACAGACTTTTAGGACCTTTCTAAAGAATAATTTTAAGAAAAATCAGGAAAATATTGGCCCATTGTGCTCATTCTTCTAAAGCAATTTGTTTAAAAACTGAAATCTGCCTCAAAGATAATCACATTAAATGCTATAATGCGCAACATAGCCTAGAAAACAGGTACTTCACTAGTTCATTGTATAGGCTTTTGTCCAGGCCACCATTAAGTCTCTGAAAATTACCATTGACTGATGAGCATTATTTCTGAAATGCTGGCCTTGAGTGGACATAAAATGCGCTGCTGTGTCAAAACTTGAGCTATCAACCTCAGCCTCAAATGGACAAGTACACTGAATCAGCTGCCAAGGTGGGAGCAACTGCTTACTTATCAGCAACAGCTGCAACAGTCTTGAAGTCCTCGTCAAATCGTTCTCATTAAATCTGAAGCTTGCGCCAACAGTTATGTCAAGAGAATTCTTATCTAGCAGCTGTTTACAGACACCACCAGGACTGTACAGGAACATCCATCCAGAAGCAACAATTTAATATAATCTGCAAACAAAGGATCCGTCACCATGGAACCACTGTAATGTAAAGACAGTACTGCTGACATGCAACATTATCTTATAGAAGAGGAATAAATATCTTAGACCATCATCTTTATACCATCAAAGAAGACAAAAAAACTGCCCCTTTGTAAAAGTCAAACCTGAAGGTAACTACAATATAATACAAAAGTTCACACAGATTTCACCTTGAACATAATGTCCTGGGCATTGCAATGCATCATAACAGATTTCAATTTCTGAGTTGATTGAAAAAGTCACAGAAGTCATGCCAATGAAATTCTAATCACCCTCTTGGTGGCTGTAAGGGAGCACAGTTTGGAAGCATATAACCAGAGAAAAAAGTTGAGTGATGGCTGAATACTGAACACAGTGTCTTAAATGTATATTCCGACACACTAAAAACCCAGAAAGCAAACAATCATGCTTATTGTATTGGCCATTGATTAATTGCTACAAAATCCACCATGATCCACCACTGATTCTACAACACTTGCTAATGTTTAAATAGCTGCTGATGTTACAGTGGCAGGTATAAGTGTAGTGTTTGTAGATTAACCTGAGTACTTTAATTCCTACGCAGCAAAACTGCCTTGGTTTAAATCAAAGATTGCTTTCTGTAAAGACATTCAGAACACATAGAGAACACATATGCAATAGATTTTAAAAATTAATTTAGGTTAAATTCTAATTTTGTCTTATTGGAACTTAATTGATGTGATTTGTGATTTTACTGCTTAATGTTTCATGAAAAATTCTCTTTGAATGGACTTTTAAAACTTTTAATTTTTTATTTTTTTCCTTTTCATCTACTTCAGTTCACTCCTGCTCCCATAGTCCCCTGCAACACAGATGCTAAACCCATGACAACTGATCATCACATTAGTCTGCTCAGGCTTTAGTAGGAATCTCCATGTTGGCAAAGACACCAGCTGAATTCTGCTTTAAAGTGTCTACAAAGTGGTTTAGCCATTTTAAAATAGTTCATAAACAAGAGTTCATGCACCCTGCATACATAGCCAAGTCAACATTTAATGGATATCTCTTACTGGACTGGCTAAGGATCAGACCATACATTGCTGAAATTCAATTTAACTTCTCGAAAACATGGAACATGCTTTTTTAGAACTTGTATTGAAAGTGCACAGTGTTCTTCTATATTCCTTTGGCTGACATCCCCTAAAGTTACTGCAGTAAATAACCACCTCCACACCACAGTAAATATCTGCTGAAAGATGACCAGTGTGTCTTTCAGAAGTCAGTATGCAGTAGCCGTGTCCAATAATCAACTCCACCCACTGGCCTTCAAGATGAAAAAAGCAATGCAGCAAGTTCATGTGCCCACAGTCTGTCAGGCTGTCTTGAACAAACAGCAATATGAGTCAGAATCACTCCATAACAGAATCACTGTCTGCAGATTGCCTGTAGAGTCAACAGGTATAATGACACAGTGTGGCTATGCACCTTCATGACAGGAAGAGCACTTATGCTGAATTACTATTTGTCAGTTTGTCATTCTTTGCTATGCTAGGCAGCGAAGATGTCACAAAAAAATAAATTACTGCACTTTGACAGTTGGGCCATAGGTAATGAAATATGCACTTAGTAATAACATTTCAGGACCACTTTAAACACAGGCTGCAGTGTGCTAACTGAACTTGACAGTATACTCATATTACATAGGTGAGAAATGGTGGCCTAGAGGTTAGGACCCTGCCCTTGCAAACAGAAGATTGCAGGCATAAGTCCTGACTTGGGTACCATCCCTCTACACTACTCTCTGGGCGCTACACATAGCTGATCGCTGCTCCACATGTGCACGTGTGATGTGTTAAATGCAGAGGGCACATTTCATCGTCGTGCACTTGAGTGTATTCACAATGATCAAACTGTCACTTTAAATTTGGACAAAAGCAGCTGGGAAAAGCAACAATCATACAATCAAATTTGCAGATGATGTGAAGACAACAGGACTAAAAAGCAAAAAACCCACCTACAGCTCAAAGGGTTAAATAGTAGATCAACTTGGCTTTAAATGTTGGGTAAAAAACACACAATTGCAGGGACAAAGCACATTTACACTGAAGAGAGTGAGTAGCAGAGGAAATGGCCAACTATTTGAGGTGTGCCTGGGCATTGTGAATGTGACACTTTGACATGTACTGGGAACACCAATGTGATTTGCAATCAAGTGCAACAGCCCAATACATAATACATGAGATGCCTCAAGCAACAGGAGATGTCAGGACAGCAGGCCAAATGCAATATGTTTTCAAAGTGCATCTAAAATACTGTGCACTGCTCGGTCTTGAAATTGCTTGCGCTCATGAGTCGCAGGGTTTAAAGGGCACAGTAAAACGATGGAGCCATCAACAAGCAAATTCTTTCCTACCAAAACACTCTACAGGGGTGCAATTTTATTCCGGCTAAGAAAACAATAACATGGATTGTGAGTGCATATTGAGGCCACATCATAGACACATTTTGTCTTTTTCACACATCAAATCCTGAGAGCTGAAATAATGTCAATAATCTTTAAGCACATGTTTGATGCTCACACCTCTGCTTAGCCAATGTTTCATTGCTGCTGCTGTTAAAGTAAGTATCCAACACCACACACCTCTGAGATGGTGCTGCAAATTTACACCTGGTTTTAAAAGACATAATTACATGCAAAGCCTTGACTAGTTGAACAATTAAATACATTATACGTTAAGTACATTAAGCTGAAAGTATAAGCAGCCACAATTCTTATATAGAGTGATCCTCTCACATTTTAAAAGATGTATCTTTTCTCAAGTCAGGGCTGTAACCAGGATCAAAATTCTGGCAAGGTCCATTTTTTAGAAAGGTGACCTTCTTCACAGGGTGAATAAACCACACTGTCAAACACAGTATTTGTATTAGTGCAACTTTTTTTCTATCTATGTGTATGTGCCTACTTCATTCCATTTGTTCAGCTCCCAGCCCTCCATTCATCCCTACACTGCTACTGTACGTCTACAACCTGCTTACATGTTGTTGCACAATTATCCAGACACCCCATTCTAATGAGTGAATTCAGCTACTTTAGGTGGACACACATCTTATAGCTTTGTTGTATCTCTGTTGTGACAATTCCAATAAATCGAGATGCTTGACTCTCTGTGTTCTGTGCTTCTCTGTGTTCAGTTAAGATGATTTAAAAGTGCAATGCTTTCATTCAACCGGGCTAAAAGTTTTTTTACACTGCGAAAACAAGATCAATACTAGAAAATCACAAAGTTTGTCAATAGTTGTGTCTTTAGCACTATTAATGTTAATTCAATGTCAATTCTTAATTTGGCTATAGCTGCAAGACCATTCTAACTGCATCCACAACATTCATCTTGTGTTTAGCACTGTGCGCCTCAGACAAGTCTAACAAAATGTTAAACTTCTAACCTGTCTTTCAGCTGAAACAGTGTAGGTGCTCTTGGCTCCGCCTGTTTGAGATATTGTTAGTGCGTCATTGCACCTGCGTGTTCCCTTTACATCTTGGACCTGGGCTGCTTGATAGCTTTCTATCCCATTTGTACAATTTACAGCCTTTTATAACACCACCTGGGTGCTTAGGAGACCACATTAAAGAGAATTCCACTAATTTTGCAGGATGTCTGTTCAATTTGAGCATTAAGATGTAAAAAAAAAGGCATTTAGAGTTTAATGTGAAATGTGCTGTTCAGCGGAAATGTACCATGTTAGATTTTTTCACAAGGATGCTGACAGGAACCAGATGTCTGAAAAGTGCAGTTTCTCTAAAGGAAGAGGCAAAGTAAAAACATATTATATGAATAATAGGAATATGGTGCCTGAGAGATTGTTTTATGACACATTTGTGAGAAAATTTTGGCCTAAAAGACATTTTAAATATCCATTCAGAGTGAATCTTAACAGTTGAATTAGGTAGAAATGTGAAAACATCCCGCTCCTGTCCCAAGAACACGCTTTGTACTACTGTTTCCAATTTACAGTGTATTCATTTTAAATAATAGTATGGAAAAAACAGACTTCTGATTGACTATGCTGGAAGGTCCAGAACAGTGGTACTGTATAGATGCATATTCAGCATTACAACCAAAATGTAGGTGCTCTCCTTTCGTTTAGGTGGATCCAATTGTGAAGCCTGTAAAAAAATTTCTATTGACATCACTAAGACAGGCTGGTAATTTAACAGTTCATCAGAACCAAGTAGTATTAGCCTACCAGTGTTGACTAAAAATGCCCACTCAAAATGACTGCTCAAACATACTTTTAGCATTGACATCTGATTAATACACTGAAACGCAATTAAAATGCATTAATCAAGTATGCTTAATATTCAAAAATCCATTGTTAACATTGACAGATCAATTTTTTTCACTGTAATCAATAACAGGAAGTATGAGGTGTTTCTGGAAACAAAGTAAAGAAAGAAATCAAACTCTTCTAAAACCATCTCCACCTGGAAGCATACGAACTCAGCTTATTCAAACACAAAATTAATGAAGGTAAAGTAACAATAACCACAAACAATTACCTGGCTCTGAACGTGGCTCATTAAATCCCAAGGCATAAACACCAGTATAATATTATTATTCTTATAATAATATAATCATGCTTATGTTGGCCTTTATTGCTCCTTTTGCAATATTCTTCTATTGCAAAGAGAGTTTTAGGTGTCTGGAGTTTTTCTGTACTGAGGTCGATACTAAGCACAAACCTTATGGTTATGTATTACTACTTTGTTTACTGTAGCCCCCCAAACCCATGGGGAATAAAATTCAAGCTCAGGCCCCCTTGTGAAATTTATGATGCCCATTCAAAGCAGCAGTCTACTGCATAGAAAGTTGTGAAATATACCATGCAAAAGATGAAACAACAGAGAAATTAACTACCCTGTTCAGATTCAGCTGCAGCAAAATAAGCTAACAGCCATGCAAAAAGGGTTACATGCATTTCACTGGCTGTGGATGAATCAACATACAACACAAATTTGTTCTTCTTTATCATAAAGAAAAAGCCAGGGTTGGTGAAGATTTTGTGGGGTTTTTAGGTCTGATAAACAGAACACACAAAAGGGAAAGCTCTTTATAAATTCAGATGCTGATTGAGAGAAGAACAGAGATATACTGTAAAGCCTGTAGTGTCCACTGCTACTGACAGAACCCCATGGTTTGATGTGAAGCTTGATAGATCACCCTAAAAATACCCTTGCATAATACATCAGAAATTTGTGTTCTCCTCTCCGAAAAAAAAGAAGGCATTTTGCAAATTGCTCTGTCTGATGGAAAGAGTACAAAAGCTTCACAATTTGTGGTTTTATACAGAAAAAAATAGAAGCTGCTGCTTTCTTGGCTGATGTAACATCACATTTCGATGACGAAAGTGTCAAATTGTAAGGCAGAGACAATACCTTGTGTGACCTCAGGTCAGCAGCACACAAGAGGAGGCTTGAGGTGTTCAGAACTGACATCCAGGACAACACTGTGCCCTTCCCCTTTGAAACAAACTAAGGGCCTGTCAGCGTCATGCTGAAATTTTGGAAAAGCTTTAAATATTAAATTAAATTTTTACAATTTCAAAACTGGTCTTGTAGACTCTATCCTAGGCTTTCAGACAGAAATGTCCCAAATGTTCAGTGAAAGCACAGACAATCTTCATTTGAGCCAATAATGCTTATCTGTTAACACAGAGGATTAAGCTCCATGAAAACTTTGCTCTGCAGGAAGGTGACATGACCCTGTCACTTTCTGGACAAACATATGCAAATGTCAGCCACAACAGAAGCTCCGCCTGGACACTTCACCTCACCACAGTTTAAATAAAAAATCACAACACATTTTCCATTGGGACCTCCCTGTATTTCTGAATGAAAAACATAAAGGGAGGGTGTTTGAGTTATCTGACTTCTTTTTTCAATGACTGGCTGGAGTCTTGGGGGGAGGTGGTAAATGATGTAATTGGTTAAAATTAGTTTTCACTGCCCACTGATGCAAAATGATGTAATTAAAACTCAAAATATCTTTTCGAGGCAGTCAGATGTCATTATGTTTAAAAATTACAAAAAACAAGATTGTTGCTGTTAAATATAATGAATTATACCTTACATAAGCTAACATTTAAAAATCTATTATGATTTCAGACTTTACACTTTAAAGGCGCCATTTCAACCATGAAACTGTAATGTTTATGTCCATACTGCTGTATTGTTTAGGGTTTGCTGTATCTTACATGCATAATCTTGTACAGGGGTTTGCATGGCTTAGTTGTCTTCTCTGTATCTTCAGCTTTGTAAAAGTATAGAAGAAGAATCTAAAGCAGGTTTTCCCGGCCTGGAAAATTGTTTAAAAAGGATTGATTTTTTTACGTTTGTTAAATGTTTAATCTTGACATCAGTTAAATCTATATTTTTTAAATATCATTGGCTTGTTGCAGCTGTGGAATTTATAAAAAGATTAAAAAAAAAAAAATCCTCCACATTACATAATACATTACATACAAATTAGCAGTCTGTGCTAAGTATCAGCAGTCTGTGAAGGTAAATAGCACTTAAAGTGCTAATATTAATGAAGCCTTTTCTATTAATCTTATTCATAGTAAGAAAATGTTCATTTTTCAAAAGAGCATTTTCAGAATAATGAACGTCTTCAGCTCAGTAGACAGCTAACACAATTTAAGTCACTGTAAAATGCAACATACCAATTAAAAATATGTTTCCTACTTAAACAAATTTGCAGTAAACTGATTACATTCCACCAGCAGCTTGAAAGTAACATGACACACTTGCTTAAAGGAATGCAAGCGGAAAATAGCATCAACAGACATTACCGCTATTTCGGTAGGAAGTCATATGCATGGCTGGATACATCCTCACAATTCAATCACGATCCATTTCTTAGTGTAACAAAATTGGAAAAAAAAAAAGAAAGGAAAACTTATTTTAAGCACTTAATGACCACACTGCGGCCAATAAGACCCATCAGAATGTTTTTTTTTTTGTTTTGTTAATTAAATCTTTCTTTTAGTGTCGGGAACAGACTCGCATAGTAGTCATGGCTCTTCTTAATTGCTCCACTTTATGCTATTTTAAATGCTTTTTAGTGTCACCCATAGCTTTCTTATTTGGCTCGGACATAAAAATTGCATTTATTTACTTCTCATTAATTCTGAAACTTTTGAAGTCAAAATATTTTATAGTGACAAAAAAAAGAGCAGTGAACAAGTCAGCTTTCTGAAGTGTCTGAAGTGAAGGGTCACTGAATAATTAGCCTTTTGTGTTTTTTTTTTGTCATCTAAAATCTTTCCATTTATCAAACTCATTATACTCATGCTCTCTTGTATAAATCAACAGAATCTACAGGCGATTAAGTCTGGTTTCACAGTGAAATCACCAGGGCTCACTTTACACAGCTAAACTCAATTTAATTTCCTGTGTGGGAGGAAAACAAACCTAATAAAATGCCACAGAGGACATCCAGAAAATCAACACGTGCATGGACCACATTTTCTTCTAGCATGAATGTGGTTTTCTGAGAACGAAAGAAAATGGAATTCGAAGCAACTTTCCAGGTTGGGAACTTGGCCAGAAGTGACTGGTGGCACACATGATCTAGGGTCAAGGGGAAAACAAGTCAATCTTTAGCCTTTGGATGTAGTGGGATGATCTTCCAGTATTTCCAGTGTTTAATTATTCAAACTCAAAAATTCCAGAAGTCCTGTAGTGTATGATCCCTATTCATCGCCAGTCTGCATTCAGGTACGTCCTCTGTATGAGTGCACAAAAGCACAAGTCGGTCCAACCCAGTTTATTTTTGTTCCTACAGTACGACAACAGTAAGATCTGGCATGTGAGTGATTCGTCATAGACAAAACTAGTTATCGCCTAGTGTGCTCAACCTAGCAAAAAAATTCTATAAAAGACTGACCTTGAGTATGTGATGCTCTCCATTTTCAAAATCTGGACTCAAGAAGTGTGTGTCATGAAAAGAAGAGTGGTCTGATGTGTCATGTTTTCCTATGAATATTGGCTGTGGCATATGTCTTTGTGCTGTGTGTAAAGTTCTTTGAATGAGCTATTTGTCATTGTGAATGAAATGCAAATCAGTTTCTATCTTTTATTTAAAGTTATTTTTCCAATTTTCCTTTTGATGTGATATCTGTCACTGTTAAAATAAACCTACCATTAAAATGATACTGTTCTGACACATTACATTTCTTTGTCATTGGACAAACTTACAAAATCAGTGAGGGGTCAAATAATTATTTCCTCCACTGTACATACAGTAGAAAGTGTGTATAGCCATCACTGTTATAAAATCAATCCTTTACAAATATTCTTTAAATAATTTGCTTATACTAATTAAGTTGTCTGCTAATCAAGTTGATTTTGGGTATTTTTTAAAACATGACAGCATATGGAAGAAAATGTAAAACTGGATAGCGTACTTGGACAGGGTACTTGGCCTTGCAGTACCCTATCCACAGGCTAGCTACCTGTTGCTGATGCTGCATGCATAAAAATCATGACAGGAAAAATACATATTTTCTCTCAATGACACACATTTACGCTTATGTCAACGAGATGCAGAGGAGAAACTTGGTGTTCCACAGGCTACTTTGTGTGGTCTACTCAAACAATGACAAACTGTCCTGGCAGCTAATGATGGGTAGAGAAAACGAATGTGCACAGGAAAAAGCACCTGTGTTTGAAGCTGCCCTTGTCAAGTGGTTGATAATGCCCAGTCACATAATGCCTTTAAGCAGGCCCTTGGTAAGTGAAAAGGCAGAAGAATTGGCAGCGAGCATAAGAGAGAACAATTTAAAAATTTGTTTGAGTGATTTCAAAAGAGAGAGTTCTATTAAAAACCACAATGCCCTGAAACCCTGGCCACGCAGACAAACAGCTGTGAACCGCTGAATCATTTAAGGTTTTGGGCTACAGCCTGATTGATTTAAACTAATAAGCAACATTTTATATACAGTAATGTTCTAAATATTTAAATTATACACTGTTCAGTAATTTAACTTGTCCAGTACTTTTATTTAAAACATGTTTGAAACCACAAATTGATAAAATTCAGTAAATAGAGACATTGCCAGTATCCAGAAATAAGCCTTTTTCATCTCTTTCAAAATTTCTTTTGATCATGACATAATGTCATTCTTCCTAAGACATATTTTGGCATATTTGGCATACTTAATATTGATGAAGTGATGTTAATATTCAATAATGCTGGGAGTAGTCAAGCCTCTGTGTGTCTAGTGTAATTTATCCTAATTTTAAATAACTTACTCTGATTAATATGATGATGGGGCAATTACTTTCTCACACAGGGGAAGTTGGTGCTGGATGGCTTGTTGCCCTTCAGTAGATAAAATGGTAATTTAAAATGACATCTTAACTCAAAATATCTTTGTCTTATATTAAAACTCTAAAACAATTACGTTTGGCAAATATGCAAAAACAGAAGAAACCAGAAGGGGGCACATGCTTTTTTCATGGCACTGTACATCTAAAGCATGGAAACCAGTAACATTCTTTTTATCTATTCTGTGTACTATTCTGGTGTCCAAGGCTGAAGCATTTTTCATTTTGTACAAACCACTTTAATAAATGTTTCATGTTAAGTGTTCTTCTCTTTTTATCTGCAGCAATAAAAGAAAATTTCCTGGCACGAGCCCATAAGCATTACAACTATGATTAATCAGTAAAAATAAAAATCCATTTTCAAAACAGAGAAATCAAAGAGAAAACAATAAATTATTAATAAAAAATATCTAGCCAAAGCTTTTTATCAGTAAATGCACGCATCTGGCTGTGAGTGAAGATTCTCAGGCATCTTTAAATTATTTAATATTTCATTTCAGCATCATGGTACATAACTGTCTAAAGTTGAGCCATCCTCCAAAGATGCTAGAGATAATTCACAATTACTTCAACCACCTCTTTTCTCTGTCTTCAGTTTTCACATAAAACCAGACAGTTTTTTTATTGACTCCCACTGCTATGGCATGAACATCCCCTCCCGTTGAGTGCATGGAACTTTGATACGTCAAAATTGCATGTACACCACTTCCTCCCACACTTCTGCCTTATCGACTTTGTGACATTCCACAAATCATCTTTTAGACTGGAGAATGTTAAAATGAGCTAGCAGCAATGTTCCTTAGCGAAGAGATAAAAACATGCATGAAAGGTTAGTATCCATGGCAATCTTTATAATGAAAATGTAGCTAAGGGCTCCTAACACTTAATCAAGAAGAGTCTGAATAACTAACTACACACAGGTGATATAAATCACTCACTAGGTTGCACCACAATGAAACGCAACCTTTGCATTAGACCCATCTGTTAAGGAACAGTGGGCAGTTGACACAGGCACCGCCTGAGGAGCAGTGTTTGGGATGCTCACAGGTGCTCACTCAGTGGTACAAAAGGCACAAAATTAAGCGATTAGAAAAATATAAAAAAGGTCATCAAGAATAACAAAATCCATTTACAATGGGGTAGGCAGATTTCAAAATTAACAAATCTAGTACACAGAGTAGTCTCATACATTCCAGTGCCTTTAAGTGCTCAATTAACTCTACAATGTGTAACATGCTTTTGGTGTAAACTTCCATTTTATAACACAAGGATAATAAACTGTATGTGCATGGTTAGCAGTATAAGTATAATAAATAGCCTATCAACATAATGGCATAAATGACACTCAGCAGAACTAGCTGGCTAGTCAACAAGCCTACAGCATTCAAAGTTGAATTCTGTCAGAAATTAAATCCATCCATCCATCTATTTCCAACCGTTTCTTCTGTTTCCGGGTCATGGGGAAGCTGGAGCCAATCCCAGGTGACTGCAGGCCTAAGGCAGGGTACACCCAGGACAGGAGGCCAACCCATCGCAGGGCAACACACAGACAGACAGCCATTCATACACACATTCACACCTATGGGCAATTTTCCAATCCAATCAACCTACTGCAAGCCTTTTGGACTGTGGGAGGAAAACGGAGCACCCGGACGAAACCCACGCGAACACAGGGAGAGCTTGCAAACTCCACACAGAAAGGCACCTGTGGCCAACCCGGGGATCGAACCCAGGACCTTCTCACTGTGTGAGACAGTGCTGACCACTGCACCACCATGCCGCCAGAAATCAAATCACTTAATTTAAATATTCTAGTGTAACAAATTGTGTTAAACTTTTATAATTCCTTCTTTTACATCAACTGCCTTAATGAGATGTTCAGATATACTGTTCATAAGATATGGAAACAGAGGAGTCTGATGGGATTCCTGGTTTCGTAAACAGCATGAAGGATTTAGAAGTAAGTTAAAGATGTGATCTTTTAAAATCTTTGCTTAGCAAACTTATTTTTAGTTACGTTAGCTGTTTCACTGAACGTGTTATGAAGTTCAGGAATTTTTCAAGTAAAACAGTTTAAGTAAGCAAACAGTGTCATGTTATTTCATTTTATTTTAAAGCTTGATACCAGTTTGCATTGCACTTAAGAGGCAGTTCATAGCCATATGAAGCAGCTAAAGTGGTAAAATAGCCTGTTAACTCAGTGGTTTATACTTTGCAGTTACTCTCAGTCTCTTAGCATCAGTGATGATGAGTAAGGACACACTTAGCTCTAGTGTCATTCAACAAGAGCCAAACAAATGAGCGTGGGTTTGACTATTTCCCTGATGGGGCTCGATGAGGCTTGTAAATGTATATGACATGCTATTTACCATATTCATCAACAGGAAATGATCATGTCGAACAGTGTTAGTAGTTGTAGGCAATGTTTCAAATCTCTATTCCTTATTTTAGGTATTTCCTTTCATTCATTTATGTCCTTTGGTGAGGTGGCACTTACCTTTAAAATGACATCAACCTGTACTTTTAATTTTCCCCTTAATTTATGAAACTTTGCCCCTCAAAAGGGTTTTAAAGTCTCTCAGTTGTCTGAGTTATGTGACCTGCTGACATGCACCCAGTCAATGATTACACCCATATTTGGCTCAAGTATTGAAATCCAAAGTAGCTTTGATCCAATGCTGTGTTTACAGTGCAGGCAAATTACTAGATAAAGGTATGCATGCAAGAAAAAGACTAAACACTCTTCTTCTTACAGACTTGAACTAAAAGCAACTTAAAGCTCAGTGTGGAACATGAACAAGAATAAATACTAGGGATAATGGAGTGTGCTCTAAACAGTGGGCATGGGAGCGTACCTCTTGTGCTTTGAGTGTGCTTTCATTATCAGCTGTTAAAAGGCATTGTTAGTGTGTGAGAGCTATTCTCCCCTCTTCTATAAACTTCAGCATAACTCTATGTGAGCAGATGAGTGAACAGGATCATCAGAGTGGAGAAAAAAAACAAATAAGCCTTTCATTTAATTTGTTTCTGATATTTAGCTATCTCCAGTTTCCAATCTGGGTCCTTTTCTTGCAACTACACCACCAATCTAGAGGATAACAGGTGCAGAACACAAACACTGCACAGAAAGCAATTTTTAAAAAAGCACCAAAAGAATGTGTTTTAGGCTTTTAATCTACTGTTCTTTGTTTGATTTCTGAATTCTGTTACATTAAAAATGTTCTAATATTTAAAGAACAAGGTGTTATAAAGCCAAACATTTGTAAATGATAGCATATGTGACAAAATATCATTTCAAGCCAGTAATAATATGGACTTTTCATTTCTGTCATTTTTTAAACAACAAATAAATAGATATTGTATTTTCTGAGTGTGTTGTGTACACTTGCTTAGTAGCTATAATAGCACATTCAATAATAAAGACAGCATGAGGCTTCTTATA
>JBBPDA010000152.1:13540974-13563203 GCA_037974385.1 Arnoldichthys spilopterus | reverse complement strand
TTTTGATGTGCTATCTGTCACTGTTAAAATAAACCTACCATTAAAATGATACTGTTCTGAGACTTTTCATTTCTTTGGCATTGGACAAACTTACAAAATCAGCGAGGGGTCAAACATTTATTTCTCCCACTGTATATACAGTTATATACAGTGGAGGAAAAATATTTGACCCCTCGCTGATTTTCGCCAGTTGATTCATAATTATCATGATAAATGTCAGTTTAAAGGCTGAATTTGTAATCGTTGTAAATGTTATTAATATTTTGACTTATAATGTAATTTTGGCACAACCATCAAACTTCACTCCTTGTTGGAGGGCGATGTTAAAAAATATAACTGATATACACTCAAATGCTCTTTGTTTGTGAACATGGAAAATGTATTATGTGTTTATGTTAAATATGGTTCTTTTTTCATATACATATATAATATTTGTCAAAATGTAGGCCTGCTGAACTATTTAATGGAACCCACACTCATCTTCATTTTTAGGGACTCCAGTAGGCTATGTAGTATATCCTGTCTGTCACAGATACTAGGGAGATACTAATATATGTAGTATGTGCATGCAATGCAGTTTTTTAATAAATTAGACACGTCAAGTTCGTATATATAATATAAAGATAAATATATTCTATACTAAAGCTATACTAATGCTCTTTTATTTTGAAATACAACAAAGAACTAGAAATCTGTGACCCAATGCAGATTAAAACAGACAGATGATACCTGTATAAAAAGAAGTTTTAAGTTGATATTATGATGTGTCAAGCTTCAATGTAATGTGCAATTGGCTGGCTAATAACTCAAGGAGTTAACTTGAGATGATTTCAAAATGTTGCTTAGGTTGTCAGCTTCAAGATGGTGACTGGACATATGGATATAATGATTGAAATCATGCCTAGTTTTATTTTGACCTTTAAATAGGTAAGGTGAAAAGGAGCAATATAGAGTCAAATGTCTAAAGCTTATTGTTGTTATTAACAAAAATTGTATCATGGTCCTGTTTTAACATGTTTTCTTGCCCAGCCCTAATATCAAGGTCACTGAGGTCTTAGGGCAATATGTAAATTATTATTATAATCATATTATTAATTTTTATAATTTGTCTTTGACAGGTTTGACAAAGACACCTTTTACAATGTGGCGTTCCAACATGGAGGATCTATGTTCTAAACCAGGAAATTGCTTCAAACGAATGCCATCAGGCTGTGTTCTCTAATACTGATAGAGCAAGCAACTCTTATTTCTTGAGGCTATCTTGTTATTTTGGAAATTACAGTCTCAAATTGGGATGATGTCTGTCAGTTAAACGGTATTGCTTTTTCACTCCAAGTCTGTAGCACGGAAAAAATATGTTCACTGATGACTCCATTTTGATCTTCAAGAAAATCAATTAGGTACTTTGGCTAGTGAATTAAAGTAGATTGGATTGTGTTCTTGGGCAGAAAAACATTGGGATAAAAAAATATTTTTTTTACCATGCCTCCACTTTGCCAAACATATAATGTAATTTTCCTGCTCAGTACACTCCTGGGAATTGGCCTGGGTCTGGAGTTTACAGGCTCTGAAGGCCAGTGGGCTCGCTATCTACGGTGGGATGCCAGCACCAGAAGTGACCTCAGTTTTCAACTCAAAACAGCTGTATCTGATGCTCTGGTACTGTACTTTGATGATGGCGGTTACTGTGACTTCCTGCTTGTTACTATTGCAGAAGGGAAAATTAAGATTAAGTTTAGTGTGGACTGCGCAGAAACCACAGTAATTTCTGACAAGATGGTCGATGACACCCGCTGGCACTTTGTCACCATCAGCAGACACAACCTACGAACAGTACTTACACTGGATGGAGAGTCCAAAGCAGACGAAGTGCGACCGCAGAGGCAGTTCATGAAAATTGTCAGTGACCTTTACCTTGGAGGAGTTCCTCAGGACATCCGGACGTCAGCTCTAACACTGCCAGTTGTCAGGGAGATTCCTCCTTTCAAGGGGATTATTACTGACTTGAGTTATGGCAGTCAGGTACCCACACGCCTTGGGAGCCAAAAGGTTCTGTTGGAGATGGAGGGCATGTGTACAGAGAACCCCTGTGAAAATGGAGGCAGCTGTATTTTGGCAGATGGGGTACCATACTGTGACTGCTCCAAAACTGGATTTATAGGTAGTTTTTGCAATGAAGGTAAGGAAATATTCTACTATTAAATTGCTCATAGTGGTATCTATTTGATCAAACATTGCAGTCAAACATCTGCAACCCTCAAAGTATGATAAGCAAATTTCAGTCCTTCAACCCTTTTTATTCAAATTCATTTTGGAAAGTGGAGCACATCCAATGGAAATGCACAGTTTTGTCTTTTGGCAGCAATCATTAGATAAAGCACTTTGTTGAGTCAAAAGTGCTATCAACTCTGAAATCTGTCACTCCATCAGTCAGATGCATTACATTATGTTTTTATTTTAATGTGCTTCTTACCACATGATTTGAGAATGTTTGTTCATTTGTTGTTCATTTTACTTTTATTCAGTTGAAATGATAATGGTCATTGTTACAACTGAAATCGCACCTTTTCCCCACCAAATATCTAGATCCTGCACATGTAACACACCATGGAAGGTACATAACCATTTCAATGAGTACATTTTGCTATCTTATTCATCAGGGCCACTATGCTGCTTAATCTATCTTATTTTTTGTAATTACATTACATAATACATTTCTTGTTTCAACTGGCTGGGTTTAAGCAGAATTATTCTCACATCTGACTCACCTCACTTTGTGATTCTGTGCTTATATGCTAAATGCACACTGCATTACTAAAGACTTCATGATGTCTTTATAGTAAATTATAATGCTATTACAATGCTACTTGTATTACCATAGTGGACATCATACCTGCACAAGACTGTGATGTAACACTTGAGAGAACAACAGTTTCCTAGTTCATGTTGTCATACTGTGGCCTGTATTCATGTATATTCTGACCTAGGATCTGTTCCAGGTTATCATAAATAAGAGGGAGATCAGATCTGAGATCAGCACTCTTACTCAGAATCTTTTTGAATACAGACCCAAAATTTTTGTAATGTAGGGTTGCATTGATCATGAACTTTAATGACGATTCAGTTTTTTACACTCTATTTGACCAATGACCAGTTTCTTTCTAGCTGATTTTTATTAGTCAACTCACTCACCATTTGTAGACTAAATGAAGTTACTGAAATGAAAGCATAGGCTAGTGAGTAGATGCATAGATGTGCATGCACTTTAGATGAAATATCAACAGTGTTCAAATACAGTGCATATGTAAATTGTTTACCTTTAAAAATTGAAACACAGATTGGCCAAATTCATCAACGATGTACAGCAATCAACCATAACATTAAAACCATCTTTCATGAAACCCTTTGTGCCATCAAACCAGCTCTGACCCATCAAGGTATGGACTCCACAAGACCACTGAAGATGTGCTGTGGTATTTGGCACCACGATCCGTCAAATCTTGTACACTCACTGTCCGCGTTATTAGGTACACCTGCTTATTGCTTGTTAACACAAGCAGCTAATCACCACATCACATGGCAGCAACTCAGTGCATTTAGGCATCCAGATGTTGAACCAAACATCACAGTCAGAAAGAAAGGGGATTTAAATGACTATGGGATGCCGCGGTTGTTGCCAGATAAACCTAGAAGCAGATGGGCTACAGCAGCAGCAGACCACACTGGGTGTCACTCCTGTCAGCTAAGAACAGGAAACTGAAGCTACAATTTGCACAGGCTCACCAAAATTTGACAATACAAGATTGAAAAAATGATCCCACCACAATACCTGCTGTTTGGGAAATATTCTGTTCTAGTCGTCTAGCCATCACAATCTGACCATTGTCAAAATAACTGACCCAGGAAAACAATTTTCCTGATTCCAACACATACAAGAACTACAAGAACTGACTGTTCACTTGCTGCATAATACATCCCACCCATTCACATGTGCTATTGTAAGAAGATTCAATGCTATTCGCATAACATTTTCAATGTTGTGGTTGATCCTTTTATATTGAAAGCTAGAATCTTTATATAAACCAGTTGTACCTACCCACTCTATTAAGTAGTAATATGTGATTGTAATGCCAAACTAATGCATTATAACTTTGTCATAAAAGGTTATGTGGAAGGAGAAACAGTTTAGATGGCATTTATGTGTTTAAATATGCCAAGATGTATTTAAAATGTAACATAAGATTTTAATTTAGGTTAAAAGTGTTGTAATTTTAGATGTGTATTGACAATTTTTTATAGTGCCTTCTGAGAAGAAGCAAATACAATCTGATATGATAAATTTAAGGTCTTTGGTGCTTTGATCTCAGAACAGTAGGGGTTAGCTACTTCTGCCCCCCACTGTTTTGAATCATGTGAAAACAAAAAATCACCCAGAGTTTGAGTTTTTAAGTTTTTCAGGTTCAGTTTGTATAAGCAAACAGTTTAAGCTATTTGATACAGTGCCTATAGATAAGGATGATATGCCTGAACAAAACAACAAGGCTAGCTTTTTCAGTCATTGACTCAACAAAATATTAACAGATGTAATATTCTTTTTATGTAAAATTGGCTTCAGAAGCTAGCTAGTTAGCAGAATTAATTTATTGTTTGCATTTTGCAATAATGTCAACCAGTCACTGATGTCAGCTTTCTTCATTTTTGTTGACCACCCTTCCATGCAAAATTCCTTCAGTACATTTCAGGTTGTATGAGGGTTTATTTCCATTTGCTGCCCTTTTCAAATCCCACACAACATTTCAATGGAGTTCAATGGGATTATTTGAGCAATCCCATGGTGGATTTTCTACCTGTTGAAAGGTCCACCTTCTGTTCAGCCTCAACTTTTGGACATATAACCTCACATTATCTTCAAGCACTATTACTGATATGATGCAGAATTCATATATGAATCAATGACTGCAAATACCCAGTTCCTGAAGCAGCAAAGCAACCCCAAACCATAACATTTCCATCACCAGGCTTTATAGCTGGTATGGTGTTCCTCTCCAGAACAGCTGTCTGAATCCTTGCTTTAATGTTCTTTTTTTAGAAACAAAGGCTTTTGACCTTTGACCTGACCTCAGATGCAATTAAAATTGTTGAGTACCTTTCTGATTGTAGATCAGTATTTGTAATTGAGGTTTTTGAGCAGTTTGAGCATGGTATGCCTAATTGACCGCTACAGCAAAAAATCTAATTTACACATTTTTACACTACCCCAAACTTAGTCAGCCAAAATATGTTTGCTGTCCAAAATTTGCTTCCTGAAGTTTGCACTGAAGCTTCTTTACTTTAAACCAAACAAAAAATCTTATAAACCATTATGCTACTTAACAAACTGACGTAATATGCAAAACCTGTTTATTTTTATAACTGACCCAATCATCATGCTTATTGTCCAAATATGTTTGTTTATGCTGAAATTTTAATTGAATAATTAACTACAATAAATTAAATAAATAATAAATGAACTTAATTTTTTGTTGAACTTAAACATTTTCTGTTCAACTTCAGACAACAGATGACCTCACAATATCAAATAATTTTTTGGACTATATAACTTTTGTTATATGCAGGCACTGTATCAAAGAGGGTGAAATGTTTCTTTGTTTAAATATGCTACTACAAAAAAAAATCCATGTACTTATTTTTTCACAGCAAAATGTTGGCTACATCTAGAGTAAGGGGGAAATTGTGTAAATTCTATTTTTTACATTATTATTTTAACAGAATAAAAATAGTTAAAAAGTAAAATAAAAGTTTTTAAGCTCAAGTTTTTGTATAGATATCAGAATTGGAAAAAAAAATGATTGTGCTATATGTGGTATAATAGTACAGCAACTTCTCCAGTCTGGGTCAAGTCAATAACAAGAGGAACACAGTCATTGTTCAACATGTGTTTGTTAATGAAGGATGTTGGTAAGCTGTCTGACTTGTGACTGTTTCAAAGGAGATGGGTGTCCTGTCAGCAACAGACTTCTGCAGGCCCTCAGAGCATGCAGTTGGCATGCTCCACAAACACTTTTACAGTCACACACACACACACACACACACACACACACACACACACACACCAGCACCTTGTATATATACTAAAAGGGCCAGCTGACTAGTTCAACCACAAATGGAGCACCATCATCATCTGTAAAGCTGCCTTAAAGTGCAGGCAGATTAAAACAATAAGCATCTGGTCATGAAACACATGTCTCCTCACCCTATGTGGAGCAAACGCTTCTAAACTGCAATTCAACACTGAGATCACAGCTTAAACCTGACAACACAGAAACTGTCATATCATCTTTAATTTACTTCTTTAACTTCAAGATTTAGAATTCTAGTAATTTAAGTGGTTGGCTTTTCTATTGCACAGTTTACATTTAAAAGCTCACATATAAACTATTAAATATAATGTTTAAAATGGTGACTGAAGACTTAGCTGAGGGTATTAAAAATATACATGGAAAAATGTCAGTTACAATAATCTTACTATAAAAGTAGGTCAATAAAAAAAGGGGGAAAGACTTGATTTCGGCATGATTCAGGCAGAGTGGGCATTTGTGTCTCTCAACCTCATGTTGGGGAATGATTTTCAGGCCAAACGCTGAAAAATAAGAGTAGGGGATTAAAGGGTAAAGGGATAGGCTCTGTTCTGCTTGCAGTCACGTGCAGAACAATCTTAATCTGTATGGGAAAACTACTCCACTTAGGTCTAGCTCTTTCTCCCACTCTCTTCCTCCTTTGCTCATCCTCTCTTCCTCTCTCTTTTTCTGTCTCACTCTTCCATTTCTCTCTCTACAAGCTTCACACTTAGGCAGACAAATTTTGACAGTTTTTTTTACAACCCCAAATCAGAATACGTTGGGACGGTATGGAAAACGCAAAAAAAAAAAAAGTAGTGATTTCAAAATTTACTTTGACTTGCATTTCATTGCAGACAATATGAACACTGGTCAACTGTCTGGTCATTCCAAAAAAAGTTGGGACAGGAGAAATTTAGGGCTAGTAATGAGGTAAATTGGTTAAATAATGATGTGATTTGAAACAGGTGATGTCAACAGGGGATTGTTATTATGATTTGGTACAAAAGCAGCATCCATGAAAGGTCTTGTCCTTTAGGAGCAAAGATGGGCCGATGATCGCCAGTTTGCCAACAGATATGTGAGAAAATTATTGAAATGTTTAAAAACAATGTTTCTCAAAGAAAGATAGGAAGAGATTTGGATATTTCACAACATAATTAAAAGATTCAAGGAATCTGGTGGAATTTCAGTGCGTTAAGGACAAGGGCGCAAGCCTAAGCTGAACAACCTTGATCTCCGATCCCTCAGGGATCAAGAATCAACATTTATCTATAAGCGATATCACCACATGGGCTCAGGACGACTTTGGCAAACCTTTGTCAAGTGTCACAATACGTAGTTACATCCACAAATGCCAGTTAAAACTGTACTGTGCCAAAAGGAAGCCATATGTTAACAGTGTCCAGAAATGTCGACTTCTCTGGGCTCAGAAGCATCTGGGATGGACCATCACAAAGTGGAAATGTGTACTGTGGTCAGATGAATCAGTATTTCAAGTATTTTTTGGGAGAAATGGACGTCGTGTGCTCCGGACCAAAGAAGAAAAGGATCATCCAGACTGTTACCAGCAACAAATCCAAAAGCCAAGACCCATCATGGTATGGGTTTGTGTCAGTGCCCTTGGCAAAGTAACTTGCACTTCTGTGATGTAACAATTCATGCTGAAAAGTAAGTAGAGATTTTGGAGCACATTATGCTCCCTTCAAGAAGACATCTTTTCCAGGGACGCCCATGCATATTTCAACAAGACAACGCAAAACCACATTCTGCACACATTACAAAGTCCTGGCTGCAGAAGAAGAGGGTACTGGTACTTGACTGGCCTGCCTGCAGTCCCGACCTGTCTCCAATAGAAAATGTGTGGCACATTTTGAAGCGCAAATTGCGACAACAAAGACCCCGTACTGTTGCACACCTTAAGACTTGTTTGCAGGAGGAATGGGACAAAATTACACATGAAACACTTCATCACTTGGTGTCTTCAGTCCCTAAATGTCTTTTAAGTGTTGTAAAAAAGAAATGGCAACATTACAAAGTGGCAAATGTTTTACTATTCCAACTGTCAGCAGGTCTGAATGACAGAAAATAATGTATATTTACAAATGAAGTGAAATTGACCAGACAAAACATGAAATATTATGTGTTCATGTTGTCTGCAATAAAATACAAAGTCAAAGTAAATTTAGAAATCACTAGTTTCTTTTTTTATTTGCGTTTTCCATACCATTCCAACTTTTTCTGATTTGGGGTTGTACTTAATAATGTATTTCAATGTGCTGTCTGGTTTAAGTAGTGTACCTTCATGCAAGGCAGCCACCAATTTCTAGGGTGGGGCTGAAAATGTCTGATTTTTTGTTGCTCTTTTAATGTGTGGTTTTCTTCAGCTAGAGCTAACTGCACTAGAAAGGCAAATGGTTAACTGCTAGTTAGTACTGCCTATACCATAAATCACAATGCAAAACCCATATCAAAAATACACAGAGACCTATATTATTGTTTTGTAAAAATTAACTGTCTAAAAAGGGACATTTTATGAAACCATGAAAGATTTAAATGTATATACACACACACACATATGTTTTTTTTTTGCTTGATCAAATATTAAATTTGCAGATGTGAATTCATTATAAGGCACAGGGCTACTACTACTCATTATTCCACCAGCAACGTTTGTTGGTGCACTGGGTAGTGCATTAATGTTTTAAGCAACCAGGCCCATCTGGGAATGAGTTTGAATCTCAGACGGGCTACATTTGTGCCAAGACCTAGATAAGTTTCCACCAATGCCTATTGCCCATGCTGTCTTCCTTTGAAGGAAAGCCCAAAAAGATGGATGTAGTGTAGCACAGTTAAAGAAGCATATTAACTGATTGTCTTTAGGACAGAGATAAGAGCATTATTCACTGCTCAGTTAACAGCTAGCTTACTGGTGCACTGGGTAAGAGATTTCAAGCAAAAGGCAATGAGTTCAGCTCTTGCCTTCATTTCTATGGATTTGAATAATTCTAAATACATTTTTGTCGTGTTTGTCATAAAGTGTTTTTTTTAGAGTACTTCTTAACATGTTTTTGTGTTGTATGTGTAAAGCTCCTCATCTGCAGCCATTTGAATTTGAATGAGCTGCAAGCACACAATTTATATAAAAGACATGGCTGTGTATTCTGTGAAATAATGGCAGAGTCTGTGAAGTATTTTATAAGGATGATAGGACTACATACTGTATGCATGTTCTCTGGTAATCAGTGTGCATTGAGCCTAGTCAGTGGGTATTCAGGAGTATCAAAACACTCCTGTGAAAATGCCATGTCTGGATTTATTAATACATATGCACACAAACACACATACACACACACACACACACACACACACACAAAATGAGTCAGCAGTGAAAATAATTCTTGGTTCCGAAAAGGACTGGATATGCAAACCTCACAACCTCATAAATCCATGTGGTCCACAATGGACAGCTGGTTTAGTAACTTGCTTGGATTTATGCTTTCACAATGTGTATGTGGGGTGCACTGCTATATTCTGGACATAAGTTATACACAGTTCATCACTGATGATAGCCTCAGTATGTTGAGGTGGGGGTGGTTTGAAAGTGCCAATCTGAATCCCTGAAATGATGGGACAGATGTCGAAATTTTTTTTCACTGTTCTTATAACAGGCATGCAGAGGCACAGCTCTTGCATGACAAATGCCTTAGTATTAATTTTTTGACAACTTTTGCATGCAAATCCCCATGCAAAGCCAAAGGCGTGTGTCTAACATTGGAAATCTTTCTGTCTTCTTTCTCTCCCTTTTTCTCTTTTGCCTCTGAACAGCAGCCAACCAAAATCCTGGTAAGTTTTAACACAACAAATCATAGCTACACTTATGATACTAAACAGTGAGGTTTTCTAAAGATTAAAATATATAATATATATTCTAATAACTCTAAAGCAGGAAATTATGAATTCGCTTCTTTATGGGAAGCTTTTTATAGCATCTTGAAAAGCTTCAGCTTTTGTGTGCTAACCATGATTTGCCTTCAGGTGAACCATGAGTAGTCACAATACTTCATCAATATTGGTATTGATGTTCCTAAGTTTCCTTTCTCTTTCTATTACTCTTAACATCTCACCCCCACCCCCACACCCCTTCCACTCCTACAAGGTTTTGCACACATGGTGAAGTCTCAACAAGGTATGGTTTTTATACATTTTTTTCTGGTCTGTCATTTAGTGTGTTTGTTGTTTGTTATTTCAATGTACTATACTTACATGCCTGCACCAAATGTAATTTGTATGATCTAGAATTATGCACTTTATTAAAACTTAATTGTGTTTTTGTTCTGGGGAAATATCAGGGTAAGTTGATTTCCCTGTGATTATTAATAAGGAAAGTGACACTGACTCAATATGTACTGTTTTTTAAACACACTGTATATACTTCCAGCAAAACTAGCATTTTTAATAATACATCTCTGAATAACTACGCTATTCTGAGAAATTAGCCTCGAATTAAGACTGCAAGAATTAACAAAATAGTAATTCCATGTCACAGCAGAGGTTTTGACAGTCCCTATCTCAGTTCCACTATAAAAACTATTTTTTTGTCAACTGGATTAAGAAGTTGATCAAGTGATTCACATAAACTGCTAAATAATAAGAACCAACATGAGCACTTGGTAACATGTTTAAGGTTTGAGCACACTATGGGCACTGTTATTTTTTTCTAATTTGTATGTTATTGTGAATATAGCCTGACAATACTGACACATCTTAAATCAATCAATACATTATTGCCTTGAATATTTTGATGCTATACATTTTTATTTGAAGTGTTGCAAAGCAGTTTGCTTCACATAAACTTTGCACAGGGCACAGTAGTGGTCTTAATATAATATAATACAGAGATGATAAAACATAATTTAACACATAGCAAGAGATTGTGAGGAATTGTATGAAGGTCTTAAAGCATCTTTAAGTGTACTTTTAAAGTCTAGGGTGATTAGCATCAACCAGTACCTTATCACTAACATTTCAGATGTGCTTATACCTATTCTTTAAGATTCTCTGTCCCTTTCACATTACTGGACTTGCCAGATTTTAAAAATGTGGATGAAATTATTTTTCAGTTAATACAGGTTCAAAGATAGATAAAATTGGATTAAAAAAACAAAACAAAAAACATACAAACTGACAAGGCATTGATACTATAAGGAGGATGATGAATTCATATCTATGCATAAGTAAAAGAGGGAGATATTCCTACAGTATTTGCTTTCCCTCAACAGTTTTTTTTCTCTCTTGTCTTTCTGTCACTGTCCTCCACCACCGATTGATCTGTCCTTGTCCTGTTCTGTGTTTGTGGAACCTTTTCTACAATGTCTTTTTAGCCAGAAACAAAGGTACAGCATGCTTTCCTTTCTAAATCAGTAGTGCTCATTAGACATTGCTGTCTCTTTGTTGTTCTTTGTGTTTATGCTGGTAAGAGCATTGACTGGGCTAGGATCTCTGCTGCTAGCAATCATGAATCCATGGCCTAATGTCATGCTTGTCTCGACGAATGTATATAATTCATAAGATCATTTTAAATTAGATTGGTCTGCTGTTTATTCTTAAATTTTATAGTAAACAAATGCTTTTTAAGCTTTTTGAGCTTTTTGAAGTAATATACTTTGGAATGTTGAATTTGCATTAGAGAGTCTGCAGCAGCATTTTTGATGATAATAATGATGATTTTTACTGCACTAAAACTCTAAAAGTCCAATAGTTTTATCTAAACACTGTTTTACTGATTGATATGATTGTCAGTTATCAACTGTGAATTGTCAAAAACTTGCCATCTATTAATTATCAGATTTGTTACACTCCAAATAATTAAAAAAGTTTTCCATAATAATATTTTTTTTCATGGGGGTTTTCTGCCTATTGTCTCTTGTTTCTGTTTTATTTTCCTTCATCTCTCTTCAATTAAAGCTTTTAATAAGTTCTAACAAAGTATACTTTTTACATAGTTGGTAAAATGTTTAACCAAGATGATGTTTAATATTTATTTTAATCAGTTTTGTCACCTTATATTGTTGTAACAAGTTAACTACCCGTTATTTGTTGCCTTTTATTACATTAGCCATATTTAATTGGCAGTGTTTTTGCAGATATTGATCAATGGTACTTTAATATCACCTGATTCTGTTGGATGAGTTGGTATATCAGTCTAGCTCTCATGAAAACAAAATAATTTTTTCATTAGGTTAAAGGTAGGCATGAGCAGTACTATACAATATTGTGACATTTAAACACATTTTCACAATGCATATATATCAAGAGATACTCATCATGAATTAAGATAAGTTGGAACAGGTAGATTGCACCTACCTGTAGAGTGCTACATTATAAAATGCTAAAATTATACACAAACTGAGGACAATGATTTTTGTTCAACTTTTCACATACTGAGCAAAGTTAATGACATTTCATCCCCAGTCAATAAATCAAAGCACAGCCCTACCACGTAAACAAATAATTTTCGATATGCTCATTAAAGTGTATTGTAGCATAGTAAGATAAAATATTGTCATATCGCCCACCCTAGTTGGAACCTCTGTAGTGTTGCTGTCAGTGACAAAACTGTTCATGAACATGATATACATCTGTGATCTTAGACCCATCCAGAGAAATTTAGACAGAGAACTGATACAGAGAATAAACAAATTGGACCAATAGGGTAGTTAACTGAATGCACCGAAAAGCGTGTGTTTTGTGTGGAAGAGAGAGCATGTATTTCTAAAAAGATTGTCTGTGGTGTAGATAATCTTCATGCCTACACAAGGCTAAGAATTACCATACAGCTCTAGTCTTCAGTAAGTATTTTCTCTGAGTTTCTGCGTAGGGTGTTGGTTAAGACCCATAGAAAAACCCACTCCACTAAGACCAAGCCATCATTAGAGGAGACACAAGCACACAAACTGGACAACTCAGGGAGATAAAAGACTATCTTCTAAATCACAATTTGGTTGAAATAAACAAATTAGTCCAGTTTCATGCTATATACTCATAGCAAAACAGTTATATATTACCAATAAAAAGTTTCTTGTAACAATAACCGGGGGTACAATTGATTTAATATTTCAGTACTGGGTTCTTGCTAAGCTGTAAGTTAGTGTTAAGGCATTTTGCTGCTCCATATGCTTGTTTGCCTCTGCATTGGCTCTTGACCCTGCAAAAATCATTTAAGCCTGACTGATTTGCTGTCTCGCAGCACCAGTGTGCGTCAGTGCTTATGTAATGGGGCTATCACTGCACAGTCACAAAAGCATGGTTTAAGTAACCCATAAAATTACTGAATGCTAGCACCAACATTGATTCCCTTACCTTGAATATGATATTTTTTTTATGTGAAGGCTTTTAGACTAAAGGCCAATGAGGGCTACGTCATTATGCCAAACTCTGAATTTTCTCTATTATTTAATAGGTGAATCCACTTGCCAAGTAAACATTGAGTGAATTTGTTTAGTGTTACAACAGGAAAATTGTGAACTGTGCGCTATGGCCTTCATTATAAAATCCTTTCCATGGAATTCATCTGAAATTATTGTGTGTAATTGGGGTGAGCTGAATGGAAGTTATAGGAGCCTCACTGAAGGATCAGCTTTGTGGAGTTGTCTCTTGTGTTCCTGTTAGAGGATTGCAGGCTGCTATCCATGTTTGCGCTCGTCTTCCTTTAACTTTCTCTTTCTCTTTCCCTGTATCTGATTCCAGTCTTTATTTTGTACTTTCACTTTGCCCTTGTTTTTGTGCAAGTGCTTGGTTCTTTTTGGCCACTGATGTTCCTTTCTACTTCTTCACCTTTTTTCATTGGCTAGCTCAAGTTTCAGTTGGTTCCCACTGTCTGTTCCCCTCTGTTGAATTACTTACCTCGTTACTAAGCTGTGTGGGACATCAGGGATCAGGGCTCATACCTGCTTTTCATTAGGCATGCATGAAATATTGTCAACAAAAATATTATTTGCTGGTAAAAAAAAATGCAGTTGTTATTTTTTATCCAATATTGAAAGAACCATGGACTATTTGTTGGCAGTTTTCTTTTTTTTCACTCAATGTGCTAATTTTTTATCACACCATACATGGAAAACTGAAGGTTTGATTCCCTGTTCAAATCATATCAAATCAAATCAGCAGTGCCACTTTTACTATCTGTCATAATTTTCTCTGGATACATAGAATTTTATATTTACATAAAATAGTATTAATGTTCATATTAACAGTCATGTCTGATTTACCTGTTATGGTCTTATATTTACTGCCCTTCATATATGCATTACAGTGTGTTCTAGTTTACAAATGCTCAGATGTGGCAAAACATCCTGAAACCATGATACTTCTTATTTATGAAATTTGTCTCTTTTTTTGCCCAAACGTTTTATTTTGGTCTTATTAGTCCACAAAACATTTATACAATAGCCTTCTGACCTGTCCATGTCATCTTAAGCAATCTGTAGAAGAGCAGAAATACTTTCCCCTTTGAACCCTGCCATGAACATGGGCAGTGGTGGCCTAGTGGTTAGGACATTGTCCTTTGGACCTAAGGGTCGCAAGTTCAAGTCCTGGCCCAGGCACTACTGAGGTACCCTTGAGCAAGGTACTGTCCCACTACACTGCTCCACATCTTGGAAATTGCTTTGGATAAAAGCATCAGCCAAATGAATAAATGTAAAATGAACACCACTGAATATTAAACACCTTGCTCAAGCGCTCCAGGATAAAATAGATTTTGAATTTCCACCATTGTACACAGTTTGTCTATGATTTGGTTGAGTACAGACTCTGTAGAGATGGTTTTGTATGTGTTTCCAGTGAAGAGCAACAAGACCTCAGAAATCCACTTTGTTCATGTCATAATACACTTCCACAAAAGATCAGATTTGGATAGATCCCTGTTAATTGCATTGATTGAAGTTAAGTGAAAGTGACTATTTGTCATTGTGAACACACTTAAGCACCACAATCGAAACTTGACCTCCTGCATTTAACCCATTACACGTGCACACGTGGAGCAGCGGGCAGCTATCAACAGCACCAGGGGAGCAGTGTAGCAGGTACCTTGCTCAAGGGAACCTCAGCAGTGCCTGGGCCAGGACTTGAACCTGCGACCTTCAGGTCCCAAGGGACCTGAACCACTAGGCCATTACTGCTCATTGAAACACCTGACTCACCTTATTATTATTATTACACCAAATTTACTCCTTATAGTAGAGGTTATCACTCTTTGCCACTCAAAGATATGTAATATTACATCATTCGCTTCAAGAAATAAATTATCAAGTGTAATATCTACTTTTAACAATTGTGAAAAAAACACCATGTTTTTGGTCGTATTTATACAGAAATATTGAAAAGTTTTCATAAACTTTCAAACACCACTATAGAATATATTACTTGTGGCTAATTGCTTGTCGTCTGTGATCTTGCTGAGAGAGATGGAGGGTGAAAGACCTTGTCTATCTAGGACGATAACTAGCAGCTGGTAAGTTGACCAAACCGTAGAGGGAAACCTAAAGGAAAGCGTAGACTGTCGAGCATGCAAATTCGCTCTCACTAGCAAAGATATTATGCAGATGACATGCTAATGAAACCCTGGGCTTTAGTGCCACATGCAGCACGCTACTGAAGATAATTGAGCGTTGATCAGTGAAAGTGACTATTATCAGTATTGGGCTCCAGCAGCCTGCTCTTGGAGCTTAGAACTTGGCATCTAAAATTTAAAATAAATTTAAAAGTATAAAATAATATAATATAAAATATTTAATATAAAATATAAAAGTTTTTCTCTTTATTTGCTTCCCTTTATTGTATATGGGGGTCATATGTAAACAGTGGTCCTCATTATTGAGGTTATCATAACTGAAATAGGAATTAGGTACGAGGTCTTGAGACAAGCCACATTAATTAAACAAAAACTCAGATGAACATGCAAGAAAACAAGGAAGACATAATAGTAGTGCAACACAAAATTCCAGACTAGAAGTAATTCAAGGCCTTATATATATGGCCTGACTAGATACACCTGGGCTTGGGAGAAACATCTAACCAGGCCCAGCTGGAGAAGGGACAGGGCTAAGGACCACATGGAAACTAAAACAGAACCATGTGACTCTCTGACAGGACGGGCCCCACTTGACAGGTTGTCATCATGAAAACACTGTTTTAAGATTAATTAAAATAATTATCTTTGAAACATGGTGGTATTGGGCAGGGTGTCTACCTACAAGATGTGCACATGGAGTAGTGCCCAGGCTGGGAATTGAACCTGCGACTTTTAGGTGCCAAGGGCAATGTCCTAACCACTAGGCCACCAATGTATTAACTCAAACCTTTATTAGGTTATATACACCAATTATATTCTTTTCAGATGCAATTTTGCCTACCAAATTTAATGATTTTTTTCAATTCTGGAAAATCCTGGAGTATTAGTGATGCTGAATTTATTATTTTCCTTTTAAGAACTGCAACTAAAATTAGGCAGTGGTGGCCTAGTTGGGCAGTGGTGGCCTAGTGGTTAGGAAATTGTCCTGGGGACCTGAAGGTCACAGGCCTGGGCACCAGTGAGGTACCCTTGGGCAAGGTACTGTCCTGGTACATTGCTCCTGGGCGGTGTTGATAGCTGCCTGGTACTCCACATGCGCCTGTATGATTGGTCAAAATCAGAGGACACATTTTGTTGTGATGCTTGAGTGTGTTCACAATGACAAATATTCACTTTCACTACCCTTAAAAAGCTCACAAATTGGGACACCCCATTTTACAAAAGAATGGGCATAAACAGACAACAGTACACCAAGAAAAGCAAACATTCAAGTAACATGTCTCCTTTGAGACCAGCGAAAGTAAACAATTTCAATGCAAAATCTTTAACACCAAAGAGCTGATCTACAGACAAGAGCAGATATAAACAGTTTTACACACGCTAACATTAATTGCCTCAATTAAATGGCTAATTTAGGTACCTCTCTGCAGTCTTCATATAGTGTTGTTGGTTGCAGTCTAAGTGCAGTCTGCAGACACAGTTTGTGACCCAGGTGTTGACATGGTAATTCTGTGATCACTCACCATCAGTGGAGAGAAAACGTGCTGAAACAGTAATGTTTACTTGTCCTGCAATCTGTAATTTTATGTTGGAGTGACTAGATAGGGCTTTGCACTTGTGACAGGGTCAAGGTTTAGTGTTGACCTTTAATTAAATTTAAGATTTATAAGAGACTATTGGGCATGTAGTCCTCACATTCAATTCAAGATTCAACCTCTCTGACGATTGCACCACAGAATTACATAATTTACTGGCATAATTCACAGTCATAGGCTGCTTTTGAGGATTAACCTAAAGCACATTTATTCTATTAAGCAATTTATGCGATCTGATATGTGCGCAAGTGCATGTTTGTGTGAGTATGTATGGAAGGTCACTCTTGCGATTAATCGTCTGTTATGGAGCATGACCAGTGACATTCAAAAAGCCCATGTGTGTGACTGGATCTTTTGTATATGAAATGAAAGTGATTTGTCATTGCGAACACACTCAAGCACCACAATGAAATGCAACCTCTGCATTTAACCCATCACACGTGCAGACATGGAGCAGCAGGCAGCTATCAACAGCGTCCGTGGAGCAGTGTAGTGGGACGATACCTTGCTCAGTGGTGCCCAGGCCGAGACTTGAACCTGCAACCTTCAGGTCTCAAAGGCAGCGTCCTAACCACTAGGCCACCACTGCCCACAATTTTTAGAGGAGTCCCCCACTATTACAAATTATGCAGTTGAGATTCCCACATTTGGGGAATTAATATGAGTGAGACTAAGAGAAAAAGAGAAGGGTGGTGCATTCCTATGTGTGTGTGTGTGTGTGTGTGTGTGTTGAATGAGAGAGTAGTATACTAATCAGCCTTTGCTCACCACAGATATCAGTGAGTCTTGGGTGTTCATGTCTCTGTCCCTATTTCACTAGTTATCGTTCTTTTGACTACATTTGGTTAGCACAGTTAATAAGACCTGCCGTTTTGAAGATGCTCAGACTCAATATTGCCCGGTCAACATTTTTCCTGCTTCTTACACATCAACTTGAATTAACTGTTCACTTGCTGCTTAATATATCCTATGTCTTTTTAGGTGCCATTGTAACAAGATAACTGTAACATTTAGGGGTTTTTGGAAGAAAATGCAAACTTCAATGGAAAACGGGATTTAATAAAGTAAACAACAACAAAAGAACAGATACTGGACAACAGTGTGACATGAACAGGTTCTAGACCACAAGTAAAAACTACAGGTACAACAGAGAACCGACAACGACAGAGGGAAACACAGGGGTTAAATAATGCACACAAACGAAGGACACCTGGCATGGAGAGTGACTGGGAACAAGAACCAGGTGTGAGGCGGGGCTAGGGCGTAGCTAACACAAGCAAGCACATGGCTACCAAAACATTGACAGGACAACACTAACATGACACCTGACATAGCTCTCCCCTAGGAGCAACGTCTCAGTGCGACTGAGGACCGCCCACAACTGGGCGCTGACTTAGGGGGATGGCAACACTGGACACTATGGACAAGACCTACACAAGAAACAGAGACAAGAACCTAGACAAAAGGTGAAACAGGGGCACAATAACTGGAAACAAAAAGGGGAGCACAGACTGAGACAGGAGCTAAGGGGAACACAGACTGAGACCGGTCCCGGCCTGAGGCTGAGGAAACAGGGTCCCAGGCTGAGGCTAAGGCAAGAAAGTCCCAGGCTGAGGAAACAAAGTCCCGTGCTGAGGAGCTCTGGTCATTGACCCGGAAGACGCGAAGGCGGAGCCTGACAACATCAGCGACATCCGGAGGGAGCCAGGAGGCGCCCGCCAAGTCCGGGGGGAGCCAGGAGGCATCTGCCACGTCTGGGGGGAGCCACGAGGCGCCTGTCACATCTTGGCGGAGCTAGTCAGGGCAGGGCTAGGCGGTAATGGCGAAGTCGACGTGGGACTGACAGGGTCCAGTGACTCAGTGGCTTCCCTAGTGTGGGGGCGGAGTCCTCTGGTGCCCTTGACATGGGGATGGAGCTGCAGGAGGGGCCTGCAACATCCAGGGGGAACAGGGCGGAGCCGACAACGTCTGGGGGGAGTGAGCCAGAGACAGTGGTGCCCAAGCGAAATGTGACGTAGACGGTGAAGTCAAGGCGGAGCTAGGTGGTGACAATGACATCAGGGCAGAGCTACACGGTGACGGCAATGTCAGGGCAGGGCTAGGCGGTGACGGCGATGTTGGCGTGGGACTGACAGGGTCCAGTGACTTGGGGGCGGGACACAGTGGCTTCAGCACCGTGGGGGTGGGACTCGGCAGCTTCCCTAGTGCGGGGGCGGAGTCCTCTGGTGCCCATGATGTGGGGGTGGAGCTGCACGGCGACTTCCCTTATGCAGGGGTTAAGCTGCTCAGAGCAACATGCTGTGCAGTGCAGTGGCAGTGTAGGCGGCGCTCCCTAGAGCCACATGCAGTGGTGTGAAGGTGGGGCTCAGCGATACAGAGAGGGGGCTCAGCAACGTGGATGCATGACTTGGCGACATCGGCGCCTCTTGCGTGGCTACCACCCGCGTGGCCTGCGTCGAGCCATTTTTCGTGGCTTGCAGCACCCTCGCTGATGTCTGTGTGGCCGCCTCCTTCGTAATGCGCGCCTGTTGCTGCGACGTCTGTGTGGCCGCCTCCTTCGTAATGCGCGCCTGTTGCTGCGACGTCTGTGTGGACGCCTCCCGCAAACCCGGAAGCTTGGAATCCCATGGGCTAAGAGAATCCACAACTGGCACGCCGAGAGGCAGAGCTGCCAAGCCGGGCTTTCTCCTGAGTGAAGCCGACTTGCCATAGAGAGAACCGAGGAGTCACTCAGCTCCTTTTCTCCAGCAAGTTTCAGCTAGATCCCCTCCTCGGTGCTGCCAGTTGTAACCCACTCAAGTCCGAACTGGAAAAGGCTTGCTTCTTCCATCTTTTGGTCGGTTCTTCTGTAAGGTTTAGGGGTTTTTGGAAGAAAATGCAAGCTTCAATGGAAAACGGGATTTAAAAAAGTAAACAACAACAAAAAAACAGATACTGGACCACAGCGTGACTAAGCATGAGTTCTAAACCACAGGTAAAGACTACAGGTACAACAAATGCAACAGTTTACAACAGAGAACCGACGACGACAGTCAAACAGGGGTTAAATAAAGCACACAAACTAAGGATACCTGGCATGGGGAGTGACTGGGAACAAGGACCATGTGTGAGGTGGGGCTAGGGCGTGGCTAACACAAACAAGCACATGGCTACCTAAATATTGACAGGACAACACGGACGTGACAATAACATGATAATCAATGTTATTCACTTCACCTGTGGTATGGCTGATCGGATCAGTGTATTCATAATACAGGGATTCCCAGCTCCGGACCTGGAGACCTGGAGACCACCCTGATCTGGCTCTCATATTCCGACACTCCTGAGGGCTACACAATCACACCTAGTATTAAGTGTTTGTGTAAACTATGCCAAATATTATAAAAAAAATTATTATCTGAACAAATAATAGGAGAATGATCTGAACATTTGAAATGTACTGCTGAGAATGTCCAGCCATAGACTATGGACTTTTATATGCACCAAACACAGTAGTTTTCAAAATGTAAATTAAAATGTAAATTAAATTTTAACTAAGATTGTAATTCATCATTCAGTAGAAAAACAATAAATTAAATAAACATAGCAAGTAGTGAGTCATACAGTACAAATATTTTGAAATATGGCTGGATGATAAGCTCACCTTTTTCACTTTAAGTTGGATATCAGCTATAGTGCCTATAGTATATAGTGGAATTCACTACAGGATACTCTGAAGCACAGCTTGCAATCAACCATTTTAAAGTCTTAATCTTTAACCACCTCAATACAGCTTGTACCTGTTTTAATTGATATTAACTCTCTTTTGTTTTGTTTATGTTTAATAGGGGTCCAAGCGAAGCTGGAGCCCTATTGTTTTTGCTCAGTTTTTTCTTATTATTAATTCATGTTCAGTACCCCTAGAGCTACTGAGATGGGAATAAGGACACACGTCCACTGATAGGTGGCGCTATTACTAAGGTCAACGCGTTTTGACCTCTAACGGCCAAACTCGTCCTAGGGCAAAGGCCCAATCGGCGCAAAGCTTTCTGCATTTCATCTATATAGCAAGCCGACAAAAGATTGTTAAGAAAAAGTTGCTATTATGAAAAACACGTAAGTTATACTTAAGCCAATTTTTATGTATTAGCTACCAAAATTGAAATTGTGAATATCTCGGCTGCAATAGCAGATAACAACACCAAATTCATGACACAAGTTCATAACACAATTTAGAGGTAGTATATCAATTTTGGTTATTAGAAAACACAAGGGGGCGCTATAACGCTGAGTAGTTTATATCACAGTAATGGCTTTATAGATTTATACCAAACTCCAGATATATAGTGAGGGCACCACCCTAAGTCCACCTTTGTGATATGGTAATGATTTGAAAAAGTGGGCATGGTTTATGATTAAAAAAACAAAATTTTCCTTTCTAATTTAAAAATATTCTTAAAAATCACAGTTGTAAACCCAGGAGCTAGAATTTAACAGGCACATTCCTTGGCTCTGCCCGAACACTTGATATGCTCTAACTTATGCTGTACATTTTGTTGAGAAGTTCAGTTACAGTTGAGAAACATGTAAACATTAATATTTTCACAACCGTTACTTTATTCTGTATGAAACTTTGATGCTCGTCCTCCCTGATTTCCTCTCAATCTTTTGTAGACGTACGCTTTATGAGGAATTTAGGACCGGTGGGCGAGGCTGGCAGAGGGCGTGGGCGCTGGATTCGCTTGGACCCCTTTCATAACTGCTTGCAGTTCTAGTTTTTTATTGTGTTACTGTAAAACTTGTAGCTTGTTGGAAGTATGTTCAAGGATAATGGTAAGCTTTTAACAAGGTTTAATCTACAATGAGGAAACACATAAGAGGCAGGAACTTAACACTTGGAAGGCCGGGATGGCCGGGATTGACCAGTCTCTCATCGTTGACACCCCTAGTCGTATTGCCCACCCA
>JBBPDA010000152.1:13510911-13524642 GCA_037974385.1 Arnoldichthys spilopterus | reverse complement strand
AGTTATTTCTGTGACCATTGTGAGTTTTTCTTTCATTGACTGAAGGGTACCAACAATTTTGTCCATGTGTGTATGTGTGTTTATCATTGTCTTACATCACTTTTCCTTGTAAAAACACTGTTTTGTTGACTGAGGATTGTTGCAGTTTTGCAAGTGGAAGTTTTGTTCATTTTAGCTTAATACAAGACTTTAGCTGCTATTAAGCTGCTGTTATTCGATTCTTCTCTTTTGGATAAGTTACATATTTTCAATAAGATACATATCTGGACTAGCAGGCCATGTCTGGACTAGCAATCCAGTCAATCACATACACTCTGAAAAAGTCATGTACTTTCTAGGAAAAACATCACCTCGATGTCAGCACATATCTCCCTAAAATTTCAATATAGCCCTCCACATTCAATATACAAGTCACCCCAAAGCCAGGACAGATGTTGGCTTTTGTGCCATTTGCTGATAACAGCCTGGATGCTAAATTTTGTCCTTGGCACTGAGAACTCGACAGCTGGATCACAGCACATATCCACTTTCTTTTGGTTTAGAGTTTGATGGAACTTGGGCCCAGCAAACTCTGTCTCCTCAAAAAAATGAACTATGGCTTTCTCTTTGTGTAAAGAGTGTCAGGTTATATTTCTTGATAAAGCCACAGAATGTGTAAATGTGAGTTACTGTAAATTAGTATAAAAATTGTATAATTTGATTTTTGATTTTTGTAATTCCTAATAATGAAGGCATTTTTCTCTGTGTTTACACAGAAGAACAGAAAACCAGTCATTTGTCATGAACAGCAGCCTTACTCTACAGCATTACTCTAAAAAACCCTTTTGACAACTTTGTATTTAACCTCTTATGTTCAAGTGGTAAGGTACATTTGATTTTTTTCAGAATTGTATCATTTGCTTTTCGTCCATTTGATCAAACAAACATCTCTCCATTTTCTTTTCCTACTTTTACTGGCATCCTCACTGCCTTATTTAAAGATGGTACTCACCCCTTCAAAGGCCCTTAGCCTGCGGCCCGCTCGGCAAACAGCCTAAGACCACAGTAGCCAGCCCACCTGCAGCTGGTGACCAAAGCAGCAACCTAACAAAAACACTTGCAAACTTATTTGCAGAAAAAAATCTTTGTATGGTGAAATGCTAATTTTTTGCATCACTTAAACTTAACGTTATTCCATAAATATCCATGCACATGTTCAGTACTTACCATATAACTCTAATCTGTTCTTCTAGTCTGTAAAATTTAATTTATGTTGTGTCTAATGTTATTATTTAAAGTATTGGCCACTGTATGGTGCTGGTGCTTCTTGGATTATGGCTGTTTGCTCCCACTTTTCTGTTGAGGTTGACAGTGCATGAGTAAACTGGCCATTTAGATCATAGCCTGTAATACAGGACATATGGGCATAAGATGTGTTGTTTTATTGTTAAATGCACTTTCATAGCTTATAGTTTCATTACATTTCATCCTGTGAACATTCAGGTGTGAAAATCATGTGAATACAGGTTGAATCTGAATATAGAGTTATGTTGTAAATTTTTATTTTTAGTGATTAAAAGTATATAATAATATATAGTTATAGTGAGTAAAAGCAACAGCATAATGTATGAAACTAGAAAAATAAGACCTGCTAGAAAAGAGAGGTTGGGTGCTGATCAAAACTGGCCACTACATGCGCTCGTCCCCGGAAGGTGGAGTTACTGTTATTGGATGTCTGCAGCTGTAACCTTGAAGGATGCGATTTCATCTGTCACTTATTCTTCCCCATCTAGATTGTGTCAGGATAAACTGTAATGCCAGTAAGTCCCTGCTCTACTTGTTACTCTTTAGATTGTTTAATGT
The DNA here is from genome assembly GCA_037974385.1 of Arnoldichthys spilopterus. Lineage (NCBI taxonomy): Eukaryota > Metazoa > Chordata > Actinopteri > Characiformes > Lepidarchidae > Arnoldichthys > Arnoldichthys spilopterus. The sequence continues at coordinate 13,522,800 of JBBPDA010000152.1, read as the reverse complement.
TTGTTATGTCCAGAGTACAGTAATGATGAGGAAGATGTTCAGAAGAGGAAAGATTAGATGACAATAAATGATGTTTCTCTAAACACATAATCAAATGATTTTTGCACTGATGTGAAAATTCTAGGTTGATGCAGCCAACTGTAATGACTAAATAGTGTCTACATATGCTGATAGAATATTACTTACATATAAAGATGGACATGGTAAACAAAATTCACAAACATAATCTAAAATTCCTTTCCTCACAAAGACTTACGAATAATAACGAATAATCACTTGGGTATCATGTTCTAAATAAACACATTGTGTAAGTGTGGTGATGTTTAATGATTAACAGAGTATACAGTTGTATTAAAGTTTTATTGTGTTTCCATATTACATAATTAAAAGTTCTATATATGTTTTTATTTCTATATCTTAAAATATTTTTATGTTTGGTTGAAATTACTAATTTAATTAGTGTTAGTTTTAGCATAAATGCTTTGCTTATGGACTGGGCATTTGCTTCAGTCAGTAGCAAAATATATACATATATACTATATATATATACACAACTACAGCTACTATTACAGCTGAACATCCTTTACTAGAATAGGTAAGACTGGTGTATCACAGCTCTCTTGTAGATGATCTTCCACAATACTACTACACAAATTTCAGGGTAAATCAATTAGGGGAATGGACCAAAGACACTAAGAGGCATAATATTGATTTGGTGTGCATGAATTCTCATGAATGTAACATCATTCCCAGGCAAAGGCCCCGAGACCCTATATGCTGGACAAAAGCTGAACGACAACGAATGGCACTCTGTCAGAGTGGTGCGGCGTGGTAAAAACTTCAAACTCACAGTGGATGATGATGTTGCTGAAGGTATGAATCCACTTTAGCTAGTTTCAAATGAGTCAGGTGTAATGCATGTACAGTAAGTTATTGGACAGGGCAGGAGAGTCTGTCAACCTTCTTTTTCCATACTTTTTCTTTTCTCCTCCATCTCCTCCATCTTTTCTCTGCCCCCTTCCCTGTCTTCATCTCTCTCTCCCTCTCTCTCTGTCTCTCTCACACTGTAGGTCAGATGAATGGCGATCATACACGATTAGAGTTCAGTAATTTGGAAACTGGTATTCTGACTGAGCGCCGCTTTGCTTCGTCGACACCATCCAGCTTTATTGGCCACCTGCAGGGCCTCAAGTTCAATGGACTGCTCTACATTGACATGTGCAAAAATGGAGACATAGAGTTCTGTGAGCTGAATGCTCGCTTTGGCCTGCGCTCTATTGTGGCAGACCCAGTCACCTTTAAAACCAAGGGCAGTTACTTGGGCCTTGCAACACTGCAGGCCTACAGCACAATGCACCTCTTCTTTCAATTCAAAACCACCTCTGCTGATGGCTTCATTCTGTTTAACAGCGGAGACGGCAGTGATTTTATTGCTGTGGAGTTGGTTAAAGGGTGAGTTTAGGAGTGAGTGCTCTTCATTGTTACAAAGGTTTACAGTATGCTGTGCTTTAAAGATTAGTGTATTACTGTGTGAATGGTGAATCTTTATGGAAAATCATTCATAGTCCAGAACTAAGGTTAATCTGGACCAGAGTTTATCCACACAACCCATACCTGTCTAAAAAAACTTATAAGTAACCACATGGTTCTCAGGTTTTGGGATATTTACGAACTTAGTTTTGCATCTATTGGACTTTATTATAGGTGCTAACTGTCTAGATCTAATACGCTTTTATACTTAGCTGCTATAATAACATTTGAGATACACATACACATTATATACACCAATCAGGCATAACATTAAAACCATTTGCCTTATACTGTGTAGGTAACCCTTGTTCTGCCCAGCTTTAACTGTGGTGCACTATGTGTTCAGATAACTTTCTATCACAGCCAGCATTCACTTTTTGAGCTTTTTCCTTCTTTGGACTATTTTGGTGGGTACAAACTGGTGCATGATAGGAATATTCCACAAGAAATGCCATTTGTGTAATGCTCTGACCCAGTTGTCTAGCCATCATGGATTAATAAGAAAATGTTCTATTTAGAGCTTTCATGATATCATATTTTCTGTATATGATTATTGTGGCCAAATTAATTTACGATAATGTTCATAATTATTAATCATGGCATTAAATATGTGTTCTGCTTACTACTTCCCACTGTAGTGCAGTGTGGGTTATATGTGTGACTTTGAATGTTGAACAGAAAGCATTTTAACATGTTCAAAAAGTGTCAGGAGGAACAAGGCTGACATCTGCTGCTGGAGTATGAACCACATACCTGTGTAATTCTAAAAGACAGAGATGTTAGAAAATGGCCATTTAATTAGGAACTTTGACTGTTAACCACAGTCATGGTTGTGAATGGAATAACAGTAAAGCTATTGCAAAATATTCTTACGCTAATTGAGATTTTTTTTGTTGTTGTTGTTGCCATCTTTATCACTTACATATCTTTAACTTTATAACATACAACCATAAATGTAGACTTAGCCTGATGTTTCAAATGCCTTAATGCAGTTTTTTCTAACCTTGGTCCTAGAGAATATGTTGCTCTGCACATTTCAGGTTTACCTGCTCCCAACACACTTGATCATGACTAATCAGCTTATTAACTAGTCTCCTGTGAGTTGATATGGGTCAGAGTGGGGAAAATACTAAAATATACAGGGCAAGGGTCCTTCAGGCCCAGGGTTGGGAAACACTGCTGCATCCATGCATGCTGCATAGTAATTAGACAGAAAAAAGAACAAAAAAGCCGCTGTTTTTAGTCATGTAGTGCATCACTAAAACACTGGGATGTGGTCCAGAATATCAACAGTGTGTCAATTCACTTGTCTTTCAAACAAGTGGCCTCTCTCAGGGTTATTTGAGTGTGTTTTGAGCTTTTGAACAATGCTGGAATGGTGTACTTCAAAAAAGTACCCTTCAGTAAAGTGCACTTGTTCTGGATGCTGGAATGCTTGTTAAATGTGTGTGTTCTTAGGTACATCCACTATGTTTTTGACCTGGGAAATGGACCCAGCCTGCTTAAAGGGAACAGCGATAGTCCTCTTAATGATAACCAGTGGCACAGCGTGGTCATCACACGAGACACCACCAACACACACACTCTCAAGGTGGACACCAAGTCAGTCAGCCAAGTGGTCAATGGGGCTAAAAACCTTGATCTGAAAGGTGAAATATAGTATGCTTTATGAAATTAATAACATTTTTGATATTCACTGAAACATTCATTGTTATTTCATATAGAAATATCTGGTACAGTGGTACTTTCTTTTTTATTTTTGCATAAATATGATTCCATGATAAATATCTGATTTTTAAACTATGAAACTAAATTACTTTAACCTTGGGACTCTAACATAACTCTAAATAACTATCAATATGACTTTAACAAGCTTTAAGACCATTCTCTGCAGACTAAGTGTTATAAAAATTGTATTACAAAAGTTTTTGGGACTAGATAGGTAGTTCATAATAGATATAAGGGGGTTGTGAACACTTGACAGTTTTCAATATTTCCACATAGTAAATATGACCAAAAAGTTGTGAACACTTGACAGTTTTCAATATGTCCACATAGTAAATATGACCAAAAATATCATCTTATTTTTTCATAAGTCCGAATTAAACAAAAGTTCAAAAATATTTGGTCAGTTATTTATTAAGGAAAATGATCCAATTTTACATATTTGTGACTGTCAAACCTCTAGAATTAGCAGTTGATTTGTATATTTAGAATTATATATGTATAATTTGAAGGTGAATGTTAGGTGTTTTCAATCAATGTGATGACAAACAGGCATGAGTGGACACCCCGTTTTATTAAAAAATTCTGTCTATCAAGTTCTGATCTTCACATGTTGATTATGCTTATCATACCTGGAAAAATGACAAAACTATCTCTAAAGAGTCTGGATTCCTCAAATCTATACTGTGTACAAATGGAAAAATAAAGATAAAATGTAGCATGTATCTAGACAATGACCATAAGCACACAAGTCATTCTACAAAAGATTAAAGAAGAATACAATTCATGTTTTGGAATGGCTAAATCAAAGTCCTAACCTTAGCCTTATAAATGTTGTTGAAGAACCTGAAGCATTTGAGAAAATGTATCAGCATCCCAGATTTGAAGCTGTACAGTACAGAGAAAAAGAACAAAATTCCTCCAACCAAATGTGTTAGACTAGTCAGGAGTTTCTGAAAATGTATGTCTTAATTACATTCTCCTAAAAAACACGAATTTTCTATTAAACAAATAAGGTTAAAATACATAAATACTAATGCTGAATTATTCATTAATTACTTTTACTAGATTTATGCAATATATTTTGTAAGTAAATGAGTATTAGTCCATCTTTGGGATGTTACTGTTGCATTATGTGGCATTTTTTTCTCTCTCTTGTGGTTTAGGTGATCTTTTTGTGTCTGGTTTGGGGCCTAACATGTACCAGAACCTACCCAAACTTGTTGTGTCTCGTGAGGGTTTTCAAGGATGTCTGGCTTCCGTGGACTTAAATGGCCGCCTCCCGGACCTTATCAATGATGCCCTTTTCCGCAGTGGTCAAATAGAACGAGGCTGTGAAGGTAAGCTTCATTCATTGCTTCACTTTTGTTGTTAAATGTTTTAGTAATCTACTGATGATTTTTTTTAATTCAAAATGACTTGACTGAACAATAACAAAATATTTATAGCCATTTATAGATACTACAGTGCTTTAATGTATAAACATAATCTAACACCTTCAAAAAGACTAAATGAGACATTATATTAAATGCTATTAAATGTGGAAAAAAATGCATGCAAATTGTAGTGCAAAAGTGATTATCAAGAGAATTTAAAAGTATTCATCATATTGTTGTGTTTGGCAACTAATTACTGCCAAGACTTAACCTAGGCTCTATAATGTTCTCCTTAGAGCTGTTTTCATTCAGGTTTTAATGGCCGTCACATTTCTTTGTTTATTTTCATCTCAAGGTATTCAAACTAGTTCTATACACAGACTATCCAAAACGTTAACACCACTGCCCAGAAGCTCCCAAAGCTCACTGTTGCATGTGGGGAATGCAGGCTAGCCTGTCACATAAAGTGTTAATGCTGACTATGATAGAAAGATTTCGAAACACACAATTTTGGGAACATGAAGATTACTACACAACATTGTGAAGGTGGTGTTAATGTTATGAGTGGTGTATATGAAGTAAGGGTTATCGCTAAGTACTATCGCTTCATGATATTGCAGTGCTTAGTCGCTCTGTAACCACTAGATGGCAGCAAAGCCTCAGTGTACATTGTAATTAGCACAAAACTGTAGAGCTACATCACAAAGCTTTTGCAAAAAAGTCTGTTTGTTTTTATGTTATGAAAGAAAATGTCTGAAAATGAACTGAACCAATGTAACATTTTGTTTTTAGTCAGCTTAAATATTCCCTTACAGAACACTAACCCTCTCTTTTTCAATTTACATGCTTCAACACACATACAGTCTCTCTCACTCTCTCTCTCTCTCTTTCTGTCTCTCTCTCTCTCACACACACACACACACACACACAAAAATAAACCCTCAATCCCAATCCCCCCTTACTAACTTTCTTTCTGTCCTCTCTTGTTAACACAGTTGGTTTTACGAAAGCCGACTTGCAAGGTAGAAGGTCTTTCACACAAAATCACGCAAACACACACAAAGAAAACTGGCTCAGATACATACTGGCTTATTGTTCTTCCATGATGACCAATGTGAAAGTGAACATATGGCAAAAGATGACATTTGTATTCATTGTTCGGTAAAAGAAAGACATTGAAAGCATTTTAAAGCTACACTTACCATATAGTCGCACCATTAAATCTGTTCCTCTGGATCATTTGTTATTTATTTGTTATTCCTCTTCATTCACCAGCAGTGAGGACTCCCCAAGACCACTAGTGAGCAGATATTATTTAAGTAGTGGATTGTCAGCCTAGCAGTGGCAATGAGATGTTTAAAAACTCCACCAACACTTGTAGCTTTCCACTACCATGTCAGTGTCACTTCTGTGCTGACACTGTTGTGGAAGTCATGATGAATGTGGTAAAGAGGGCCAACAAATGTATCAGAGATGCAAATGGGCTACAGCCTGTAATTGTAAACTGTAAAATTATGACATTTCCAAATCACAATTTTCTATTTTTTTTATAAAAAGAAAACTTTTTTCTTAAACCCTTAACATAAAAAAAATATGTTAATTCTCCAAAAACAACTTCAAAAACTATTCTTTTTATTCATACATGTGAGCCTGTCCACCCTGTCATGGACAATATGTCCAAAATGTCCTTTTTGGAAAATATCAAAAATAAGCAAAAATATCTATCAAAAATAAGTAATGTAATCTGTTATTTTTAGATTCTTAAAATGTCAGTGGTCTACTTTTTTTTTTTTTTTTACAAAAAGTACAATTTCATTTCAGATTAAAAAAGGTCTTTTCATTTGATTCGTCCATTTATATTTTATTCAACATTTATTCACAGAGCGGTTAACTGCTTTTCTGTCAAATTCTGGGGCTTGGCAACATGATGCCACAGTGCTATGCAGTATGTCACATCAAGCAGGCTGAGACAACTAGAGATCTGTAAGGGAGGGAAAGAAAGAGATAGTAAGTGAGTAAGTGAGTGAATGAGTGAGTGAGTAAGTATTTAATCAGTTCACATGAAACAGAACTACCTGTCACAATAAAAATCGTGATGGGGTGGTATGAGACGGGGTGTCAAATTTCATCCTTAACGCACTATTCTTCATGTGGTCCAAGTTCCTGACATAACATACTACATGCATTCATTTGAAACATAGTTTTTTTTATGATTTCTAGTGTAAAAATGTTAATCAAATTATTCTTTATGTGACAAATAGTCACTTTCACTTCAGTAGTATAATTTACCAAATACTGTATAATATAGCATAGCAATTACGCATAAAGCATTCATATACTGGGCATGCATTTAAGTTTAAGCTTCATAAAGCATTCATAATCCTTTTAATGAGCATAACTTAATTAATAAATATCTTAAATATATATTAATTGTATTCACAAGTATGTCAAAAATACATTTAAATGCTTCATGCTATATATAATATTGCAGACTTGCTTGTGTATTTTAGCTGCAGGTTCAGTTGCACTTCTTTTTAAAGAAATGCATGGAGCATACCTCACAAAATCCTCAGCATGGTTTGTTCAGAATAAATAGTAACATGAAGCTTAACACTTACCTTCAGGACTTGTGAATGGAATACATATACAAACTGTAGAACTTTTATTAACTCTACAGGTTCAAATGATGATTTATAGAACATATATTAAGGTCTTGTAAGTGCATTTACTGTAAACTTACCCCTTTAAAACACTTAAAATCTGTAAACTACATGGACATGCAGTATGGCACATACATTAAACCTTCATAAAAGAGTTTAATGCTATATAAGTTTGTGTTCAGGAGAAATACAGAGAGCATGTTCTAAAGCTCCCAGCTTGGAGTATTAAAGCAGGAGTAATACTGTGAACTGAGATGGAGTAAAGCATAGAAAACCATTTCAAAAAATCATTTAATTTAAGTAAGCTCTTGAAGGTCAAAGGTAAACATTTTTAAGTTTATTATTTTTATTTTTATTTTTTAAAAACTTGTTTTGTACATTGTGCTTGCGCTATTAAAGTTACGATTTCACAATCATAATGCAATCTTTTTGTTAATAACGTTGTTTATGTATGTTTTATAAAGCCTAATGCAAGTCTTTGTCATATATCATTTAGTTTGTAAATATATAATGAGAGGTATGAATGGCCTGACTTTACATTGACTGCACTAAACTCTTTTATGAAGGTTTAATGCATGTACCATATAGCATGTCAGTGTACAGCATGTCTCCCTGCATTTCTTCAAAAAGAAGTGCAACTGAACCTGCAGCTAAAAAGCACAAGTAAGTCTGCAATATTCCATATAGCATGAAGCATTTAAATGCACCTTTGACATTCTTCTGCATATAATAAATACATGTTTAAGATATTGTGTATTGCTTATTAAAAGGATGATAAATGCTTTATGAAGCTTAAATTTAAATTTACGCCCAGTTTATGAATGCGTTATGCATAAGTTCCATGATATATAATATCTGGTAAAACTTTCATATACTAGGCACGCATTTACATGAGTATATTAACACATAATGAAAGTGCAAAACTGTCAGGGTATATCATATTCAAAAATGCATGAAATAGCTTTTTGAACTTGTTAAGGCATTCTTATGAGTACAGTAACAGTGCATGTTATTAATGTATATTTAAGCTGTTATGTTTTTCTAATACAGACATTATAGATGCTTTAAGAATGTTTAATGTATAATTAAATGTGTCTTATGAATGCTTTATTAATTCCTTATGAATGCACTATCAAGGTGCACTTCATGTAAATCATTACCTAATAAACAACATGAAAGAATGTCAGAACCTGTTTTTGGTCCTACCTGCTCCAAAGGTTCAAATCATGTAATTAATGACATAAACACACTATATTATTTTTAGACATTTTTGCCCAAAAATGTTTTTATTTTGAATGTTTATATCTTATGTAAACAGGGACACCTATATAATATTAATAATAATAAAAGTTGAATAAAATTTATTGGTGATATATTAGGTGTAAATGTCATGCAGTTCATTATGGACAGGTGAAAATTACCACGTAATAAAGAAAAACTATTTGCCTTATGCATCTCATCAAATGTTGCAGACGCAAATGGCACCCATTCCATAGAATGACCCATCTACAAAGTGTACCTGTATGGTATGTGGAGCTGAAAAAATTGACAATATGTGTAGATACAAATACTTATTAAAGTGATTTGGTTTATTATAACTAAAGTTTATCTTACCAAGTGTTTAAGAATTGTTTCTGTCAGACATAAACCAGAGGAAAATGGATATGTTCACTCTGCATTGCTCTGTAAATGTGCTTTCAGCCAACTACAGTGCCCCAAAAAGATAAGTTAATAAAGGTGAAGATGATCCAGAAAGTACTATGAAATTATGCTTTTGTTGTTTTTCAACTTCATGTTCTACTAAGAGAGAAATCTTTTGTTGTCATCCATGACACTGTGGCGTAAACATGAAATCAAATATCATCTGTCAGCTTAGAGAATACAAAAACAAAATAAAAAGATTAAAGTCAGTGACTCTAAAAAGTAACTTGTCACTTGAAAATAGCCAGCTACACCATTGGGGGCAGTAATGAAACATTTTTGAACATTTTTAATAAATGGAGCTGTGATAAAGCTTTGTAAAAATTGTATTCTCCCAGACAAGAGTCACAGCTGGACTAATACAATAAGTTTCACTCTAGATTCAGCAATTCTCTAAAACTATACTTTAAAATTTAAAGCAAGAAAAGGAGCAAGAAATTACATGGAGACAGTGAACTACCTGTAGAATACTCCTTTGATAGACAAGTCAACTGCAAACAAACACCATTTCACTGGCAATCTGTCACACTACATTCAGTGTTCAAGCCTTTAGCCATATTAATTGGATATTCTAGCCTTCTTGACCATACTTACATAATTAGACCTTAATTTATAGAAAATAATTGTTATGTTTTATAACTGTAATCACAGTATAGGTCAGAAAAATTACAAATGTTAGGTGCTGGAGTTGACTAAATATCTCTAGGAATGTATTTGGAGCTGTACTTGGTTTTATGACATCTACTGTACCTAATCCAATATCATTTTAGCGATAATCTGGCTGACTCTGTCAGAAGGGTAAACTATGTTGAGTTTCATAGTGTGACAGTGGTACCAAAACGTACCTCTCTCTCCAAACAAACAATGTTCACTGACCACATAATCAAGCTTTTACAATGGCCATTACGGCTTGACCTAAACTCTATTAAGATATTTGGGGTGAGCTGATAAGGAGAGTCTGTTTTGAGGTTACACTTTTTCAGATTTCTCTCATATTTTCAGTGTAAGACCAAGCTGATAAACAACAAAGAGATTAATTTTGTAGCCATTTGTAGCATATTCTTTACTTTAGAGAATTAGTCATCCTGGGGGGCCCTGTATGTCTATTATATCTGTTTAACTGTTGGCTGTGCTTTCTTAGAACTTGTTCTGGTTCCTTTTTTTTCCTTTTCTTTTTTAAATATGTATCTAAATTGTGTTTCCTAAATGGATGTGGCAGCAAAATCATTGTGAGACAGAGAGCAACATTTTCTCTAACAATGATCTTCAAGATGCAGTGTTTTTGAGTCAGTTCTGAAAATGCTAGTTGTGTGTTATTTTGAATGAACTTGACTGGAATGTGAACCGTGTTTTTACCATTCCATCCTGGAAAAGTGTGAGGTCATTCAACTAGGATGGAATGAAAACACATCTGGTTTGAATTCCCCTTTGAAGTTTTTAATGAGTGCATACGTTCAATGTATGCGATATTCTGAATTAGTTTCACATTTTTAAAGTCTTGTGACCTTACTTTTTTTTTGATGGTGTTCAATTTATTTTAATTCATATGTCTGGTTTATCATTTGGAGCTTTGTTTGTATGTTTAAATTATCTGAAGACATCAAATTGAGTGAAAATGATTTTTTATTTACTTTTCTTTATTTTTGCCTGCTGACATGAGTGAAATCTGGCCAAATATGGAAATATACTATTGTCATGTGACCTTGCTTGCATGCTAGGGCTCCTGTTGACCGCTCTCTGATATGCACTGCTGCATGGATACTACATTGATGATGTATACTGTTCCAAGTTGTTGTAAACTAATGCCTCTGTGTTCTTTGTCTTACCAGGGCCCAGCACCACATGCCAGGAAGATTCCTGTGCCAACTTTGGAGTATGCATTCAGCAGTGGGAAAACTTCACTTGTGACTGCTCCATGACCTCCTACTCTGGCACGACATGCAATGATCGTGAGTAAACAGGTTTCTCCTTCTGTCTCTCTGAATCTGGGTAAGTGCAGCACAGTAATACTTGATAATTCAGCACAGTATCAGATTTCTATTCCTGTCTTGACTAATATGGTTAAGTTCTGCTTGGCTTGATGTAAAGACAGATTTGTCTCAAATGCTGACCTGAATCAAATTGGGGGTCCATCTCTAATATTGTGGAATGATGGAGCTGCAAACTCTGGTCCTGGAGGGCCGGGGTCCAGCACAGTTTGGTGATTTTCCTGCTCAAACACACCTGATTCAACTTTACTGCTAAGTGCCAGGTTTAGTGCGTGTGTTTGAAGTGTTGGACACTGGCCCTCCAGGACCAGAGTTTGACACCCCTGCCTTAAGGGCTATAGTTATTAGTAGCATTAACAAAAGTGTTGTGAAATTGAATGTATCTCATGGATTTGATCATCTCACTTACACAAGCAGAGTCGGTGTGGAAATTTTCACTCTACATGACTTTAAATTCAGCTTTACATTTTGTGTTCACAAGAAGACATGTTTCTCTTCCTCCACTGGATCTCTCTCTCTCTCTGTTTCTCTGTGACATATGTTTGGTAATATGGACCCACATAGTGAAATGAATGTGGTGTTTTTTTACACAGGACATAGTTTTTATTAGGGCTTTGAATAAAAGTCAGTGGAAGAAAGTTCTCATTTCATAGTGAATTTCTCTAGTTTATTTAACTCTTAACTGGCTGCCTGCCATTACCACTGTTTGCATCCTCTGTCTTGACAAAATATTTTTTTCCCATTTTTGGAAAACAGCACTGAAACTGTGTACAGCACTGAAATTGGTTCATTAACTTTTGAGTTTATACAACTTTTAAATACCATCAGACATTGTTGGATTTGACAGCTGCGTTTGACACAGTGGACCATGCCATTTTACTTTCTCGTTTGGAGCAATGGGTGGGCATC
>JBBPDA010000152.1:13443291-13479517 GCA_037974385.1 Arnoldichthys spilopterus | reverse complement strand
ACAGAATTAATCTATCAAGCAGACTCCAAACTCTCCAACATGGGAAAGACCAAAGAGCTGTCCAAGGATGTCAGAGAGAAAATTGTAGACCTGCACAAGGCTGGAATGGGCTACAAAACCATTAATAAGAAGCTGGGAGAGAAGGTGACAACTGTTGGTGCAATTGGTTGGCAAACGTTTCAAACCACCCCCACAAGTCCGTGCTCACCTTAACATAGAGCTGGATACAGTGTGAACAGGTTGATATTAGTTTTGGGGATGCATTTACAGAGGAGATTGAAGCTCTGTTGTGTTCTGAGTGTTTGCAGCAACATTAGATTCGTAGCTCAAGTTGTAAACTACAAAAAGGTCTCAGCGGAAAAACTGGGTAAATTTGTGGTTCTGGTGTTGGTCACTTCATCCATCCTAAGTATCAGGATTATATCTGAATAGGCAATGCCACATAAAATGCAGGTAAAAATACACCTAAGGCACATATAGAAGAGATAATCTGTTCACTCAAAGTACTTTGAGTGGTGGTCTTAGACACATTTGAGCTAAATATTATAGCAATATAAATGCATCCATCTTCCCAAAACACATTTGGACCAAAACCCCTCCCACTACTGTGATGGTTACACATTGCAGTTCTGCTTATGGAAAAGACTGCACCTTTGAAAATAAGGAGCAGTACATGTGACTGGTTGTTGTATACAAGCTGATTTGCACATTACTTTCTACATAGTACTTAGATTTCACTCTGGCTGACCAGAGACACACTTGAATACCAAATGTAAATACATGTGGCTAAAATCTTTAAGATCCTAGTCACATGAAGGGATCAGGTGTAAGCAGGGTCTTTTAAAAGCACTTTACCAGGTAAGCTCATTGAATCTTTGAATAAGGCTGTGAAGAAGGATCGTAGCTTTTGAAAAAGACTATTATGAAACTCATAGGTCATTGCAGACAGAACTGAGCACATTCTTATACATACGTATGGTGTAGAGCACTTTGCCTGGATGCAGCTAAATGCATAATTCAGTCTATTTTATTTGCATGTCAGAAAAAGTACTTTGGAATGCAAATACTCACATGTGCTGCTTTAGGCAGTGGAGGGGCAAGAAATATGAGAGGTTGTGATAAGGACTTTCTAACTACTTTTAAGCTGAAAGATTTCTGACAGGCAAGAAGAAAAAAATAACCAAGAAGCAAGAGAGACACACTGAGACATGTAGCCACAAAAATAGTACCACTTAAAGCCTTAGACAAACACTGATGGAGCACACCGGGCAAATGCACCTGGACAACTCACCATCCAAAAAAGTAGAGCAAGGCATGTCATGTACTAGTAGGTTATCAGGGAACGGCTGATTAAACACTCTTATAACACTTCCAGGTCAGAGAAGTCCAAACATGCATGCACACACACACACACCCACGAACAAACATCAGCATGTATTCATGCAGGACAGTACGGCATGTGAACAGTGCATGAACATGAGGATGTTTATCTCAGCAGGCTAACTCCTAAACTGTCTGAGCTTCAAATGACTGCCTTTCTGAACCTTTATTTTGTGTTTTTAAAGTAAATTAGACACATAAAAATACAGGTGGAAATGCACACGATGTATTAAAAATATTTATTTAAATTTGACCACTCACTACTTCAGCAGATGGGCTAAGACACATTGTAGCAAAATGTTTTACTAAAAATTTAAAAATTTTAAATTAAAAGTTTAAAAATATATAATTTAATATCAATGATTGTAAAATAGATGTGATATAGATAGATAGCTTAATCTCCTGTTCATCTTCAACTTTTCACAGATGGAAACCTATTTAAGCCACTGCAGAGGATTCAGAATGCATCAGCTTGGCTGATCTTCAACCAGCTGAAATGAGCTCATGTGACGCTGCTTCACTCCCTGCATTGGCTCCCTGTCTTGGCACGAATCAAGTTCAAGTCCTTGATGCTTGCCTGCAAGATCATCAGTGGATCAGCTCCCAGCTACATGAAAACACTGATCAAGTCCTACACACCCAACAGATCACCCAGATCAGCGAGGGAATTCCAGAGATTCCATCCCCATGCAGGATCAAACATCACTCCAGACTCTTCGCCTTTATTGTTCCTCAATGGTGGTATGAGCTGCACAGTGATACTAGATCTGCAAAGTCTCTCTCCATAGTCAAGAGGCGTGTCAAGACACAACTGTTCTGCACCTACCTCAGCACATAAGCCTATTGGTCACGTACCAACTATTGCTACCTGATAACTGACTGACTGTCTCCCAGATAGTAATGTTCCACTTAGTTTTTATTGTAGCACTTGTCATCTGTATCTATTATAGTAGCTGCTGTCTGTAGTTATTGTAGCACTTGTAATCAATATTTATTGTAGCACGTACCATCTGGATTATTAAAACTAAGAGAAATGTGTTGGACTCTTTGTAGCACTTACTTCAATGTTGGCCTGATGTCGCTTTGGATAAAAGAGTCAGCCAAATAAATAACTGTAAATGTAAATGTTAAATTAGTAGCCTTACATTATCTTTAAGTATCTTTAAGAATTCATAGTTGAATTAATGACAGCAAGCTCCCCAGTCCCTGAGGCTGCCAAGCAAACCCAAACCTCAACATTTTCACAACCAAGCTTCACAGCTGTTCTCCTGAAAAGCAATCTTTGGTCTACGCCACACATGTGTACCATTACTATGGCCAAACAACAATATCTACATTATTCCAAATGCCCTAATCTTTGCTCTAAATTAAAATAAATAAATAAATAAAGTTTTTTCAAACACATCTTCCATGCAAGTCAAACATATTCAGTCATTTTCTGATTTTAGATGAATGCACTTTCACACCAACCGTTGCTAGTTACCTGGTGATCCTCTGATGACATTCTGGGGTTCTTGGAGACTTCTTTATACTTTAAATCACTCTTAAGCTGAATTTGCTGGGGCAGCTGGTCCTGGACAATTTGACAGTCATTTGAAATCTATACCACTATACATCTATTTAGGGTTTCCTTATAGTGAAAGGATTTATTTCAAATAATTTAGAGATCTTTGGCAAATTCCTTGTCAGATTAGTAGGCATCCACAACCTTTTTTTCTGAAGTCTTTAGAGTGGTCTTTACATCCTGGCATGCCAATACCACACACCTCAATAGTAAAGAGAGCACTAGACTGTAGACTCTAAGTTTAAATAAGAAAGGTTCCAACTACATGAAGTTCTAATCAATAGCATCTTATTTTTAGAACATCTGATTCTTATGACATGAAAGGTGTATATTTTGAGTTTTTGAGTATTTTGAGTGTTTTACACATCAGGTTTCATGGCTCTGAGTCACAGAGTAAAGGTTATGACCACTTCACAATCTGTTAGCTTATAAGTGACAAAGTCTATGCTCTATCAAAAGCTTAAATCTTTAATTAGCATTGCCATACAGTCAGTATAACAGCAAACTAGAAAACACACAACATTGCAACAATCTTTTTAAAGCCATATGAAAGGCACATTACACACCATTTCAGTGCTGTGAGGTTGGCACTGAAAATGTCCAAATGACCAGATCATTGTTAACCAAGTTTTCAAAGCAATGAGCAGTAGAACTGTACAAGGGCAGTTCCAAGAAACCACTTAAGCCATACTGTATATTAGCGAAAATCTATGCTTTTGAAAATGTATAAAAAACTTATAACAATAACAAATGAACAGTGATTATGATACATATACATGCATCTTTTGCAAATTGTAGGTACTGCAGCCCTCGTGAGGTAATACAATAAAAGAAAATAACGAATACTATTCTGAAATCCAAGACTAGCTGTGTTCAGACTGCAAATAAACACACACATGCACTTGCACATGTGGACATTGAAAAATGTATAATACTGGTCATCAGCCAAGTTCACATAAAATCATGGTGAACGATTCGGTTTGCACATGCGCAGTTAACTTTGGTGGAACATTTTTATGGGTAGAAAAAATTTTTCAGAACACTGGTAATGTTAAACTTGTGCACTCTGGTTTAGCTGTTGAGCAAGTCTCAATTTAACATTGTGGCATTATGTTTGCGTTAGAACAACAAATATGGCTAGCCTTTGAATTTGTCTCAGATTCAGAAAATTAGTTTGTGCCTGTGAGAAAGATGGTGGTCCTGGTACTGCATCATCACTCACTGGTTGAAAATTCTCTTTAATCCCGCCGCTCTCAGCGCTCCTTTCTTGCCCCTCACACAACACTGACGAACATCTAAACTAATCATTAATAAGCAGGCATGACAGATGAACAAATAAACGCGATCTGACCACACGTTCATTTTTACTCCTGAGTTTTTCTTGTTTTTTTTTGCATGAAATAAATGCTTATTAAGATTATATTGGGGCCCCTACAGGTCGGGACCCTGGGCTACAGCCCCGGTAAGCCATTCCTTAAAGCCTGGACATGACACTGTGTGTTCTGATATATTTTAAATCATAGCCAGGATTAGCTTTTTGTGTTAGAGTAGCTCATCTGTGGGACCACTCCCCACAAACTTAGGTACCCATGGCCCTGTGGCTAGTTCACCAGTATTCATTCTTTGGATGATCTGTAATAGAAATATGTATGTATGTGTGCAGTGGTTAGTGCCTATGTGAAAATAAGCTTGCATCCTCTACATCTATGCAACAACCATGACGTGTTGCAGTGTTTAAAAAAAATTCTATGGACAGGTAATTGTTTTTCTCTTTAATGGAAAACCAGTTGTATACAGTCAGTTCTTTTTAAAGAACATTTTTAAAATGGTTCTATGTTGCACCAACACTACTTTCATTATTGTTACAAGATGACTACAGAAGGCTTACTTGTACATACTAAATGCACATATTACAAATGCAGTACGAATGGCAAATGCAATAACTGATATTTTTTTAATTTTTGAGGGCATCCTCATTACTACTCTAAGAACAATTTGCATATTAATACTGCAAAACAAGACGAGTTTTTTGTCACACTGATAACAACATAATAGTTATCACATGAAATATGAAGTAAAGACATACAAATTGTTAATCTAATTCAGACATTCAGTGCATTTCATCAATGAGCTGCATGTGTGTGCCTACATGTATGTGTGTGCGCACACCTCTTATTGTATGAGGTCAGACCATGTCTTTGAGAATGCATCCATTGGCACCAACACTGACAAACGAAGAGCGGAAGGTGGAGTATTTGGCATTCTCTGGTATGGCCGTGCTGCTGTCCATAATGATGTTTAGGGATATGTGAGGGCCCATGCCAAAAATCTGTTACATACCATTTGTTCAGCCCTCCTCTGGGTCCCATCAGAAAGCAATGGAAATTGGAAAGTCTGCTTGGTGCTGAGCTACAAAGACGAGCACAAATATGCTGGGCTTCACCAGGCCGATGGTATAGAAGTCGGGCCATCAAGAAAAAAAAATTGACAACAAAACAAAGGGATGAAGGCTGCTTGACAGCTGAGTTGGAATTCTGGGTTCAAAGCTGGTTCAGTGTTGCTCAGTTTTTTTGGTGATACCGAAGGGGATTTTGCCAAATATATGGCACCTCTCCAGAGGACAAAAAATCATGCTAGCTAAAAAAAATAAACCTAGGTGTTGTGAGGAGAGGAGAGCAGATAATAAGACAGAAGGTAATCGCATAGAAGAGGACAAGAGACATGAGAGAGGGAAAGAAATGAAAACAGAGGAAGAGAGATTAGACATGAAAGAAAAGTAGAATGTAAAGAAGAGACAAGAAGAGAACTGATTAAAAAAAGAACAGAGGAGAAAAGCAGAAAAATTAGAAGAAAAGAGAAGGAAAAAGAGGAGAAAAGAAGATGACAAAGAGAGGGAAAAAAAGATAATAGGAAGGTCAAGCCAGGGTCGAAGGGTGGAGCAGAAAAGAACAGAGCTGGGCAGAGGGGACCAGGGCACCACAGAGCTAAGAAAACTTGAGTTTGTTACTAAAGCAATTCGAAGACAGATTTGGCCGGCAGATGGTTGGCAGCATAGTGTTTGTTAAACCAACTGGCCGGGTACATTAGGATGTCGGGGAGCAGCACGCAACGTGGCCCTGTTTCGAACGGCCACAGATGGGGGGGGGTGTTGGGGGGTTGAAGAGGAAGGGAGGGGTGAAGTGCCCGGCCAAGACAAGCTGGTCATGAGCACTCACTAGTGTGGCCAGGGGAGAAAAGCCAATTGGCTTGACCATGGCCTGCAGTCACTCACACATAAACTAGCACACACAGCAGCCACATTCTCTAGAGACAGGATGCCCAGGTGAGTTTGACACACTGGTGGACAGCCCCTGAGATTCCCCATCTGATCACCTGAGGCCAAAACTTACCCCTCATTTATTCTTATCAATCAGCTGAGGAGTCAGAACCGTCATTCCTTTTCTACATCACTCTTACTCGCTCACCCTGCTCATTTTCTCGCCATCCTGCCCCTTAAGACCCTTGTTCTCACCAAATCTGTGTGCTGTCCTATGGTGTGTCAAGACATTGTGAGAGTCAGCGATTTTTGTACGTGCAGTTCCATATGCTGACAAACTGCAGACAACAGTAACTCTGCTATGCTGTCTTCCAGGGTGATGGGAGATGCCAATCCTCACCGTCAAATCAAGACATACACGCTACAGTGGTGATTGAAAGTTTATGAATCCTTTAGAATGTTCTATATTTCTGCCTAAATTCTTCTGTATACATTTCATTTCTGAAAGCTCTAGATTTAGATAAAGAAAACCCAATTCAATTAAGAAGACAAAAATATTATACTTGGTAATTTATTTATTGAGGAAAAGTATCCTACATTACATGTCTGAGGGTCAACAGAATGTGAACCTCTAGAAGAAAGTTCATTTAAAGGTGAAATTAGACTTTGATTATTGGGATGATAATCAGACATGAGTGGGCATCCTTTTTTTTTTTCTATCAAAATCTTCAGGACATGCTTGTGTAAGAGTAGCATTACATGAACAAAGTATACAGCCTGCCATCCTTGATGGAACAATGAATTTTGAGTTTTATTAGCAAAATCCACAGAATCAAAGTCAAAGTCCTGAACTTAACCCAACAGAAATAAATAGTTCATTTAGGAAAGTTAGCAACATCCGAGAGCTGAAGTTGTTCCTTAAGGAGGAATAAGCTAAAATTCTTTCAAGCTGATGCACATGAATGATCAACAGAGACAGGAAACATTTAATTGCAGTAAAAAAAATGCTTAATTGATTCACACCAGAAATTGAAAGCAAAGGATCACATACTTTTGTCACTATTATACTCAATATATAAGTATAATGTATTTTGTCTTATTTGTTTAATTGGGTCTTCTTTATCTACGTGGACTAATACAGTTTTAGGCAATATTGATAAACAAATACTGAAAATTCTAAAGAAAATTCTAAATTTTCAAGCACCACTGTAGCCAGCACCAGCACAGCATGGCATAGAATGACATTTGAATAACTCAGAGCAAAGAATCAAAATGCAGATCAAAGTGACTCTTTGTCATTGTGAACACACACAAGCAGCACAAAGAAATGTGACCTCTGCATTTAACCCATCACACATGCACACGTGGAGCAGCGGGCAGCTACCAACAGCACCCAGGGAGCAGTGCAGTGGGAGGGTACCTTGCTCAAGAGTACCTCAGTAGTGTCCAGGTCGAGTCTTGAACCAGCGACCTTCAGGTCCCAAAGGCAGAGTCCTAACCACTAGGCCACCACTGCCCACAAAGGCTAATATTGGCAAAATTCATTTCCAACTCCTTAAAGAAACAGGTTAATAGTCCTACCAACGGCATAATGGAGAAACTGCAGCAGGCTGGAAGAAAAAAAAAAAAAAACTTGCCCAATTCGAATCACATTCCATCTGTGGTAATTGCTACAGCACATTATCCATAGGAGATGCATCGGTAAGGCATGGTTGGGCCATCACTCCCCTAATGAGTAATAGATTGGGCATGCAGTGGCTAATTAAGGCCAGTCTGATTTTTCTCAGACATTGACGCAGTGGCATAATTGGTGGAGGTCAGTCAATCTCCTGGATTTGGCTCCGGGCATACGAAGTCTAGGTGAGCGCTGCATGTGGAAGCCTTGGAGGAGAAAACCTGTCTTTTGTGAGCCCTTAATTGAGACACTAATAGATGGGAACATGCCTTCACTAAGTTCCTGAGATGTGTGTGCATGTGTAGGGGTGGGTGGGGGGGGGGTGTATGTGTGGGGGTTATTTGGGGGGTGATGGTGGAGGCATATGGACCAGTATGAATACAGAACAATGCCCCCTTGTAGCTACATGCTTTTCATCTCCAGAAGTTGATCTTAAAATGCTCCATAAACTGAGACTCTATAGCTAACCAACCCCTCAAAAGTCTGAGGTTTATTAGAAGCAATGTGTGATCTAGGTGTACCTGAGGCTTCTCCATCCTCAAAAGTGAATCTACTCAGCAGACAAGGGAAATAATGTGTTCCAAGGACAGAAGTGTGCTTCAATGAAATAAGTGTCACTTCTGTACGTAAATCACAACCAGACATGGAAAAGCTTGCATATTGACCAGCTTCTGCATTTTAACCTTTAGCGGTCCTGGCGTTCTCTCTGATCAGAATGGTTCTCTTGAGGTCCAGAAATGACTGCCTTCTTTCTGCTTAAACAGGAGAGATTGCTTCACCTGAGTCAGGCTATGCTCTGATTGGAAAACTGGAGCAGTCCGGTGGGGAGTGAGCACTACCTCCTTAGGGCAAGACTGTATGTGAATGTCAGCTGGAATGACACCATGGATCAGATGTGTTCTGCACCTTGTTGTCTGTGTGGACACATGAGAGAGAGAGCGCAAAAACATTGAGGACATAATGAAGCACTGCAGTAGGGCAAGAGCGAAGGGACATGCTGCATGAAGCAACACAGACCACACAGACAGGACCTACATGATAACTGAATGACATCACACATCTAATGTGCTGTACAATCATATGTAGAAAGGCACTTGAACCATTGATATATCCAAAAGTAAGAGGCTGCCAATAATTTAACATTGATTATTTTGTTTCAGAAGGTAACTTAGGGTGTGATTTCATGCTGACCTAGAAATTGTGTACCCCTGTTCATGATCAGAACCAGGACCACCACTGAGCAGGTATGATTTGTGGGGTGGACTGTTCTCAGTGTCAGTGACACTGACATTGTAGTGAAAACTTTGTGCATCATACAGCAATCTTGTTGAAGCTTTAAACACAGTATCCACCTACTTTACACTCATACAAGTCATTTTTTTAGTTCTGACCACAAGAATCTGCTTCTTTATATTTTTTGTTGGTGTACAATTTTTAGCACTGCAACTGCAGCACATACACACACCTGTGTTTATGGTATAGTTTGGTAAGCTGTTTGCTATTAATAATGTTATGTGTTTTAAATCACCTCATAGACCATTAGACTGTCCACCTGGGGACCCCTTAAGACCTCTGACAGTTCAAACCCTGTTGGAAACCACAAAGTACAAATGTATTGCCTGTGTTTTTAAAGCTATACCATAATTTAAAGACCCCACATCTTACCATTTAATAATTAAAGAGTTTGCTGTAGTAAGGTAACAATACTAACATTTCAAAATGTATCTTTTATGGTCCAGTCCATATACACATCTATATTTTACATGTGAAAATGAAAGTGCACCCCATAGAAATGGTTGATTTTTTTTAACATATATGAACATTTCACCGTCTTTGATACAGTGCCTAAAAATTTGATTATACTCCAACAAATGCCACATAAAATTTAATTTTCATAGTTATTTTTGTATTAAAAAAGATCAGTTGCCTGGAAATAAATGCATGCTTACATCAATCAGGTGTTACAGATCTGGTGCCATTTATTAGAACTTTGTGCATGTCTTATTTAAACCTGACATCTAGTGTCTGGTGTTCTCTTTGCTATTAAAGTATGTGATTTCATCATGCCAAGGTCTATAGAACACTCTTCAGGAAAAAAAGGTGGTGGAGGTCTAGGAGTCTGACAGGTTTTTTTTTTTAAAAGAACTCTAAATTATTTTAAACAATTCCACTGTTAGGAAAGCCATGCACAAATGGTATAGATTTCAAATATATGCCAGTTTGTCCAGGACCAGCTGCCCAGCAAATTCAGCTTGAGAGCAGACCATCTGATGCAAAAAAAAAGTATCCGAGAACCGCAGACTTTCATCATGGGACTGGCAGGTGTATGTTGCTGTTGGTGTGAAAGTACAGCAGCATGGGATGTGTGTAAAGAAAAAAACACTGTGAACATTAAAGCAAGATTACAGTTTGCCAAAGAACATATATATATATATAGGCATATGTCTCGATAAAGTTTTTTGGGCGCACTAACAGTACACATATCACATATGGCATTGACCAAAGACTTTTCAGGAGAAGAATCCCATATTGACTGTGGTTGTGGACATATAGTCTGAGGTTGCTTTGCTGCATCATGGACTGGGAAGCTTGCAGTCATTGATTCACTATGAAATCTGCATAATGTCAAAGAATGCTTGAAGATATTGCAAGGTCGGCCCAAAGGTTGAACTGGAGGTGGATCTTTCAAAAGGATATTCATCCTTAACACACAAGAAAATTCACCTAGGAATGACTCAAGAAGAAATGGGGGTTTCTGAACTCTGCTGTGTGGGATTGGAAAATGGCAGCTCATGCAAGAAAATCCTTAAATATTTTGTACTCAGCTGAAGGAATTTTGTGTGGAGGAGTGGTAAACTCAGTTGCAAGCAGCCTGCATTGAAATCTTTTATTTGTGACATCAACACACTTACATATATCCACATAGTCAGCTTTCAGCAGCTTAGTCCCAACCATTAACATTGAAATTAAATGAAGTGCAGTACTGGGCAGCCAATCAGAACAGAGATCAATTACTTGCATCAGTCTTAAAGGATCAACAAAAGCAGCCTGATTACTTGTAAGGAATATAGAGATACTGGTAAAGGGCAAATTAATCATTATGACACCAATGTCATAAATGACTCCAGTGGTGAAAAACTAAAAAAATAAAATGCAAAATATGGATATAAGCTTTTCTTGCACAAACTCTCCATGATTCAGTGGACTGTTTTGCCTCAGCTTTACTGTGGGCTCAACTGGTATGAATGTATTTAAGTGAAGCCCACCTCCCTGACCTTATAAAACTCCTTAGGAACCCCTAACCCCCAACCTAGCCCTATCCTCTGGGTGACACTAACCCTTCTGACCAAACTCAAGCGTAGCTCCAGAACCCCATTGATGTCAGTCCCATCTTCTCCACCTTCTCCTGTCCCAAATAAGACAAGGCTCCCCATCCATCCACCCCCACCCCCTTTCCTTTCCTCTCATCTAACATGTCTCTCCCCCCTCCTTCATTTATTATGGACCCAGCTGCTAGTCAGCCACAGCTTTATTAACCCATTGCCTTCTGACATCCATTTCATTGAGGCTGTGGGGCGTGGGGGTGGGGTTGGGGGGGTCAACAGCTGATCAGAATGCTGGTGAAGCGGCACTCTACAGATGACCTCTGACCCTCAGCAGCCTCTCTGATTGGGCAGCAGGCCAACAGGAGGCAGTGCAGCCTCCCATGTTGCCATGGCGACAGGCCATGGCAAGGCACAGATGGCTCGGCAGGGGGTGGAGTGGGAGGAGAGAGAGTGCGCGGACAAAAGAGGAAGGAGAACGAGGGAGGGAGAATCAGAGAAAATGAGGGGGACAAAGGTGCTGCTTAAGCAGCAGAGGGCGCATGAGAGCCTGTCTGTGCATATGAGGGGGAGTGTGCTTGCATTTTGTAGCAACTGTCGTGCTTAGGGCAAAAAAGCAGCTCAGTGGATAAGAAGCTTGAGAGCTAAAACATGGTCAATTTACTCATGCAGATGACACAAACGGGAGCAAATTTTGCTCGTCAGAGGTGTGATTTCATGAGATGTCATGTAAAATGAGCTTATCGTATGAGCAAAAATTGACCACTCTTAACAAATCAATCTAACCATGTAACAGGAGGACCTGAAAAATAGATGTTGCCTTTTGGCTTCCTCTTAAGTTGTGATTTTTCCCCCAGCCAGTATTCTCCGGAAACAAACATGGCACATACAGTTTTTTTACTCCAGAGGCTCTATAATATAAATAACAGCAAAGGGCATTAGAAGTGCATGTAATATTGCTAAGCAGGCTGATCCCTCAGTACAGCAAAAACAGGACTGGAGCTTATGCTGTAAAAGATTTGAAAAAGACTGTATGTTCAAATCCAAGCAGAGTGTGTATTATACAGCCATTAGGCTGGGCAAGCGGTGGGAGCTCAGATGAGGGCTATCGTCAGATGGAGCCAGCCCGCCGTGAAGGAACAAATCGCACCCATATGCTTCCTCCCCCCATCCCGACTCCTTGGGGGTTTGCTCTGCTTTCCTCAGGGACAAACATGGACTACTGCAGCCCCCGTCGGCAAGCATGGCACATGTGTTGAGGTGAAAATCTGACCTATGCTCAAAAATCAGTTGCAATGTTCCAAAAAATGGTCTGCCTGATAACTACAGAAATGACCTCAGAAATTGTAAAGGACGACAAAACTCTCTCTTGTTCAATAAGTCCATGTATGTAAGTGTTCAATGAACCCTCGTGTTCCTTGAGAAGCGGTTGCTGAGATACCAGACGTGCTGAGCCACCAAAATAGGTACTGAAAGTCTTACGACCACAACACTCAGGCGGTTGCCATCTGACAGCAAGAGACTACAACGTGAGATTCTATGGATACATTCCCTGTCATTTTGGGGGTGAGCCTTTTGATGTCAGGGAAAGAAACAGC
The DNA here is from genome assembly GCA_037974385.1 of Arnoldichthys spilopterus. Classification (NCBI taxonomy): domain Eukaryota; kingdom Metazoa; phylum Chordata; class Actinopteri; order Characiformes; family Lepidarchidae; genus Arnoldichthys; species Arnoldichthys spilopterus. The sequence goes on along the minus strand of JBBPDA010000152.1, from coordinate 13,466,721 downwards.
ATGACCTCTTGGTGAAAGCAGTGCAGCAGAGCTCTGTCTGTTTCTTTAAGCTCAGCAAGGATGCCTAAACGATGGGACAGTCAAGGCTATCAAGGCTATCTAATCAATTGTTAAATGCACTGTACAGCAGCAGCAGTCTGGCATGTTCAAATGACTGCTGTGTTACGGACAAGCCTATCTTTCTATGGGGCAACATTGTGTTCAAGAACTGTGCAAAGAATAAAGGAAAGAGCACAGTATAATGATTAAAAGTGGAGAAAGGAAAAACAGATAATGTACAAAATATAAATCATATCTAGAGAAGAGAAAAATGCTATTTTCAAAGCAGAGGCTGCTTGCTTATGATAGAGCCTCCTCAGCATCATGGTTGCTTCCTGCATTGATGCCATTGCTCTATTGTTTGCCTAGACTCTGTAAGGGTGGGGTTTGCTCTGTGTGTGTGTGTGTGTGTGTGTGCATGTTGCATGGAGGTTCACATTGCATTGCACCACAGAGCGAGAGAAACCTCCATTGCTGCTCTCAAGAAAGTAATCTGAGCTGCTCTGTCTTACCATATCTTTTAACTATTAAAATAAAATAAATAAAAACTGACTGTGGCTGCATCCAGAAACTTTTGTTACTGCTTCATCCCTCCATTTCATAGTGTTTCTTTATAAAAAGTCAAATTGTTATTGTGAACACACTCAAGCACCACAATGAAATGTGACCTCTGCATTAAACCCATCACATATGCACATGTGGAGCAGCGGTCAGCTATCAACAGAGTTTGGGGAGCAGTGTAGTGGGACGGTACATTGGTCAAGGGTACCCCAGGCCCGGGTCTGTAATTTGGAAAACGGGGCACACGAATCACTTCAACATCATCAAATTTGAAGCTGACCATTGATGAACTAAGACAAAGCTTGGTTTAAAGCTCATCCCTAATAATCATGTTCGAACCATGGGTCAACAGTAGATGCTACACAGGTCCAGCCTGTTTACAAATGTGTGGCCATCTCAGTTGTCTGTTCTCTCTGGGTGGGAAAGCAGTGATGTCTCACTTATGATGGGAAAAAAATTCCTGGGTAGCAGCTTACTCCTGAAGCTGGTTTGGCAGGTGTTTGGACAGCTGGCAGGATGGCATCACAAAATCAGTTTTCAGGTCTGGAGGAGAGGATCAGTACAAAAAAAGCAGTAAAATTTTGGGTTTCTGGATGCAGTCTGTGAGCTTTGAACTTTGGGTAGGCAGTAGACATAGTATATATATATAGTATACTTCCCTCTTATCTGAACAACTGTTCTTTGAGGTCAAAGTAAATGAAGATTCAGTTCCCAGATCAGTAAGAATAAGGCAATAATATTTCTTTGGCATTTCAAAGAACATTTTAAGACTCAACATGATTAATATGAACATTTCTCTGAACTGTTTTACTGAAGGAGTTTTACTTTCCATTTAGAATATCACAGACTGGTCACCATTAGAGAAAGATGCCTTTCACAAAGACAAAGATAGCTGTGTTTTCCCGCAGAAAGTATCAGACGAACAGAACAATTAGTGCAATACCTTTTGATACTCCTCCTTTGAAGCTAGAGCCTGGTCCAGCTGCTCTTGTGTGTAAGCATAGATGGCTGATCGATAGGTTGTGCCCACGTCATTCCCCTGCCGCATTCCTGTCAATGGTAGAAGCACACACATTTGTGCCACAGTTTTGAAATGGGTTTGTGTCTTTTTTGGTGCAACCTTAGCACTCAGTTTTCACTGCCATCTTTTAAGCAATCTATTTCACTGTGGAAACAACCTTCCAATCAACCTTGCATCTACTGAGCATCTTAGTGCCAGCATAATTTTAATCACAGCTCTGTTCATCTCGATCCAGATGCAGGAGCTGACTCAGTAGCATTCTGGAAGTAATTGCTGGTTGTAGAGAAGCTGGACATGATTCAGTGTCAACACATGACCATGTTCCTAAGCCATCAAAGATGAGAAGCTTAGAGTTTTAGCCATGCAATCATGCTCAGTAAGGGACAGATATAAGAACAGTAAAAAGTCTACAGAGCAGAAGGCTATGCTTGATTTTGTAAATAAAAAAGAAGAAAACAGAGAACATACGTCTGATATAAAACAAACTATGTGCAAAAGTTATGGCACATTTTGTATTCTAGGCATGGTAAGTTCATTTATATAGCACATGATTATACCTAGAGGTCATTCAGTGTGCTTTTTAGGGAAAAAATTTGCAAAATCTGAGAAAATTACGCAATAAATAGGGAATAAAATCATATTACAGGAGATAAAATTAAGATTTAAAATAAATTAAGACAATAAAAAGTGCATAATACAAGTACCTAAAGTCAGAGCCTATGTTTAATTAAAGGCTTTGGAAAACAAGGGAGTTTTAACTTCTGTTTAAAGCTTTAAGCTTAATTGTTTTCCAAAATGTCATATTCAATAAATATACCATGTTATTCTTGTGGTAAACATTCTTTCCGAACATGCTCAAGCCTTACTGCTTGTCTGCCTGCTGTGTCCACAATTTTTATTAGAGGAAATTTATCAGCAACACATTTTATAAGACCCTAATGTAAATGTACACCTGGTTTTAAATGACAGAGGCAAATCAGTGCAAAAACAAGCTGCTAAATCTTTAGTAAATTGAGTGAACATGTTTTGTGTGACCCACCTATAAATACATATACATGAGGGAGAAAAACACATCTTGTGTTTAGCCAAGCACATGGCCTTAAGCACTTGTATGAAACATGTTGGTTTTGTACATAACATGCGGTCAGAAAATATCAACTCAGATTATGTCTGAAACTGAAGCAAAAGGTTCAGCACACAACGGCCTAAAGTGGCATTACACTAAATTACAGTAACAAGAATCCTAAGACTAATCAGAAATTTTCAAGCATTTTTCTGAGAGTTTGCCAGTAACTGAATGACAATGTAGTGATGTTACATGTCAGGGTGCAAGCCTACCTTGCGTGGGATTGTGGCTCTCCCAGAAGACCCTGAGCAGATGAGCATAGCTGATCGTGTCTGGCTCATACACTACCCGCACCACTTCAACATGGCCTGTTTTACCTGTGTTAAGGAGATCAGGAAACTAACACTGGTTACTGACCATACATAGCCATATAACACAGATCAGACTTTGTGAATAAACAGGTTTTTTTAACACTGACGTAGAATTGGAGTGACAATGCTTAAACACTGTTTTAATCTACATGTGAAACGTTCAACCTGCTATGAGATCACTGTAAAAGGGCCAAGTCCCCCTACACCATGGGTCAGAGTACATGTGCAGAAGGGAATGGGAGTGCTGTCTCATTTTGATGAGGTCATCAGGTCAAAATAACCTTGCCTTGACACCCGCAACCTCCCCATCCAGGAGAATGAGAACATCATATTGATTAACTTTCCATGCCTTTTGACCTTTTCAGCACAGGCACAAGGCTAGTCAATTTTCCACTGCGCTCAAAATGGCTGCTGAATGCACTTTGGCTAATCCGCAGCATTTCAGCACACAGCCATGGACGTAATTGCCATCCTAAAGAACCTGACATGAGAGATGAATATGCTGTTCAAGAAACTATAATACTTTCCCCCACAGGCAAAATGGGGGAACAGGTTCACACTAGGAGTAATTAGGTCAGAATTGCACATTATGTGGTAACAAGCATCAGCGGAACAGGTCTTCTCATCTCAATGCAAGGAGGGCAATGCATTAGAAAGTTGTTTATGTTTAAAAAAGGGGAATAAATGCAAGGAGTATCAAGCAAATAAAAACAGGAGAATATTATATAAAGCACTGGGAATGCAGTTATGGTGTTTTTGTTGATTAAAGAAGGATTCAGATTGAAGCTTAGCCATTAGCAAAAGAAAAAAAGAGGTGCAAAATTGGGTCAGACTGACAAAAAGGTATGTCTCTCCAAAAGGTCTCTCTCTCTCTCTCTCTCTCTCTCTCTCTCTCTCTCTCTCTCACTCTTTCTCTCTCACTCTCTCTCTCGCCTCTGTGAGCTATTAAAGTTTTAACCGAGCACAAAAGCACCTACTCAAATCAGAGCAGCTTGATTAGGCAGAACATTGCAGTTCTGCATGTATATGCATGCCTGCTTGTGTGGAAAGGCTAGCTGCTAAATGCTGTGGTTTGAATGGTTCAGCAGGCTTTGAGGGACCATGCTTCTAAACTGCAGTGTACATATTTTTCTTAGCAGAAGAATATGAAACATCAGAGCTAAATTATGCTCAGCTTAAGACATATGAACAGCTGTAACATTACACGTTTATAAATAGAATGTGCCAAATAACTGTGAATGAACACCTGGATTAACCCAAACACAGAAATGATGGGATTAGTTGCCTGTGTTAAATCATTGTATTTCATCTTGATGAATCTATTTTCCAGTGACACGTACTTCCTCCTATCCAGCTTCAGTCTGATGGGGCCAGCTTTCTTCGCTATCTTCAGCAAATCTATATTGCTGTGATATTAAAAAAGTAATAAAGCACTAACCTGTGGGGTTACTTTCATTACCAAGCAATACTGCAGCAGGGCATTAAATGTGACAAAAGGTGAAATATATCAAAACAGTCTGCCATTTACCATAGAAGCAGAATTAGAAGAAAGTGGCTGGTCTGTTATTAAGATATCTGTTTACTCACATTGTGTCCACAGTAAGATATCTGTTGTGTGTTCTATTGACTCTTTAGTATTTCATTATGAATTTGTGATAATTATTACATTTAGTGATTGAATGAATATGAAATTCTGAAAAAAGGTACAGAACCTGAAGTGCAGGCCACTGCAAATATATCCGTCTAACAGAACAATAGCAGCACATTTGTTAAAACGTTTCAATTCAGTAGTTTTTATACCCATATGCTATATTTTTGGCTTTCTTTACATTTTCCCCATTCATTATGTTTATGTGGAAACAGCATTAATTTATTTGTGCCTTTCTTTATCCATTAGAATTAAACAAGCTGTTTTTATTACGCCCTTTTGAGATTGAGACTGATACATGTAAATGTCTACTATTTTCATTGGTTGCCTGATACCATGCTGTCTGAAACTTCTTATAACTTGAATGACAGGGGCTAAACAGAAGGTGGATAGATGTAAATTTGTTTTTGGTAAACCACAAAAATTAAAAGAAGCTGATTTTGCAGCTTAGCCTCCATATATGGATAGTAAGGATTGGGGAAAGAATGGTACATTTTAACCCTTACAGTGCTTACATGCTGCATCAAACTTAAACTGCGCTAAATTTTAACAAAAGGTTTGATTTTCCCTTTTAGAGCCATTTGCAAGCAAATGCTCTGTAAGAGAGCAAATGTGGATGCACATGCTGTGTAAAATGTTCCAAAGCCACTATTAAAATGGAAATTTTCCACACTCGTTGAAACACTTCAGTGTTAGTATGTTATGCAAATGTTGACCCATCCAAGCAACAAGACAATGGCATTGTAATCGATGCATAAAAGCCCTGTTACAGTATTTTCTAACTGCTCTTTGCATGTTGGCTTATGGAGGAGTAATGAACCCAGTGAACTCACTCCTACATCTCCATCTCCATCATCTCTCTCTCTTTCCATTCTCCAGTTCTTACTCCCTCCCTTTCTCGCTCTCCCTCCATGCCCCTCCATGTGTTCTCCTTCCTCCCCCTCCATCTCTTCTTTCAACCCTCTTCTTCTTCTTCTCCTTCCTGATTTCTCTACTCTGCTCAACCCTATCATCTCTCTACCACTCTGTTTTCACTTCTCACTACCCCACACCCCCACCTCAGTCTCTCAGCAGGGTGTGCTGTTCAGGGTGAGTTGAAGGACGATTGCACGTCGCCATCTTTACAGTTGCTCATGAGAGAGCTCGCTATATATTCTGCTATATTCATGTTATATACCCTGACGCTTTATAAATTGAGCCAGGAGGCTTCAGAGTCTATAAGGTTAGAAAGCTAAAAAGAACTGGTCCAAGACTGTCCACCATGAAAAAATCCTTGCATGCCTCTCCACCATAACAGCCTTTTTGACATAGCACTCACATTTCCAGTGATGAACACAGAGTGCAGGACGCACGCTTCAGTGACTACTCTCCAAAATAGCAGAGAACAATAAAATGAGCAATTCCACTGGTCGCTTGGGCTCACATATTAGTGGTTTATATGACATTGCAGTGCAAAAAAGGCAAAATAAATAATCTTTACCGAAGACTTAGAGACATAAACACTGCAGCTGGTTAATTTTCATGACAACAGAATGTGCAGTTGCTTTGGTTTGCTGCTTTAGCGCTACACATGGCGATCATCACTGCAGCCCTTAATCCCTTGTTGACACAGGCTCCTGCACAGACACCACACTGAGATTAACAAGCTGAGAGCGAGAAAGACCAGAGGAAAGAGACAGAGGTGATTGTCTGTCTGTTCTAAAGACAAAAACTGGGCACATGCCTGAGCTTGTCAGAGGTGACATGTCAAAAAGAAACAGTTGAGGGATTTCTGTTTTTTATTAAATTAAATTTCCAAATCTATGCACAAAATGCACGTTTGCCTGATCAGGAGAAGCAGAAATCCCTCATGTAGAATTTCTTGAAAGTGCTCAGTGATTTCAGCACTGGACAGCTCCTTTACTGCAGTAACTACTGTTACAAAAAAAAACAAAAAAAATGCACTGCTGAGGATGAACTAACAACAGACACTGCAGCTGGATTAACACAGCAAAATGTTGTTACAGCTATTTCACTTGATGAGAAATCATTGTGTCTGAGTTAGCTCTGCTGCACAAACGATAAGCCAGAAACATCAAAGGCCCAACCTGTCATGCTCCAAACCACTAATGTGCTAAACTAGTGCATCTCTGTATAAGCCAGGATGCTGTGATGTATTCGTTTTCTGCAACTACACAAATCTATGCAAATGTTATAGATTAAATGTATTTTAAATTCTGAGGCAAGAAAAAACTCTCAAAGCTGCAGGAAGAAACCATGGGAGGAACCAAGGCTCAGAAGGAAAACATATACTGTTCTGGTCAACGCCGGTCAACGCCCAATATGAGACAAAAGATAATAATAATAATTATTATAATAATAATAATAATCTTAATTTAAAGAGGCGGCAGCAGTTACATGTGTACAGGTGGGCCAAAGTGAAGGAATTTTGCACAGAAAAGTGGTGAAAAATGTCAGCTTATTTTAAAAAACTGACTGCCTCTAACAAAAAATGTGGTTGAGGTTGGATCTTCCAACATGACAATGAATCTTCAAGCCTCTGGTATGGCCCATTCCCCCAACCTTAGCCCCATTGAATACATTTGGGATGAGCAGAGTCCAAAAATCTGTAGAGATGCCTCAAATTTCTTACTCTGTATTCTCTGCTCTCATCATACAAGAAGACGCATTGCTGTTATGTTGGCAAAGGGGTGTTGCATAAAGTACCAAGTGCATGGGTGGCAGTAATTTTGACTCATGTAATTTTGGTTAAAAAATATTTTTGTGCTCGTGCGCCCATATGATGAAAATTTTGACCTGTAAATATAAAGAAATCTAAATCTCTGCTGTAGTATAGACGTATCATATAAGCAGCCAAGATGCATACCCACACAACACAACCTCACACCCCAAGGGTCTTTGCACATGTAGGACTCTGGCAGCCATTCCAGGTTACTGAGTTCACATTTGCACTCCCCCAACCCCCACCAAGGCTGAATTGTGTCACATCGTGTTTCTTATTTTCTCCTCCAGAAAGAATACAAATGCACTCCAAAGTCTAAGGTCTAATGTTCCAAATCCTAAATCCAGGCAAAGCAGGATAAAGCAGGAGAGGCTTGACTCTAAAAATAATAACCCAGCAGCTGGCAAAGCCCAAGCAAATCCGTCTGTGTTAAAAATGCCCATCTCAATTATTGTGTTTAGGCTAAATCGTGATGATGGGGTTTGGCTAAGTAAAGCCAGCTCCCCCCTACCTCTCTTGGGCACATCCCTTGTGGAAAATTACAAATTTGTAAGAATGCCAAGAATATTTGATAAAGATATATCTGTTTTTCTTTGCTCTTTCACCCAGAACCATTTGAAAAGCCTGGGGAAGAACCACAACGTGTAGGGTGGAGGTGTGGTGGTGGTGGTGGTGGTGGGGGGGACTCTGATGCCATCTGGATACTGAAAAAATAACTGTTAGAGAGATCAGCTTCTTGTGCTTAAGTAATCATTGTATGTCTGATACTACACAGCATGCCTTGCTTTCATAACACAAACAAACAAAAAATACATCCACAAAACTCAACAAATGTAAGCACATCAAGTGTCTAAACTCGATGACGTAGCTGATGAGGAGTAGTACTTAAACCAGGCCCTAAAGTGTGCCATGACTGAAGTCTAACGACATCCATGCTGCAATCTTAAAGTCATTTCACCATGCAGACATTACCAACAAATGCATAATTTATAAAGCATAATGTGCATGGTGCATGCTGATGTGGTTGCATCAGTGAAGGGGGAAAAAAGCTCTAAAATTCAAATGCTATTCAGACATTTTTAGGTTCAGAGATTAATCTTTTCAGTAGATCCATTTAAGGTGCAATTGGGCAGTGTTTCCCCTACTGCTAAAATTATTGATTGGGCCACTATTCTAACCATACACATTCAGCCATATATTCAGACAATACACTTAATAGTACTATCATTCTCAACAAATCTGCTTTTCTCTTGTACTAGATTATATAGTTGTGTGTGGTGATCCTGTTCTCATTCTAGCTTTTCTATTGACTACGATGGCTTTGCTAGGGCAGTCTTAGAAGAGCTTTAGCCTGCCCTAAATGTCCTATAGATCCTCTGAATTACTGACATTCTTAGTCATTCATTCTTCATCATTCAATCATGCCACTGCATCTCCTAATTCACAAAGACAGTGAGCTAGGATCTGGGGGATGTCGCTGCTCCTCTAATCCAGCTTTGCCTTGAGTGCTACTTGCTCTGCATAAAGAAGAGTACAGACTAACTATCCACCTAGTAAAGACTCAGACTTCCTATCCATAAATATCTAGTGGTGACTCTGAATGAGCAAGTAAGTAAAGTTTATTTCATATAATGCCTTTCACAGACAAGAGTCACAAATGCTGTACAAAGCAGAGAAAGAAAAAAAAAGCAAAATTACACAAAATAAAACAAAAGTGACAGCAAGGTTACCCAATTTTAAACATTTGCATCTTAAGCTGACAGCTGAATAATTCAACTTATTTGACCAATCACAACTCCAGTGGAAGATTGCTCTAAAGCCTAGGACCATCAGACATAAAAGGCATGATCCCCACTTCTTCAATATGGTGTGTGGAACAGAGAGGCGACCCTGGTGAGCAGACCTCAGCAATCGTTCAGTTTAGTACAGCTGCAGAAGATCTGTTGTTAAGATTGGATAAAACAGGAGTGATGTGTGACCATTTATGCGTGAGTTAAAAGCCTGGAAGCTTTGGAGGGTTTGAAGACAAGTAACACAGGAACTACAGTAGTCGAAGCAAGATGAAATGCTAGAGGTCATTGTAGCACAGAAATAGTAACCGCAGTGTTTGTTACCATCCTATGCTGTAGTAAATGGTTTAGCATCTTATAGCATTTACATGCAGCAAGCACAATATGATTCAGCTCTATTTTTGGATAAGCATGCTTGGGGTTTCAAGAAAGACTACAAAATAAACAATTTATGCTACACAGTGCAGTACACAGCCACTGTTACAACAGCACATGGGTTCAACAACCCATATAATCTTGCAGACCTATAGCAGTGTGAGAAAGTTTACACTTTTACCTGTAATGGTACGTTATCAATAAGCAAACAATAATAAACAAACTTAACATTTAACATTTTGCAGCCAAAACACTAGTAGGGGTGGTATGGTTTACCGGTGCAGACTTCCTCATATGTAGGATTGGGCGTGTAACCTCCAGAATAGCCCACTTGGGTGGAGTAGACTCCCTTCTGCTTCCAGAATTTGCGCTCTGCTCCCCAGAAACATCCCATGCCTGCAGAAGATTAAATCACATTACATGATTAAAAGAAAAAAAGAGATTTTGAATGTTTTAAGAATAGCCACTTCAATAACCTTTGTTTCTTGACATTTTTTAGTGATATTGTGAAAATGTGCCATATAATAATGTCAGCAAAACATTCAGAGACTTTTTACCATTTTAGCTCTGCCCATACAGCAACTGGGACATGTATGCTCAGGGTGGACATAGCAGAATGTATTAACATGTGGAGCTGCATGTTTTCTATGTACTTCTAATAGAATTTACAATAGAACCAACAAATGTATGACTGATTGATAGTGTAGGGATCCAGTTTCTGCCAGCCTACCACTGGATCCCAATCCAGTAGTGCACCCCATCTCCTGGAGAAACCAAGAGCTGGTGAGATCATGCTCACCTGAGTTCTACACTATTTAACAGGAAGCTAACAGAGTAAGTTTTGTCTTGCCTTGCATTGCATACTGAGCATGTCTTTTTTGATATTTATTCTGGTGTCTTCACTCTATCTTTTGGCCTCGAGTTTGATTTTATGTCTCGTGGAATAAAACTTTGAACACTGCAGATGAGCCTCATGTTATCCTTACAGTTTGTTTAAAATAAATGCAGTGCCCCTATTGAGAAATTGTTATTAAATGAGAAGAGTAGATTTGTGTTGAAAATGTTATAACCTTTCAAACCGTACAAACATACTACCTTAGTATAACCTTATGTACTTAAATAGCAGAACTAAATCCAGTATTGTGAACAGAGCAATGGAAGTACATTTCATTACTGCTTGATTGTCCACTGTGTAATACTTTGCCTACCAAAACACAAAACTTTCAGCACCCTGCATTTTGGTATGTCTTTGTTGGTGAGTGTATCTGCGGATAATGTCAGCTGTAAACCACTTCCCACTTTCCATATCCATGTTAAATCAACCCATAAAATATGGCGCTCACTGCCTCAACTAACAAATTACAGTGCCATAAAACTAAATACTCAATCATACACAGACTTAGGGGTAGTAAAGACAGCTCAACCATCATAAAACTAATATTCGCTCTAAGTATTTATTACCAAATAATGCATTTCCCTTTATAACAATAAGAGTACATTAGAGGGCAAATTGTTTATTGTTTTCCACTGCTGTGCTTCTTTGGTGGGGTGTTTTTTAATTGTGACAAGAAGCCTTTGGTTTAATATTGTCTTTTAGATTTCTCAGTGATATAATGTAATAGCTGTAGGGATAGATCAGTAAAAGCTTTTTACTATGGCTGAACTGAATTGAAACAATAGCAATTGAAACATAGCATCTCTTAACGACGATTCACCCTTGTCACCTTCTTGTGTCCTTCATAGTAATTGCACAAATGTTTCTCAAAATATACTTTTTGTTTCACGAGAGCAGCCTCTTTTAATCAAAAGTCTTTTCAGTTGCATCACATTGTGTATAAGAATATATTCTTGATGGCTATAGTACAGCACTGTTCTGAAGCATTTCAAAAACTCCCAGCCAGGTTATGGCATGGTTAGTAGTAACACTGTGTTATAGCTAAGCTGCACAATGTAAACAATGAAATTTAAAGCAAGAGAAGTCGGCATTATTCCCATATAAATTTACAATGTCATTTTTGGAACTCACACAAAAAATATATAATTTGACAAAAAAAACAGCTACTAATGTATAACATATAAAAATTGTTTTATAATAAATACAACCTCAGAGCTAAGAACTCGTGTTATCAATGGAGAGAAGTAGATTTAATGAATAAATATAATTGTATTTGGGTTAAAAATCCTAAAACTTTTAAAGCAGTGCACACATCCTGCTATACTGCTCCCCGGGTGCTGTTGATAGCACGTGTGATGGGTTAAATGCAGAGGTTACATTTTGTTGTGGTGCTTGAGTGTGTTCACAAATAGTCACTTTCACTTCACTTCCCAAGAACAGAGTATATAACTACATAAACATATAAAGAATATAAACATATATTTTTAAAACGTCTTTTTATAAATAAAATATTTACATGTACACATGCAGTTTAAGTTTCATGCTGCTGAATATGTGGCTTTGTGGTCACAAAAATTGCATGCAACAACAGTAAATTTAATTGTATTTGATACACCCTCTTTTTATTAATCACATTTATTTTAGTGCATATTTTGTATTTAGGTTGAATGGCTCTGAATCTGGTTCACATAACATAGAATTTTGTTTGAACTTACGATATCAAAAATGTAAAGTGTAAGGTAGGGCCCCACTTTTCCATACTTTACATTATATCATACTAGATGCATTATTAGTCAGTATGTTTGCATAAATGGCTCCTATAAGTCTATTCCATCATTGTACATTCCTCTTTTAAAACATTATGCTTATGCAAACCTGTAAGAAAAACAACCTAGAAATTAAGTGAGACTACATTAATTTTTTTCTATTGAAGATATTCTAACAAACTCTTATAATTAACCTGCAATTGCACTGATCCATTTGTTTGGTGTCTTCTGGGTAATTTCTCTTCTTTTTGTAATTGTTGTTCGGGCAGAACTAATTATGTTTACTTGCTCCACAAAACACACAAAACATGCATACATACATACATACACAATGCACATACTCTCCTTATAGTTCATCGTTATCCATTAAAGTACTTGGATCACTTACCAAACATTGCCATCTGCAAGTTCTCTGGGAATGGTGGCACCGTTTTGTTACCATTGACATGGTGTTTAGCTGCAGGACAGACACAAAAAACAAACTTTAGGACACCCCATTAATATGGTGTTTACAAGTGTTTTCTAATGTGCTCATAAAATGAATTTAATGATATAAGTCAACAAGAGAAGTACAACTATTTCAGTTTTTACAGCAGGGATCAAATCATTTATATTTCTTACCCATGCCTGAATTTTTTAATGGTTGAGGTTTTCATATGAGTTATATGGAAAGTAAGGATTGTTGTGAGATAGTGAAAGTGACTAATTGTCATTGTGAACACACTCAAGCACCACAACGAAATGTGACCTCTGCATTTAACCCATCATAGGTGCACACGTGGAGTAGTGGCTAACTATTAACAGCGCCCAGGGAGGAAAAATACTATTTCCAGTTAAGTGTGTGCGTATGTAACAAGATTTTATTACAAGTCATTTTAAACCATTTGGATTGATCCATCTGTACTGAAATGTTCACACAATATAAAGATCAACTGTCATTTTAAACTGTTTTAAAACTGTAAAATAAAAAACAATGATTATATTGCTTCTTATTAAATCGGCGATACCGCCATGTAGTGTGAGAAACACAGGAATGCAGGAAAGTGGAGTTACAGAATCAGATGGAAACATACCTGACAATAATGCAGAAAAAGAGATAAGGACAGAGAGAGAGAGAACAGTGAAACTGTGCAGGAATACATCTAAGACAAGAACAAATGCTGACCCATTTATACTGCCTATTCACCCATATGTGTTGCCAAGCGGTGGTAACCAGTCCAGTCAACTGACAGTGGTGTGATGGGAAGGTTTGGGGGGAGGCAAAGCCACCTGGCTGAAATAATGTGTGTTAGTAAGGTGCTCATACATTAAGCGCTGATACAGATGGGCTAAGGTAGTGGAGGGCGTTTGCATAGATTAGAATAAATCAAGGCTAGTGAGTTTAACATCTGGGCACAGACTGGCAGCTCTTGCCAAGTGCACGAATGAGTGTGTCTCCATGGTAGCCAGGCATGCCGATACAGCCAGCTGAGGGCCAGGCAATCTGCAGTTCCTCCAACGTTGACACAGACACGGCTGCGTCTTCCATGTGACCGCACACAAGGGAACACTTGGGTTCCTATACAGTGCAATTGGTTTCTATACAAGCATCAGTATCTCTGTAAACAGGTAAAAAAGATTTTTTTAATCTTTTCTTGATGTCACATCTGTCTGGGTTTCTGTGTGAAAACGTTGATAAAACTCGATTACCTCATCATTTGCTATTTTTATCCTATGAGTTGGGGCTGCAGCATGCCAGATTATTTATGCAAGAGTGTTTGCATCCAAGGTCAGGTACATGTTTGATAAAAGGATTCTTGAGCCCAGGCTGTATTACATTCAGGACTAACTAAATTGCCAGTAAAGCAGCATGAGGCCCTCCTCGCAGCTTTGTCTCGATTAAACCTCTCCATTTTAGAATTGAAATGGCACTCAAACAGTGTAGTGAACTGGGAGCCTTTCCATGGAGGCCAGCACTGGTCTAATTTAATCTGTGTAAGTGGGCCGAGGAGAAAGCATTAGAACAGACTTCATTAAATCACTTTTACATCCCCACAGTCAGCCTCAATGCTTCAAAATCTACAAGGCCCCACATGGGCAGCTCAGAGCCTCTTGTGAAATATCCCTCTATTGGTGATTATTTTTTCACCTTTGGCTTATGCAAGTGTCTGGCTATGCTTATCGTACCCTTACTGAGCACTTTAGACTAAGTCTTCAGGTCTAACTTATATCCCTGACCTAAGTTATATTGGTATAGTGCTCACCTGCTCATCAAGTCGAGCAGGTGAACAGGTAGAGGTGCATCAGCCCCTAGACACAAAAACACAGGGCCTAGATAAGCAAGAATTGCACTTCAACCTTCCAGTGTAAGTGAAGTAACCTGGCTGCTTCCCAGGCCTTGCTAGACACCATTCCATTACCCTCTCATCACACTCCTTCTCTCTAATGGCTTACACTCACTGCAGTTAAGCCACTCTGTCCAGTGCTTTAGGCAGCAGTTACACCTCCACCCGTCCCATCTCACCAAACCCTCAAGACGTAGCTCTTTCGGGCATGCTGCACACTGTCTAGGTTTAGACTAAGATACAGACAGGGATGCTGCCTGAAACGCTGAGCAGGGAATTTTATTCATTATGTGCCCACCATTTCAAATATTTGGACACATCTGTCGACACTTCCAAAAGCATCCAGCATATGTTCAAGACATTTTAACATGACCTTCAAAAGAACTTCATATTAATTATGCTACAAAACTAGTTGATTGCATTTTTTACCCATGGCTACATGATTCAGTAAATTATTAAGCCATGCATATTCATTAAATATTGCTCCAAATTAAACCCCTATTTGAAGCAACACTCAAAACTGGTACTCAAAAAAGTTACACACTATATTTACCTTTTCCATATCTTGTATGAATATATAGCTTAAGAAGCTCCTTGTATATGTGTTTACTTCTGTGCTGCTCATTATATCTAACTACAGGGGAACATACGGGAATTACAGGAGAGCAGTGTGGAGTCCTCAGCAAAATGCATCATCTCCCTTTACTGCGGTAGGTGGAAAAGAACAACGGCACGGAGCCTCTTCCTTCTACCATGCCTAATGCCCACCTACCACATCCCTCCACTTTCATTATCTTTAAACAGAGCCAGTAATTGCCGCCTTTCGGGAACAACACAGCCATATTCATTAAAGGCTGGACACCCCATCGTCAGATAAACAATCTAAATGTAAATGTCAGCAGGCAAAGACAATGAGTCGTGACAGAATATTAATGGCTCAAATCGGTTCACCACACGCTTGGCTCTAGGCACGAGACATCAAGGGAGAGACACAGCACTGAGGGGAAGATGCACAGGGTTAACCCAATTGCCCATTGCTTACATCCACTGCCATGTACAGCACATCTCCATTCAGGTTTCTGAAGGGTTTTGTGCTACAGCTTCACTGATGCTCTTAATATGAATAATCCTGCTTTGTCCACAAGAACCAAGCCCATGCACTTTATTGACATCATGTGCGTTCTGGCTTTCATGAATTGGTTGGCCAAAGCGTTTAACAATTACATTTTTTAAATATTTTTCATAAATATCAAGCTGAAATATCAGTTAAATCAATCTCTTGTGGATTAAATTTATCATTTCAATCTACATTTTTCATAAATATAATTTCAGTATCACTGCTGTCAAAAACTTTTTTGAGGAATAACAGAATAATAAGACAACTGGAAAGATTTTGCATTAGTTCATTAGCACATTTGTTTTTGTTTTTTTGAGTATTGTTACTAATAATTCATTGACAATAATAATTAGTGATAGTAATAATAATTTGCTAAACCCAATCAAATTCTTCTAAAAACTGAACCAATGGAAGATTCAAGTGTGCTACTGTGTTATACCTCATAGTTTAATATGGCTGAAATTACACTTCAACAGAGTGACAGATTATCTACATGAGCGAGAGAGGAAAAGTCATTTGAGGTAGTGTAGCCCCCTCCCCCAAATATGAGTATTTCTTGTTGCTACGCAATAGCTTTGACTCAGTTGTGGATGACTAACTAGCTTGCCAAGGAGTCTACATTGGAGCGGCAAAAAAAATCTGTCAGAATAATGAAGCAAATCATGGGCAAGTCCTTATCTGGTCTGGCATTTACGTTCTCTGCCCGCCACTGCCGTTCCCCCTCACCACTCCACTGGTTAGTGCTGCTCTATTTCAGGCCACTGTGGCATCAAGTTCGCTGCTCCATTAAGCATAAAGAAATGCTTGTACTAAAGGCTGCCAGGAACATCAGTCAAAACATGTATATGTATTTTAATCACTAAGGTTTGCCAGGGGGGTAAAAGCACTGAGCTCAGAGCTTTTGTATTTGGGGCAAAACACAGATGATACAATAAAAAGATAGCAACTGACAATACGCTCTTAAAATAAGGAATGGGTGCTTTGCATTATTCAGTTCGATAAAATTCAGTTTTATTTACAGATGTTGTCACAAAGCCGTTTTCCAAAGTCCGGGTCCAAGCCCCTAATGAGCAAGCCAAGGCAATGGTGGCAAGGAAAAACTCTCTGAGCTAGAGGAAGAAACCTTGGGAGGAACCAAGACTCAGTAGGTGATCCCATCCTCCTCTGGCTGACACTGGATGTCTGTAAAAATAAAAACAGTCAAAAACATTTTTTGGTCCCCTTAAGAGCCTTTTAAAGGATGATTCTTAAATAAAATATGTGAGTTTAAAGAACTTTTTAAAAATGTGAAAAACCTTGGTTCTTGAATGAATTTACATATTGATCAAGGCTCTTTACATATTGTGAAAGTCCTTCCCAATTAAGTCTTATTTACAAAGAGAGTTTAAAATTGTTCTTCTAAGGTATTGCTTTAATCATCTCAAATTGTCCAATAGTTTTCGGACAGTCCGTAGTTTAGCTCTATCCCACATAAGATTCTAACAGAAAAAGCTACATTCTGCAAGTTACCTCTGGCCTATGCCTTTTTAATAAGCGGTACAAACAGTACAGAGTGAACAATAAAGGTCTATAAATAAAGGAAGAAGGTGATCCATAAGGAGCACAAAGGAGAGGCATGAGCATTTTAAAAGGCATGCTGTTAGATTTTTTTTTTTTTTATATGCACTTAGAACAAAAATGACAGAACCTACAGTCAAAAACTGAAAATATAAAATAAAATGAGGTATTTTACTTTCCATGCCCCTACCCAACAAGCCTCTGCACGGTAGGATACTAGAGACACTGCCATGAATATGTCAGTCTCTGCTGAATGTTCAATTTCAGAAAGCTCTTGTTGGATCACTGACAAGCAAGGCAGCCTCAGCTAGTGTTTTTGCAGGTGCAGCACTGTTACATCAGCGCAGTATGAATGTCATAGTTTCACTCCGGGTACACATCTAAGTATAATAATATTAATGCAGTACAACAATGATTTTAAAACTGCAAATGCTTATGTTAATGGAATTGACAATTCCAGGGACTATTAATTCCAGGGACTGACAGTCCCTGTTAAATCGCTGCTGGGTTTACATGGGACTTGCAGACTGAAAGAAGTGAAAAACTAGTCCACAGGTTTTTTTGAAATTACATTAATGGTAAGAATGGTTCCTCATTTTTCCATGTATCAAAATGTTGTATTGTTGAGGTAAAAATGTATTGTTATTTTAGCTGAAATTCTCTAGTTTATATACACATGGTCAAAAATCTTGCATACTCTGTAAGAGTAAAAAATATTCCAATGTTCAATATTCCATGTGTTCACTATTCCAACTTTATATACCCTGAAAAATGATGTGTATTGTGTTGCACTGTCATTTTACCCATATCACATCCTGGAAGTGAACCAAAAACAATAAAACATACAAATAATAAACTGCATAGTGATACTGTATCACAACATGGAGGTTTAGTTAAAAGTTTATACCTTAAATGTGCAAAAACCTGCAACAGTTTCTGGATAATAAAACACAGCGTTTATACAAGTCAGACCTAACAATTACATGGGGCCAAGACCATTGATTACTCTGCAGTGACTTTGATGGAATGGGGAAAATGTGGTCAAACACCCAGTAACACATTGGCCAGCATCCCAGGAGCACTGTGGCCTGCCAGCTATGACTGCTAGGACCCAGTAAATAGTATTTTGCTGCAAGGAGGAGGAAAAAAGAACAACAGAAACAGTTCTTTGATGGGTATTATTGTGTGTAGCTTAACTTGTGACAGTTTAACTCATAAGCTTAAAGAAAAAGAGGCTGCAAAAAATCGTTTCTCTTGGAAGCAGGGGGGTTGAGGTTTGGGAAAAGTGCTGGGGAGAGGGAGCGCAGTTGAAGCTTAAGAAGAGTGACTTCAAAGATTTACTCATAAGGAAGTGAAGGAGGTACGGATCGAAAGAGAGAGAGAGAGGGAAAGGGAGAAAAATAGGCCAGGCTCGCTGCAGCACTCAGAGCTTTTGTCTTCCTCCTTCTCTTTCAAAGGCTCTTCTGGGGTAAAAAGGGTGTGTAAAAGGCGATTGGGAGTGCTTGCGCGGAAGGATCAGGCCATCCCAGTGCTGTGTGCACTGGCCGATATGCTATCTTGCTTCTGCACCCCCTTTTTCCTCACTCACAGTTCCATTCCTCCATGCCTGCAGATTAGCAAGGCCCATGAGGCCTCGAAGTCACCATGCTCGGACAGCCAGTAGACAGGCTGAGAGAGCTGAGGAGCTAGCTTATGCCCCCCCACCCCCCATTTTCTCTTCTACCTCCTCCACTACCCCTCCTCCTTATTCAGGCTGCATCTATCCGAACTGACAGTGATGAATGAGCATGCAAGGCTAACGTCTGGCAGGGCCTGATTGGAGCGGCCTCCCTCTCTCTTTAATAACAGACCCTGCGGCCGTCATCAGTCGCATCATTTCTTCCAGATGATTGTTAGCACCATTATGGCTATTGTGAGCCATAATAGCAATTATCTTAGCCGAGAGCGTGCTCTCCGGCACCATGAGGTGGCTGTGGTGCTTTTTTAAAGTGCTATGCGGGAGCCTTGTGAGGAGCAAATACAAACAGCAGGTAAGTGCTAGGAAAAATAATCCAAAATTAGCTTAGCTTGCGGGGCCTCTTCATCCGAGGATTTCCCAGTGGGTTGGTGTGACGTTCACATAGTTCTAAACAACAGAACAGACATGCTCTTCTCCAGCACTGATGGGAAGTTTGTATATGTAACAAGCATGAAGGCATGTGTAATATGGTTGCCACACTAGCATCCCCTCACTCAGAGACTAAGAAAGCTATGGAGGCATTCTGCACACCTGCGCCTGCTTACCTTCATTTGCCTTCACGTGCCAGGGATAGGCATTTGATCTCTCTCTAGCTTCCAACGGAGTGGGTGGTATTTGATACCACTGGAATGGCAGCATCTCAATTCTCCAACATGTACACAGATGCACACCGACACTTTCCCTAACCATCACTATGATTCATGTAGTCACATCAAACCCAGAGGCCCAAATTAGGCACAGACAGGCAAGAGCTCCTTGCACCGCATCAATAATACACCCACCACCAGCCCACTAACAGCAATGACACCAAAAGTAAAAACTTTTGCAACAAACCTATTGGGTGACAGCAGAGAGAAATCCAGACTAAATGAGAAGGCCCTAGAGCCATTGTAAAATATATTCAGGTCTTTGAAGTGAGAATTTATTACCTGAAGAATGCCTCATAACATGTATGGTTTTCCTTTCACCGGAGTTGTAACATCTTGCTAAATACAGGCCCAGACCGATCAGTTGGTTTTTGTGGAATACATACAAGACAGATAAGCAAGGGAAGATAGATATAAGATGGTAATCTTCCAGGTCTTCAATGGTTGAAAACATGCACCAAAGGCTTAATTTACAACCAAAAAAAGAAAAGTCTCACTAAGCAGGCACTTTTTGATAGACAGGTGTTCTCTGAGTGTTCATTTCTGCCAATCTTTTCTCATGCGTGTTGTGGGCTTCTTTTATTTGGCATTTGTATTTTATCTTTTACACAGTGCATCAAACACCTTGAGTGTAATGGACTTTAAAGCAAATGTATTGTACCCACTTTCAGCTAAAGTAAAAGGAACAAGAAGCATGGCACATTGGCTCCAAGGACAGATACACTGTCATCAACAGATACAGCAGATGCTGCTGAAAACTCTGGAAGAGCTTAACTAATCGTGCAGGATTAAAATGCCCTCTCTGAAAGCCAGCCCCCACCCGGACAAATCTTTCAGTGAAGACAGCATAGCAGAGCACAGGCCGATTAACCGAGCAAGCTAGCACTGGTGCTTCATATAGGCCAGCAATGGTGACATTGACTTACACACATGTAGAGGAACACACCTAGACAGATGCATGAACACACATACACACGGTCACTCCCAAAGCCCACACAAGATCTCTATAGATACCCCCTCATCTTCCACTGTGATTAACTGCCGCTAATGGAGATGGCAGCTATGTAGAGTGCTACCATTTTTCATTCATATGCAGAGTGAAAACAATTAGGAAAAACAACATTCAGGAAGTCTTTTTTTTATTCTTTCTAAACTCACTGTATGCTCTTAGTGCGCAGATAAACAAAACATGCTCCAAATATTGCTAAAAGGCCTGCTAATTGAAAATGGAAGAAATAGCTATAGGGATAAATTGCACAATAATCTTTGTGCTGATATACCCAAGCCTGAAGCCATTTAAAGATACCTACATGTGCATTTAAAAGGTGTATTCACACATCCAAGCATCCAAGACAAGGCCCTCTGGTGCCAGGCACAATTGATTCCTCTGCAGGGGCTGTGAGAATGTGGTCAAACACTAGAAAAGACCCTGGGCAGAGGCAGATTCTGCTCCTATCACCAGAGTAACTAGCTCATTTACGTTCAAAACATTATATGTCAACATGTTATGTTCTGAAGGTAAGTAGGACACAAATGCAAGTAGTATTGATGGTATTTAATGATGACCCTTGGCTCCAAAAGGTAAGGTCAATTCTCACGGCAAACAGGTGTGTCACGGGCAAGGCTGAGTCAAAACGTAATCCAGGCAGAGGGTCAAAAACACGGCAATCAGGTATATACAGGGCAGGGCCAATCAAGGTTAAAGTCCAGGCAAAGTTTCAAGCAAACGGCAATCAGGTATATCAAGAGTCAGGCAAAAATCGGAATCCAAGGTACAGAAAAACGAATCAAATCCAGAAATCAACACTCTTTAACAAATGCTTGGAATCGCAGGAAAACTGACGAGACTTCGCGCAACCCTGTGGGTCTGTCTCCCTTTTGAAGACCCATCCCAATTACTTCCGATGAACCCCACCTGGGAGGGGCATGGCACCTAGAATTCTGGAGACAACGACCGTTTACGACCTCTAGGGGGAGCCTCAGCTCCCCTTACAGTATCCCCCCTCTGACGCTCGCCTCCAGAGGCGACCGAAGGCCGACCCCGGGTTCGAGGACCCGGGTGCTCCGGACGCCGAAAGTGGAAGCCTGCAATCAGTTCGGGGTCCAGGATGTTGGCCGCTGGTACCCAGTTTCTCTCCTCAGGTCCGTACCCCTCCCAGTCTATGAGGCATTCAAGGCCCCTCCTCCGTCTCTGGCTATCCATGATGGACCGGACAGTATAAGCCGGTGTACCCTCTACGTCCAAAGCCGGCGGAGGAGTCTCAGGGGGTACATCCCTGGCCATGGGACCATTCAGGACAGGCTTCAAAAGGGATACATGAAACACAGGAGAGATCCTATAAGTGGCAGGCAGCAATAATTTATAAGAGACTTCACTGATCTTGCTTAAAATCTTAAATGGGCCCACGTACCTTGGATTGAGTTTTTTGCAACTTTGCTTTAACCTCAGGTCCATTGTGGATAACCAGACCTTATCCCCTGGCTGGTACTCTGAAGATTCCCTACGGTGTTGGTCTGCCTGTTCCTTCTGTCTCCTAATGGCCTCGGTGAGGTTCGTGTGAGTAGACTCCCACACCTGTTCCGCCCTCTCGAACCATTCGTTGACCGCGGGAACCTCCGTCATCCAAGCATTCCAGGGGAATAAGGCTGGCTGATAGCCCAATACACACTGGAAGGGAGTTAGACCTGTAGATGAACTCCGAAGCGAGTTTTGAGCATACTCGGCCCACGGCAAGAAACTAGCTCATCTAGACTGCTGATTATGGCAATAGCTCCTTAAGAATCTGCCTAGGTCCTGGTTAACTCTCTCTACCTGCCTGTTAGACTGTGGGTGATAACCCGACGCAAAACTTCCTTTAACACCAAGCTTTTCCATAAATGTCCTCCAAACCATGGACGTGAGCTGAGGACCCCGATCCGAGACTATGTCCTCAGGTAACCCAAAATACCAAAACACATGATTGAACATCACCTCTGCTAATTGAAAAGCCGAAAGTAACTTGGGCATGGGTACAAAACTGCTGGATTTGGAAAACCAATCAACAATGACTAAAACACATGTGTTACCCTGAGACGCTGGTAGGTCAGTTACAAAGCCCACAGCTAAATGTGACCAAGGATGCTGAGGAATAGGCAGAGGCTTCAACTTTCCCATGGGAAGTTGTCGAGACGTCTTTGTAATTGCACAGGTCGAACATGACTTAACATACAGTTCTATTTGTTCCCGTAGCTTGGGCCACCAGAATCTTTCGGAGACAAGGTCCAGAGTTCTGGTGATTCCTGGATGTCCCGTGGAGGTACTGGAGTGTGCCCACTTGATTAACTTGTCTTGCACCACTGTGGGAACATCATAGTTCCTCTCCGTGGGTGTCTGTTTCTTTGAAAAAAACGCACAAGGATACAACTTCTCGGGCTCACCTTGACGTTGAGACAATATAGCCCTGACTCCGATGTTGGATGCATCCACTTCCACCACAAACTGCTTTGTGGGATCTGGGTGCTTGAGGTGCAGTGGTGAATCTTCTCTTAAGCTGGGAAAATGCTTCTCTTGCCGCTGGGTTCCACTGGAGTCATTGTTGGCCTCCTCTAGGATTCTTCAGAATAGAAGTCAAAGGTGCTGCAACAGATCTGAAATCTCTGATGAATCTATGGTAGAAATGAGCAAAACCTAAGAATCGTTGCAGGCCCTTAACATTTGTAGGTTCCTCCCAATCCCAAACGGCACTGACTTTCACGGGGTCCATTCTTACCCCTTGAGCACTAATCACGTACCCCAGAAATTGTACCACCTCCC
>JBBPDA010000152.1:13411394-13431205 GCA_037974385.1 Arnoldichthys spilopterus | reverse complement strand
GAGAGAAAGAGAGAGAGAGAGAGAGAGAGAGAGAGAGAGAGAGAGAGAGAGAGAGAGAGAGAGAGAGAGAGAGAGCGCACAAGCTTTTATCGCATCTGACAGCTTAATGGCATCTCACAGTCAGATTCTCCCAGTCTCCCACCCACTGGCTCTATGAGGTCAGCAGCATTGCATAATGCCACTGTCATAAAGAAACCACAGAGCAATGCTTTAAATAGTTTGTACTTTTTACCGCGTAAAGAGAAAGCTGACACTCAATTAAGCTTCTAACAGTCCTAAGTCCTAACATTTGAACAATTGAGAAAATATGATGTTTAAGAAAAATGCAATTGATAAAAAATTCTCTATATTTGAAAGGTTATTGTTTTCTATATCTATGAGGCATTCTCAGGGCCAAAAAACTTCCTACTGCAACATTAAAAAGGCATTACTTTTCTCATGTCTTTTTCCAGACTACACTGTAAGAAACATTTCTCTAGAACGTTTAATCAAAATCTATTTGAATATATTTGAATATAAAAAATTCTAGTATTAATGATGGAATTTGAAATTTAAAAACAAATTACAAAAATAAATTAAGTAATTTAAGTGGCATTATAAATGCCACTTTGCTAACAGTGTCAAGCTGAGCTCAAAGTCTAATTAAATAGGAAAATGTCTGGATTTTAAAGTGTCTTGTGTTAGGGCTGTTCTATTGATCTCGGTCAACTGGCTCCATTTCAGAGCTGTATAAACATTGCCTCTCAATGTTTAGTTTTTACCTTGTTCCTAGTGATCTGAGGCCGATTAAGTGATTTACAGAGCATTAATATTAACTTAAAGTATATTCAGTATCATACACATGGTCATGGTAAGGATTTAAAAATAGAGCAATGTGTTCTCTTCTTTTACTCCTAGGAAAAACTCTAGCAAATGCATATTGAATCAACTGGAGCAGTCTGAGCCACTGTATCACTGATACATTTAAAAGCATACTGTAACGGTGGCCATGTGCTTGTGTTTTGTCACGTATCCACCTGTCATGTGTTCCTGTCTTGTCTTGACCCCGCCCCACAGCTGACTCCTGTGCTTGTTCTGATTAACCCAGTCAGCTGTGAGTCATCATGTTGCCTTTAAAACCATGTGTGTTCTCCCTAGTGTTTGTCAATGAACTATTTTGTGTGCTGTGTGTTTACTGTGTGTTTCCTAGTGAATGTTAGCCGTGTTATCCATGTTTGTAGAGTTTTACCCTAGCCTTCGTTCAACATCAGGTCTGTCCGCATTTGCTACCTACTCAACCCGCAAATCATTACACATACAGTAATTGCAACCTCTGTACAGTGTTTAGACCAGTGTTACTCATTGCATGGTTCACTGCAGTTAGAAGTCATAACAGTTAATAATTATGGAATAACAGTCAACCTTATAGCATGGGCGTAGGTCTAATTTTGACATTGATGGGGAGACAAACGTGGTTTGCATGAGGCCCTCACAGAAACTGAGGCTTTTTGCATTTATGATAGACTTCTGATCACAATTCCATGTCATCTAGAGTCTCTGTTTATAGACATGGTAGCCTACACACACAAAGAGTTTTTTGTTCTATCAGTATGCTCCTGAGACAATAATTTCACAATTCTGATTATGTAAAGCAACAGCAATGCAGATTAGTCTTCTGTTTTCATGAAAGACCATTTAGACAAGAGAACAGTCATAACTGAAGCAGCTCTATTTAGATTGGCATTAAGATTTGTAGTCAATACAAGAACATGTTAGTGAATGAATTAGGTCATGTTTAAAGCTGAAAGCAAATAATGACAGAATCTAAAAATTAAAAAAAATGAAGAAATATTTTAAGTGACTTAGCTACTTGTTAATACTATACAATAATAATGTACTGTTAGTATAAGAATAGGAGGGATCTTCCTAACCGACATCCACATCTGTCTGAATGTTTTACAGCCAGATGTAACTACATCCAATCACATGTAAAACAGTTATTTTAATTTTTTTGTCGAAAATAATGCTGGGGACAATTCTATAGTCACTGGATATTGGTAGGGACATGTCATTATGGTACTGGTACCACAAGCAACTGCTGCCGCCTATTTATACTGAGAACTATCATTATTATATATATTTATTTTATTTATTCTTTTTTCCTTATTCTTGATTCCTCCTGGTTTTTCCCTTGCCTCTGTTGCCTTTGCTTGCTCACTGGGGCTCGCTGCGTAACATAAAAAGTTGTAAAAAGCGCTATTGAAATAAACTTGAATTGACTTAACATATTCCTACTAAATTTTACAACCTTGCCCTATAGTATAACAGTTACATCAGCACCTATACAAATACCTCAGTATCAAACAATATATTAAACATTGCATTATCCTAAGTTTAGTTATTGCTTGTTGTGTATAATTACATACAATATAATGAAAGCACTATCTAAATTATCTAAACAGCAGATACAGACCAACTTTGAGTGAAAAACATTGCAGGAAGGTTTTTTCCACTATCTCTATATAGAAAATCTAAAAAGGCTACAGAATAAAAAGAATGGAGGTGAGTCTGGAAACCAGTGCGGTTAACAAAGAGTCTTTATTTGCAACAACCAGCAACAGAGGAACCGACGCTCTGGCGCTCAGGAGGAGAAAGTTAGAAGGGACGCTTAACTAAGCGCTTCCTAAGCTGCACCTACCTAGTGCTGCGCCTTCAATATGTGTCCTACAACTAAGTGCTTCCCAAGTAGCACCTACCTGGTGCTGCGCGTTCAATACTATCCAACAGTTGTTGCCTATTAACACAGCATACAACTAGTATCCTCCGTACTTTCCCCGTGTTCCGGCCCTGCCTATATTCTCTTGTGATCAGGGGGCTAACTAGCCGCACCTGGAAATAGTTGGGTCAGTCAGTGTTCGGGGATGGAGATCGCGCCGACCGCTGAGTGGCGCCAATCCCCCCTCAACCAGAGGGGGTTCTTACCCGTTCCCTTACAAGAATACAGAAACATTCAGATGCCAGATAATTTGTTAATTTGCTTATTTAACATGTTTGACTCTCACTTCACTGAATGGGGATAACTAATGTTGCCTAATGAGCTATCTAGCAAGGCAGGCATCACAGTTAAGTAAATTTGTTTTTGAAAACAGTTCCTCAAAGCAAAAAAGGCTTTTTTAGCATAAAATCCGGGTTTAATTGAAGGTTTGTAAGGGGGCAGTGAACGGCACACTAAAACACTGCGCCAATACTGGATCATTCGTATCCAAACCAGGATCAGGCAGACCAACAGTAACCACACCATTTGCAGTAAAAAAAAACACAAGCTCAAACCAAATTTTTTGGGGGATGCTGAATTTCAAAGAGTGCTGAATGCACTGGACTTTCCTAGGACTTTTCTAAATCCTAAATGCCTAGGAATCCAACAGTCACAATACCAGTAACATTATTGTTAACTTGGCTCAAACTTGTGAAGTCCATCCCATCTCGTGCACATGGTTTCATTATCCCAAAATTGGGACGTTTCAAGTGCTAATACATTCCTAATTCTAAGATTTTTTCCACCAAATATTTAACTTTTCACTTAAATTTGATGCTGATTGTATGACTTGTAATATGAAACAGCATGAATCTAGAGAAAAATGCAAAATAGAAGCATTTTCCCTAGTGGTCCCAGACTAGTGGATCGCCAATTAATATACAAATCTTATATCCAGAAAAGTTGAGATATTTGCAAAAATGCAATAATAAGAAAAGGCTGTGTTGTTTTAATGCATTAAAACTTCAGTAGTTTTACTGACCAATTTACTGACCTGTTTTTTTGTAAATATAAACAAATTTAGAATTTGATGGCTGCAACACACTCAACAAATGCTGGGACAATGGCATGTTTACAATTGTGTTATATTACATTTCTGAGTTTACTTATAGTATATGAGTCAATGAGTCAATTGTACCTTCATTTAGATGTAACTCACCCATGATTTGGGTGCATTTAACAGTGGTTTCAAACCTTGATACTAAGATGTCCTTATGAATCCTTTCACAATAGTATGTACTGCAGATGTTGAAATACCTAAATTCTCTGCAGTCTAGCACTGAGAAATGTTTCTTTTTAATTGACCAACAATTCTCTCATGAATTTTGGCACAAATGGATGAGTAATAATGACCCATCCATGCTTGCAAAGACTTTTGATGAATGCTACTTTTATACCCAATCATGACATCTCACGTGTTATGAATTAGCCTACTTAATGTGGAGTCTTCCAATGTGGTGTTACTTGAATATTCTGTTCACATTTCAATCTAATTTTAACTCTGTCCTGTGTGTTGCAGCATCAAATTTCAATTTGTGCATTAAAAAAAAATATTATAAGGTTGATCAGTAAAACTAATTAAAACCTTTCTTTGTACCTTTGTCAGTTAAAGAAAGGTTCACTTTAATTAACATATGACAGGTTTTTGTTTATATTGCATTCTGGAAAATATCCCAACTTTCTGTAAATTAGGTTTCTATATCCTTCTGATCTTAGACAGGATGCTTGTCCTATAACAGGCAGTTAAGTAGGGTTTAACTCTTAAATACACATAAATCAATGTGTGCAACATAATTTTGTTAAGTTCTTACTACAATAATAGGCACAAAACAATTAAAATATAGCAGGGAAACAATCAAATGCCAATTTCTCACAGCGTATACAAGAACTGTGAAATAGACAAAATGTCTCTTCAGGCCAAAGCAAAAATGACATAAAATAGTGCAAATGTACCCCAATAATCCTTACATCTGATCAAGTTCATACATTCTTATTGATTTCAAAAAGATGTATTGCTATTTTGAAGAACTATGTCCATGCTCATTACTAGTATCACAAAGAATACACTAGCATGTACATTTCTAAAAATTCTAAAAAAACAGAAGCTTGAATGAAGAATAAATATTTTCAAAAGGAAATTCAGTAACTGACTCTATTACCTTATGAACCTATAGCCAGTAGACTCTTGACCCAAACACACATGCCAGGCAAGTTTAAGACAATGAAAGAAGTCCAAAAAAAACTTGAAAGCATAAAGCAGGAACTTCAAGGGCCTCATGGGAAACCCCTTTTACAATGCTTTACATAAAAAAAAGAAAACGCTAGCACAGTAATTGCAGGGATTGGAATATGTAATATCACCTCATAAGGAGTGAACCCTCATAAGAAAAGTATAAGAAATGCCTTGCTGCCTATATCTGCAACTAACCAACATGGCACGTTTAACAATGGTAGCAGTGACTAGTGATCCTTCCAATACACTGGACAGCTCAGATAATGACCTTATCTAAAGAATCCGGTATCAGTAAGACATGACTTATCAACAATCATTATTCTTTCAAATCTAACATGGTAACGCTTTCCAGTAGCAGTAGCATCTGAGTATGCTGGGTATTGGGTATGCAGGCTACAAACCATGTTTTGGTAAGTTTGTCGACCTCCTCTGCAATCTTCACATTACTGACCAGTTTCTAACCCTTTTTCATTATGTTTCATTTTTCAATATTCTTCATTATGTAATTTAATGTTTATTCAGCATGACTCTTTTATCTTTAAGACTGTAAGTTTGAGAAGAGCTAGATAGCTAATACCAAATCATTTTTTTGGCTAGCAAAGTATAGCTATACCCTAAAATATACACAGATCAGTCATAACATTAAAACAGCTTATAGTAGAGGTGCTTAAGATTGATTATTTTGTTACAATGGCAGTGTGATATTAGGCAGGTGAACACAGTGTATTTCAGCTTGTTGCGCCTGGGGCTAAGTAGCTGCAGACTGCCCATGGTGATCCCTGTCCACTGCTGAAAGAAGCTATAATGGGCATGTGAGCATCAGAACTGAAACAAAGAGCAATGGGAGAAGATAGCCTGGTCTGATTAATATTTTTTTCTTTGGATGGCTGGGTGCATTAGTACTGCTTACCTGGGGAAGAGATTGCACCTGGAAACAGTATGGAAAAAAACATGCTGGTGGAGGCAGTGCAACGCTCTGGGCAATGGATTTAAATGGATATAACATTAACAGGGACCACCTAACTACAAACTATGTACAGCAATTCATGGTAAAGTTGCTTCCAAATGGCAGTGGCTTCTTTCAGCAGCATAATGTATACTGCCACACTGCAGAAAATTGTTCAGGAATGATAAATCAATCACCATTCCTGTTTTTTCGTTTTTCTGTTATACTCAAAGTAAAAACAATTCTGCACATCACAAACAAGGTTTACAAGAAAACGGCTGTTAAGAATACTTATCCTCCTGTGTCATGATCATCACGAGCCATATGATTTAATGCATTGTTGCATTGTAGCAATACTGTGAAAAACACTGAGGCAAGGTAAAGTTTAACCAAACTGGTGTTTGGTGAGCTGACTTATCCAAAGTGGGTTACGGAATTAAAATTAAGTTTTTAATAAGTCAGAGAGTTCAAGATGCTGACTTGGCCTCCAGAACCTAAAGAGCCAGACACCACAGTACACTTTTCGAGATCTTGTGGAGTCCATGACTCAAAAGGTCGGAGCTGATAAGACAGCACAAAGGAGACCAGCACATTATTAGGTAGTTTTTATGTTATGACTAATTAGAGTATGTAGCTTCTATGAAAAAGGTGCTTTTTAATATGTCATTTTAATAAAATATAAGCGTTATGAATAAATTCTATGATTTTCCTTTTTCCTGACTATTCTTAATAAACATCTGTGATTTCTATATAAACACTATCACCTATATTTTCAAAAATAATGCCAAATATGTTTAACAAGGATTAAGTAAATAATAAAACTATAAGATATACAACTAAAGTTTAATCAAAGATGAGTCACATTATTTATGGGTTTCGTAAAAAGTTTGCACCATCTTGATATGGGGTTTAGGCTATTTATACTGTGTTTCACTTTAGCGGTATTGTGGTAAACAGTGTTAACTGCCCAGAGCCTCTTGCATTGTGCACAGTTGAAAAGACCGGTAACAGATTTGAACATTCCCCTATTAAAGTTAGCTAGTTTAAATTATACTGATCTGTGAGGATTTTATGCAGTTCATTAAGGTCTTGCTGGAAGTGCTTTGTGATTGTTAGTGTTCTGAAGAAGTAAAAAGAGCAGTGGTACTGGATCATTACTCAGTTCTGTCTAATACCCTGATACCCGGATGTTAAACTTCAGGAAAGACAAAGGATCACTGCAACACTACTGACTTTCTAACAGTATGACCCTCAGCAGTAAAAGACTATTAGATAATATAAAGACAATAGATAATATAGATAAATCAATAACAAATGCAGAAATCTCAACACATAGTAGATGCAGATGCAATGGAAAATTACCACATTTTTTCATATGATGAATCACAACATTTCATCTGAACTATAGAAGTTAAATATAGAAGTACAAGGTAAGTTGAAGTGAAGCATTTAAGGCCTTCTCTGTTGAGTGCATGGCCATTGTTCATCAGAATGGATGGACAAATAATTACTCAATATATTTAAGTCAACAATTGTGATAAAGTCTTTCAAGTGCTTTTTGGGTTATTACAAGCTATTCTTGTGCAACACCATTACCGAAAAAAAAACATATCATTACATCCATACCAACCTTCACTGAGATCTTGTTCCCCTGGAGACACACTTTAAATCAGGAGACTTAT
The DNA here is from genome assembly GCA_037974385.1 of Arnoldichthys spilopterus. Classification (NCBI taxonomy): domain Eukaryota; kingdom Metazoa; phylum Chordata; class Actinopteri; order Characiformes; family Lepidarchidae; genus Arnoldichthys; species Arnoldichthys spilopterus. The sequence continues at coordinate 13,423,550 of JBBPDA010000152.1, read as the reverse complement.
ATAAATAAAGTCCATTGTCAGAGTTATTGTCATGGACCAGAATCATCCTTGTGCTATTATGGACCTTGACAGCTTTGTTTTGGTTCTCATCAACCTCGTCCCATTTCAAAACATTTGAAAATGAAGGCAATGTTACCACAAGCCCTACATGTGGAACACTGAAAGTTCACAAATCTGAACAACAAACTTTTTTGGCAATTTTTTACCTATAGTGCCTCTAGTAACAATAAAAACAAAAAGACACTTACGAATGTCCTTATGAACCTGTAAAACAAACAGAGAGGCGCGTCTTAACTAGCGCTGAAATCGACAGAAAACTTTGAGGTTCTGACCGCGTGGTCATCTCTTGACACAAAAAAAGAAGGACAACACGGTTCCTGTGGAATCTTCAGAAACGGCTTACTGGTTACAATATTCGCCTTTGGCTTCCTGTGCAATTTCAGAGTGGTTTTCTTGTTTGGTTTTGTTTTTTAGCAGTGAAGCAGAGCTCATACACCCTGGGTATTTTTGATTTCCTTTGCGCGAAAGCTGAGCAAACAGACAAAGGGAATTGCAATAGAAGCCTGCCAAGTCTCGTCTGTTTTTTTCCCCCACTCTCCTCTTCCCTCTGCTCCCTCTTTCTCGGCATGGCAACCTTCCCAATAAGCCTTGGCAGTGCTCCAGCCTGTGTCTGTCTGTCTGGGTCCCCTCCTCCTCCCGTTTAAAAAAATACACACAAAAAAAACAAACCAAAAAAACTGCCAATTTGGGAAAATTGATCAAAACAAATCATGAAATCTTGCGCTCGCTGGCACATGACTACCTCAAGTCCTCAGCACCCCCTCCACTCAAATATAGAGGAACACAAACAATATTGGCATTCCTGCCATTCTCACAAACCTCCTGTCACACTGCTACCAACCTCACTCAGCTGCTGCCTGTTCCCTCCATCACCGTTTCCCAAAGGCACCCTATCACTCAAGAGTTCCTTAGTGTCTCACCCACTCACTTCCCAGTCAGCGAGATGTCTTAGAAAGGAAGGATCCTGCTGCCGCTCCGCTTTTCAGTGCCACAGCTATTCACAGCATGCCAAAATAGCACCTCCTGTCATTTTGAGGACATGGCTGTGGCGACGTTAATGGTGCCAACTCAGGACTGCCTGAAGGACCCAACCTCCCCACACACATTTTCCCCCTTCACATATAGTAGCTTAGAAAAATATAGCAAAGAAGATGCATGGCCAGTCCTACAGGGAATCCAACGATGAAAGAGACAGCAGAGCTACATTTGATTGGTCGTCAATATCCCTTTAAGAGGCTTGTTATTACATTAATGGTTTAAGTTTGGGTGAACACAAATTAAGCCTGGCCCATATCACACTGTTTCCAATCAAAAATACTCTTGCCTTGTTTTAGTATTCTCTAAGGACAAACCATAGGTGACTCCATCAATTGTTTTCAAACCTGGTCCTTGAGTAGCCCTCTACACCCACTTCAAGGGGTTTGTTAGTCAATTAGCTGGATCAGGATGTCTTAGAGCACAAAAACAGGGTAGGGACTCTCAGGGAATGAGGTTAGGAATTGCTGTCATAGACAAATGTCAATTGTGATAATACATTATTAAAAATATTCATTCCAAAACTGACTTACACATACACTTACCAGCCATTTTATTAGGTGCACCTTGCTAGTACTGGGTTGCCTTCAGAACTGCCTTAATTATTTGAGGCATAGATTCAATAATGTGTTGGAAACATTCCTCAGAGATTTTGATTCATACTGACTTTTGATTATCATCACGCTGTTGCAGATTTGTCGGGTGCACATCCATGAAGTGCTCCATTGAGATCTGGTGACTGTGGAGGCCACTGGAATAGAGTGAACTTATTGTCATGTTAAAGGAACCAATTTTAGATGCTGCAATCTTTGTGACATGGTGCATTATCCTGCTGAAAGTAGCCATCAGAAGACAGGTACACTGTGATCATAAAGGGATAGACATGGTCAGCAACAATACCCAGGTAGGCTGTGGTGTTTAAATGACCTCCCACCAGCCTGAACTGTTGACACAAGGCAGGATGGATCCATGCTTTCATGTTGTTTACACAAAGTTCTGACCCAACCATCTGAATGTCACAGCTGAAATCGAGACTCCTCAGACCAGGCAACATTTTTCTTATCTTGTATTGTCCAATTTTGGTGATCCTGTACAAATTGTAGTTTCCTGTTCTTAGCTGACAGGAGTGGCACCCAGTGTGGTCTTCTGTTGCTGAGGCCCTCTGCTTCAAGGTTCGACAGAGATGGTATTCTGCATACCTTGGTTGTGAAAAGTGGTTATTTGAGCTACTGTTGCTTTTCCATCATCTCAAACCAGTTTGCTCATTCTCCTCTGACATAAACAAGGCATTTTCATCCACACAACAGCCATTTCCTGGATATTTTCTCTTTTTGGGATGATTCTCTGTGAACCCTAGAGATTGTTGAGTGTGAAAAGTCCCAGTACATCAACAGTTTCTGAAATATTCAGACCAGCCCAGGCACCAACAACCACGCCACATTTAAAGTCACTTTAATCCACTTTCCTCCCCATTCTGAGGATTCAGCAACTTGTCTTCACCACGTCTGGATTGCTAAATGCATTGAGTTGCTGCCATGTGATTGGCTAATTAGCTATTTGTGTCATCAAGCAATTGAACAGGTGTACCTAATAAAGTGGCCTGTGAATGTATAGATCAAATAAAAATCTTCATTTGGTACAGAGCCTATTCATGGCATAAGCTGCACACATGCAAATCTTATTCACCTTATTTTTGACATGACATTGAAAAAACCCAAAAATGGTTACAGTTGAAACCTGTGCCCATAACATACAAGCAGATGAAAAATGGTCAATTGAACACCACTAATGTGGTGATATTTGTACCATAATTGAAATTTTACTTTAGTCATTTTCATAATTTAAATAAACAAAAAACTGATCATTTGCATGAAAAAAGTTAGTACAGCCTTACATTAATCACATCTTCAAGTCTATAAAATTAGAATCAAGTGTTACAGATTAGATACCACTAATTAGAACCTACTGCAGGTGGAATTGATCTTATTTAAAACTGACATCAATAGTCTGGTGTTCTCTTTACTGTTAAATTCAATATCATTTTATTTCTATATTTCTTTTAACAATGAGCTTTGTTGCAAAACCAGAACCAGACATAAAATAAAACCCATCCTCATTTGGGTGACAAGATATTGAAGATTATGCCAAGATCTAAAGAACTCTCTAAGGCTTTCAGAAAAAAAGGTTGTGGATGATTATGAATCTGGCAAGAGATTTAAAAAGATCTCTTAAGTTATTTGACAAAATCATTGCAAGGAAAATCTACAATTTTTTGTATTAGCTGTAAAGTTTACTTTGTTATCTTATTTTGTCTCCTGTCCTGGGTGTACCCTGCCTTAGGCCCGCAGTCAGCTGGGCAGCTTCCCCGCAATCCAGAAAAGGAAGACGCGGTTTAGAAAGTGGATGGATCTTATTGTGTTGTATAGCATTTTTAATCTATTGATTTGCCACTTTCTGCTGCTCTTACCTTTGTACTGCCATAGCAATGCAAATGTCCCACTTGTGGGACCAATAAAGGTTTATCTTATCTTAAGACTACAAGTGGAATAGAGTTCAAATGGTTGCCAATTTGTTCAGGACTGGTTACCTCAGCAAATTCAGCTTGAAAGCAGGCAGTTTGATGTAAAAAGTCCCCAAGAACCCCAGACATTCATCACAGGATTGGCAGGTAACTCTTGCACTTACGGTATGAAAGTGCATACATCTACCATCCAAAAGAGACTGGACAAATTTGACCTGCATGGAAGGCATGTCAGGAAAAATATTTGATCTCAAAAAAGAACATTAAAGCAAGACTACAGTTTGCCAACACACAGGCAAAAACCAGGCCTTTTGAAATAAGGTTGTTTGGCCACAGTAACAGCACACATATGTGGCACAGACAAGCTTTTCAGGAGAAGAACCCCATACCAGCTGTGAAGCATGGTGGGGGAAATGTTTTGGTTTGGGGCTGCTTTGCTGCTTCCAGGAATGGGCAGCTTTAACCCATTCATTCAGCTATTTTTCGACATCATATCACAGAGTGCTTAAAGATAATGCAAGGTCATTTGTCCAAAAGTTGAAGCTGAACCAGCGGGGGACCTTTCAAAAAAAGATAATAATCCTAAACAGAATAGCAATGCACCAAGAAACGGCTCAAAAAGAAGAAAAGAGGATATTTTAGCACTGTTAAAATGATGTGTGGTATTTAAAAAGAGCAGTTTATGTCAGAAAACAACTTAAACATCTTGAACTGAACGGAAGGAATTTTGCATGGAACAGTGCAATATTTCAGCAAGCTTTATATAAGAGGCTGGTGGACAGTTATGCTGAAGAGTATTATACCTGTTGATATTTATGTCGAATAAATGATTCAGACCATTGTATTACAGTGATTGCCAACCCTTCTCCTGAAGATCCATCACCCTTATGATTTATTTGAAATGAAATGAAAAGTATAATTTAGATGAGCAAAATTTGACCAGGTAACCTGTAACATCTTTAGGACTTTGGAGAGAAAGATTTTTGTCAGTACTGCTGTTGCTGAGTGTTTCCTGGCAACCTCCTACTTGAGTGGTGGAGTCCTGTTGCCGAGGGGAAGCCCAGGGAGACCAAGCCTGCTAATCAATTTGTCGCAATCCTATGGGGTGGATCCCTGTGCAGCCATGCTTCATGCCATTGCACTAAGTAGCAATGTGAGCAGCATCTCAAACAGCCTGCAGCTGCTCCTAAGAGTCAGGCCTTTCACCTTCACATTGCCTAAATATACAATTATACACAAAAACAGCCTTTTAACAAAGGAGAGCTTACAGCAAACTTTGCTGAACCATCTCTCTCTGCTGACTGTTCAAACAGTTCTCAAATGCAGAGACCCTCCCTGAGATCGCGTTTTACCTAGAAAATACATTTGATTGCAGTCCTGTTGGTTCCTTTGCTCTGGAGCAGACAAAACTCAGGTAACAACTGGTAAATGCCTTCCAGAATATAAAGGGTTTAGAGTGAAGCTTATGGTTTTTGTAATCATTGACATCAAAATATGTCTTTCTGGTCATACCATGAACACTAGCCAACTACATGTTTTAGAACAAAAATAGCACAGTTAGTCCTAGTGCAGTGGATTTTAAGTAGAGCATAAAAATAATTTCTAGGGGTTGTCTGAAAATGTTGATATTCATTTTTATATTTAATAAATAGATTTAGTGTGTGGTGTCATCATGCCAATATGTAAAGAACTCTTTAAGGCCTTCAGAAAAAAAGGTCATGTATATCTAAGAGTCTGGCTGCAGTACAACCTTTTTAACTCAGTAAAATGAATCAAAATTCTAAAGGTGAGTGAAATGAAATGAAATAAAAACTGGAAGTTGTTAGAAATCTATACCACTGGTAGATGAGCTTCCTCACAGTAGATTGACTTATTTCAAATCATTCTGAGATTTTTTAAAATCCCTTGCCAGACTCATGATGTCGTTGCATCCAAAACCTTTTTTCTAATGTCCTTAGAGAACATTGATGTCAAGTCAGACAGATTCACCTCTATCTGCAGGAGGTGCAAATCAATGGCCAAGTCAAGTCAAGTCAAGTTTATTTGTATAGCGCTTTTTACATCTGACGTTGTCTAATCTGATCATCTAATCTGTAACACCTGATTCTAATTTTATGGACCTGAAGGTGTGATGAAAGTAAAAGTGTACTTACTTTTACTGATCTGGTTCATGCTAATTTAAAATTATTACAATGACTACAAAATGTCGATTTTATGTCATGTGTTAGTGTTTAACACTTTAAACTTAAGCCACTGTATCAAAGAGGGTAAAAGGTTCGCTTGTTAAATATGTTAATACAGTACCTCCTGAAAGTTGTCAGAGAAAGCACAGCCATTTTACTATTGACAGGGTCCTGAACAAGGCTCAGTGAAGTGTGTGGGAAGCAAAACTAAAACCAAAACCTAACTAATCATGTGGGCATCAGCACTGGACAATGAAGCAATGGAGGAGCTGACCGGGTCTGATGAATCATGTTTTCCTTTACATCATGTGGACAGCCAAGTGGGTAGGCATACCTGTGGAGACAGTGTGATGCTATGGGCAATGTTCTGCCGGGAAACCTTGGATCCCATCACACGTGCACACATGGATCAGTGGGCAGCTATCAACAGCAATGTAGTGGAACAGTACCTTGCTCAAGGGAACCTCAGAAGTGTAATTAGTTCCTTTTTTATTCAGACATGGGAGCCATTCCTGTACCAACCCATCATGGCCACCATTTGAGTAGTAACACATGAAATAAATGTAGTTAAATGTCCTTTCCTTTTGGAAACCACATTTTTAGATTTTTAATCTGGAAATATGAATTTTACATGTCAATGGTCTAACTGTTTTTACAAAAATACAATTTTACTTCAAATTTTTAAATAACAGTTACATTTATTTGGGGGAAAAAAAGATTTTTATTCAGCCTTACTTTATGAAGCAATTCACTTTTTTTCCATCTTTTTTTAAACAAAATGACCCTGTGACTTGGTGGTAAATGATGTGACAGGGTGGTAAATGTGATGGGGTTGTATGGACAAACTGCCTCTCTATATAATTTGTTGTTTTACATGTCACCTAAAATTAGAAAAGTTTATTAATCTAAACCTACAGATGAACCTACTGAAACGTTGTGAAACGGGTGAGTGAGTGAGTGAGTGAGTGAGTGAGTGAGTGAGTGAGTGAGTGAGTGAGTGAGTGAGTGAGTGAGTGAGTGAGAGAAAAAGAGAAAGCATTAGTGAGTGAATGTATGAGAGAGCCATAATGTGAATTAAACAGAAAGAGTGTGAGTGGGGAAAAAAGAGACAGTGAGTGAAAGAGTTAGTGAGTGAGTAAATGAGAGACTGAGTGAGTATTTAATCAATGTTCACATGTTAAGCAGAACCAAGCCCTTACATCCCTTCCCACCTGTCACAATAAAAAAACGGGACAGGGTGGTATGTGACAAGGTGGTAAATTTCATTCATCGCACAAACCAGAACATTCTAACAAAATACAATGTTTTAATATATTTAAACAGGGACACATGCTACTGCTATACACTGTAAATGTAAATATTAAATACTGATAATAATAAATGTTTAACAATATATACATTATTTATTGATATTTAGGTGTAAATGTAATGCTGTTCAATACTGGCAGGTGAAAATGGCATAAATGTAATAAATACAAATGATTTAAAAAAATAGTATTTTTCAAATACCATCTTAACAGTAACACTTAAATTGTTGACATATTTTGACTCATTTTACACCTTATGCATCTCATCAATTATTGCGGACTCAAATGGCGCCCGTTTTGTTGAATGACCCATTACAAACACTGACAGTGAATTTCTATTTTGTCTGAGGTCCATCTTATAAAAAATATGTGCAACCAGAAGCGCCGGTAGTTGTAGTACGGAAACAACCTTTAAAGGATTAATTCAAGTATGCTTAATTTCAGTAAGGTAAGGTATTAGGTGGTCTGCTGGTAAATGGAACTACCGACGTTATCTATGACTCTAGTTTTAAGATCCGCCTCTCTTAACATGGACATTTTCCCCTCCCGTGGACGATGAAGTTCTGGAAGACATGGTGCTCAGTACGCATGCGCAAACCAGTGGCTAAAGCAAAACAAACCTAGGCCTATATGCATTCGCTCCTCGGAGCAGCACCACACAGAGTTCTTACTTTCTGCCTCTGTGTAAACTGGAAGACACGTTTTTCCTCATATTGAAGGGACTTTTGTATTCAACTACTCGTCTTTTTTATCGCCTCGGCAAATACAGCGTTCTTTTTACGAAGCAGTTCGGTTACATAGCCGCGTTAGCACGGAAGCTAGCTTAGCTACTGTGCAAAACAGTTCCCATACCTGATACTTTCAGACCTTCTTGTCTGCCGGGCAGAGCTTGATCTGGAGACGGCATTTGCGTTTTGAAGGACATATCTCCCGTTCGACTGTGGATAAAATGACGCCAAATCAGACGCAGGCGGTTCGGTGCGACCATGGACTTCACCAGCTGCCTCTTTGCGTTGCGTTTTTGGTTAGCTAGCGCAGCTAAAGTCGTTTATTAGCCTGCATGCACACTTGTGTAACGGATTGCATAATCGCAGGCCGGGTTATTGAGTTACCGAGATCCGGTGTGGTGATGTAATGTATCGGTGTTACAGTCTGCCTCGAAGTGCTGTGCAGCTTTATGATATGTCATGCTGCAACTTCCTGATTGTTCGTAACGGATTTATTACCGGGTAAATTTTTTCGTTGTAGAAGCTTGTCATGAAAATAAACTTAATCAGCGGTCTTGTCTGTGTTACTGTTTTGTAACCAATATAAATGTCAACAGAAACTGATGGACAATTCAGGGTTCGACAAATAATCGTTTCACCATCGCTTAATTTGGTGTAACCTCACATTACACAGCATATTAGAAATCCCCCCCCCCCACACACACACACACACACACACACAAACAGTACTGTGCAAAGGTCTTAGACACATACCTGGCCAGTAAGTGCTTTTAAACACGTAATATTACACTAAATAAAAACGACATCAGTAAATAGCGTTATGGGCATGGGTTTGCTTAGCCATTTTTCAGAAATATAGGTTGCAGTTACCATAAAATACAATCAGATTAAATCAGGCGTGCTGCCTACGGAATGTCCCAAGCCAATCTAAGACTGGAAGCACAGAACAACCGTTCTGGATACAGCTGTGTTCTTCTAATCAGCTCACAAACTAAAACTTTAAATTTATATTATAAACTACTTTTTTACACACAATTATTCTATTTTTGTTGCTTTCTGAATTATTTGAACTTTAATGTAAACATTGTACTGTGGAGTTGAATAATTTACTGTGTATATAATCAGAAATTTGCTTAAAGAAATGATTGTTTAACTTTGTCCCAAAATTCTCGTTGTTCGTATAAACCACTGTATAACGATGCGTTGTTAGCCGAGCAGTTCTGTGAAATTTCGTGTTAGTTGTGTTACAGATTTGGATCATCTTTGGTTTTCCTCTCCAAAATCAGATCCAGTTTGCGCCCTTGTTTCCCCTGTGGTAGGAACATATTTTTGCAGCAGGAATAACGCAACATAAACGGCAGCGGACTGATAGAATATATAAAAACGTGTCTCCTGGTGTTTACGCGCACTTCGCTACAGGTTCAGGGTGTGGACACACACCTATGGCGCTGTTGGGGGCGTCCTCTGTGTTAAGGTGGGGTTATAGCCTAGTTTATAGTTCCCTCGGGCCTTTGAAAGTTTTCGCCCCCTCGTCTAAAGCGCAGAGGGGCATGAAGAGCGGATTGAAAAGCTTTACCGCGAACCATCTGGAGTCGCCCGCGTGTCCAATCTGTTTAAGAGAGACACGCGCTGGGCAGACGACACACTCGCTTTAGCGAGAGGATAAGGAGACCTCTACTGACCTCCGAGCAAGTGTGTATACGCGCACGCACGCGCGCGCACACAATCCTCAATTCGCAATACAGCACGATGTACTATGAGGTGACGGCAAAGGAAAAGCGTGGTATAGACGAGCCCCTCACTGTGCGAGATTTCTGTGCATTGATCGCAGCTCTGTTTAATCGAGTCTGTATTTTATCATCGGTCATTATTAACGATTTTCATAAGATAATAGCAAACATTTAGCCTATACGCCTAATGCCTGTGTGTGTAAAACAGCATCGCCGTGTTAGGCCAGGCTACATCTACAAGACTGTGTTTTGAAGGAAATCTTTAAACTAAAGGATCGAGGCGCTTCAGTGAATCAAAGCTGTGGCGAGTGGGGGGTTGGGCTCAAACGCACAGATGAGCGGCCATATGGAGCCGGTCTCTGTTTTTTGGACACATTTTTGATGAAGCAACCCCCTGAATTTTTACCGTGTTAGCAAAATATTTATTTCAAATGAAAGCCCGTGGGCAACACGATCCTGAGCATGTGCGCGAGCCTGACTCTCTAGCACCTTTATTCCTCCCTACCGCGATCGCTGCTCGACAAGACCTTAAAACAACCAACGAGCCATAATTTCTGCAAATGTGCAAAACCACAGGACACTATGTTATTTTATTAATATGTTTGTTTTGTTTTGGGTTTTTTTTTTTTTTGGGGGGGGGGTACAACTCATACGGGTCTTGTACGTGTGGCGGCCCGATTTGAACAACTACTGCATGAGTATGAAACCCTTTTAGGCTGCTCATTAGCATTAACAGCACATTTCAGTGGGTTGATATTTTTTTGCAGTTGGATCTGCAGTCCAAACACCGATCAGTGCTGCGTTTAAACTGTAACAAGGTGAAGCGGCTGGGCTCTGACAGCTCTAATGTCACAACACTGAGCGAAGCGGGAGCGTGGCGCTGCCACCCAGCAATTTGTTAGTAAACCGGCAGATGCCACCTCTTTCCATCCGAGTAATCCTCATGAGAGAGAGAGCCAGAGAGAGAGAGAGAGAGGGAGAGATAGAGAGAGAGAGAGAGAGAGAGAGAGAGATGGGGGAGGAGGGAAAGAGAGAGCTGCAGTGTGCACTGTGCTTGTAATAAACTGGGTTGCTCTCCTCCTCCTCATCTTCCTCACATCGCTCTCTTCAGTCGCACCGTTTCATTTCTTCTCGCGACGCCCTGCAACACTTGCCATCAGTCCAAAGCGGCTCCTCGTTGCATTCCCTCGAAAGGGATTTCTGTTTTTTTGTGTGTGTGTTTGTGTGTGGAGGAAACAACGACGGCTCTCTGCTCGAACAGCGCCTGTGAGCTCTCTGCTGCCTCTGCAAAGGATGCTGCTCACCCTCCTCCTCATCATCATCACGTTCATCTGCAGCCGCGGAGACACTTCTTCCAAAACCGGATATACGGATGGTTTCTTTTTCTCTTTTCTTTAATCTCTGAGGACGCAAACGTGTTTATTGCAGGTCGTCGACAGGTTTAACGGTTTGCTTTTTGCTGTCAATAGGCGGGTGGCGTTGCAGGCTTATTCCAGCATCGTTCATCTCCACACACACACAATACACAACAGAAAACACACCAATGCCTGTCTGCCTCGCGTTGTGAGTCGGTTTGACGTTTTTTTTTTTTGCACAGTATAGCCGATTGATTTTTTATGCTTGGGAGGGGGGGCTTTCATTCGAAAGCATTTTTGTGGACCCCTATTCTCGGGTCCCCTCAGTTAAAGGTCTCTGTGTAGTTTTTTTTATTATTATTATTTGCCCCAATATTTAGCTTCCCCCCTCATGGTGCAGGTGCTTTCAGCTGCTCCCATCTCCTACCCCCCCCCCCCCCCCCCGCCACTACCTCCATTAGGCTGGGGGATGACCCCCCTCCCCTTCCTCCCCCTCCTCTTCACCTCTGCTGCATTTTGCATGAGCTATCTGGGTCATTAGCATTTTAGCGTATGCGAGACTTGACAAAGCTGCTGAGGGGAGCCAGATGGGCCCCTCTCTCCGTCTATCTTCTCCTGTCGCACTCGCTCTCTTTCTCTCCTTCCCTCTCTCTCTTGGTCCATCTCCTGGGAGTTGAGCAAAAAAAGGAAGGTGCAGTAGGGCCATCCCGAGCCTGACACTCACTCTTTACTCTGTGAATTGCCGCTCGGGCCTTAACGGGACGGGGAGATGCTCAGCTTTGTTGTGGGGAAATAACGCACCGTGCCAGTGCTTTCGAGAACGGGTAATGTAAGAAATCCCAGCTTGTGTATGTGTACGCTTCGTTTTTATGGTTTTGGTGGACTGTAGGTGGCAGATATGTTCTGTTGTGGCGTTGCTCTTCCAGCTTAAGTTTTTTTTTTCTTTTTGCGCAACGTGCGATGCTCGTAAGAGATTTCTTTACAGATGGGTAGTGGATTCAGGCCTGCTTCTTTTCGTGTTCACAGCGGACCTTGATTTAAATGTCCATACAATTAAGGCACGCGGTGAATGCCAAGAGAGAGGGCAAATATCATCGAGCGGGGTCCCTGATGCATCGACACACTGACTGTTTAATGTAACAGCACCCAGCTCTTAGGATGGCACTGGCGCTCGTGGACTTTTTTTTGTGTGTGTGTGTGTGTGTGTGTGGGGGGGGGGGGGGGGGAGAAGTGCTGG
>JBBPDA010000152.1:13388454-13403489 GCA_037974385.1 Arnoldichthys spilopterus | reverse complement strand
GATTTTAGCAAATGGCTGCAATATGACAGAGTGAAAAATTGAAGGGGGTCTGAATACTTTCCGAACCCACTGTATATCCATCAAACCACAAATTCACATGATTTTTTTCACTAAAGTAAAAAAAAAAGACTTACAGTAACATGGAGTTTTGAAGGCAAAGGGACTTCAAAAGGAATGTCTGTATCTTGAAAATCTGTATGATCTATTGTATCCAGCGTACCCTCATCAATACCCTGTGGAAAACAAAAAAACATAGCAATACCTAAACTGTTTTGGTTAATTTCTCAGCTGAAATGCAGTTAAAAGAATGGAGCTTAATAAGAACACTGACAAACTAATAAAACTGCAATGGTATGCAAACAGATGAAAAACAAGTTTGACCTGAAAAGCATTGGAATGCTTGTTCTCAATGCTATAATTAAAACAATAATATTTAATGTTGTAATTAACTTTTTAAGTTTTTAAGTATGTTCTCGTTTGTTATTTTCATTTATAATTTTTCAACTTTTTAAATCATAACATTTATACATCCCTTTTTGCGATGAACATGTAACATTTAGACATTGACAGACCGTGCTGTAATTTTATGAAAAGGTGTCCTTTTATATGGGAAGTAAAAAAAAAAAAACAGGGTGAGCACAGAGTGCTTGTAGTTTGACATGTGAAACCCCATTATGGCAGTTAAAACACAAAGTTTTAAGTGACTTACATCAGCCAAATCCAAGAAACGGTTAAGGAAAATAAAGGCCATGTTTTCCCACCCGACAGCCTGCACAGAAAAGAGAAGTCGTTAAAAAATGAATGTTAGCTCTCTTCAGTTTAACTATAAAGGCACAATATATTAGTGACTGATAAATATCAATCACTGATAAACAGGAAAATATTATAATTAGTTAAAAAATGAAAATAATTAGCTCACACACTAATACACAAACAGTCAGCAATGCTGGAAACTTTCTTTCTTTTCAGCTCACAACACCACCCTAAACATCGATGGGACTTTGAATCCATATCCAGGCAATAACTGCTGTGCTAATAAGAATCCTTGGGCAAGACTCCTATGCTGCATTCACCCACCACTGTAAAGGGCTCCAGAGAAGTGTGTTTTGCTACACTACGGCTGTGTACATTGAATCAGTGCATCTTTTTAAGAATATCAACCAGACATATGCTCACTGCATTTCACAGATGGATTACAGTGTTCACCCTTTTTAAAAAGTACAAAAAGTTGGATATTATTACTGGTAACAACCACAACAATGTTATCATTATTGGTCCTGAGTCTCAGCCCAGAAATTCTAATAACCATCTACTACCATATCAACATGGACAGCTAAAAGTAAAAACTTGCTTGAAGCTGGTGCATTGGGGACTCACCTTGGCAGCCAGGCCTGCCTCATAAAAAGCCTTGTCCGCTGGAATGAGCTCTGTGTGTCTGAGCAGGGAAATGGACAGCTTGGCTGCCAAAGTACTCTAGACAGAAACAAAAAGACAAATGGGAAACTTTACACCAGAATGGACTCTTCATGTACAATTTTCTGGACCACTGAGGAAACATAAAAAGACAAAGGAAGGTTCTTACAGCTAAGGTTGTGTGACACAAACATACATTAAAAGTCAATATTTTATTTAATACTTATATTCAATATTCTTATATTTCAATATTTAATTATGAGAATATAATGTAATAATATAGAGTTTATGGTGTTTTAGCTGTGCTAACAAAAAAAACATTTATATTAGTGGATTCCTATTCACATAGAAATGAAGTACTACTATGGAGCATTATTCAAAAAAGCACACACCAGCTGATCTATGCCCTTGGCTGCTGATCGGGTAGCATAATAGTGAGATATCATTAGCATCTTCTCAAAGTCCTCATGGGCTGGAGAGTTAGCTTCTGAAGACTTGGTCAGGTTCTCACACTGCCCAAGAAAAATACAAGAGTCAGTGACAATGCCATGTATACAACACAAAACATAAATACTGCCAAATATTGAATCTCTCCATATAATCGATGCCTTAACCAACCAGCAAATGAAGAACATCTCTTAGTTCAGCCCACATCCGGTAGGCCTCAGCAACATCTCTATCATGCAGGTTCATCAACTCTAGGAATAAGCGCTTGTAGATGTTGAAGTTCTTTAAGAAAAGAGCAGGCAAAAACATTATGTAGTGAAGTGTGGCCTCGACCCTGAGACCCTTAAAATTAAAAGTGAATATTGAATATAGTGAAAGTGACTATTTGTCATTGTGAACACACTCAAGCACCACAATGAAATGGGACCTCTGCATTTAACCCATCACACGTGCACATGTGGAGCAGCAGGCAGTTATCAACAAAGCTTGGGGAGCAGTGTAGCAGAGCTTTGCAAAACAGTAAGCCAGAAGTCTTGGATTACCCCCTGCAATGCACATTTTTGTGTTTATGCACCCAAGTTAACTCAAGAGCAGCTGGGTAATTAACTGATTAGTTGGGGCAGGTGTAATGTTAGGAGAAGAGAAAACACTAAAATGTGCAGGGGAGAGGGTACTCCACAACGCCTGGAAAGTGCTGCTAACATTTCCCGAACTGTGAGCTTTGGCCCCCTTGTGGGCAGTGAAGTTACTGCAAGAGGACCGTGAGTTGTGAAGTGAAGTGAAAGTGACTATTTGTCTTTGTGAACACACTCATGCACCACAATGAAATGTGACCTCTGCATTTAACCCATCACACATGCACACATGGAGCAGCGGGCAGCATCAACAGTGCCCGGGGAGCAGTGTAGCAGGAGAGTACCTTGCCCAAGGATACCTCAGTGGGACTTGAACCTGCGACCTTCAGGTCCCAAGGGCAATGTCCTAACCTCTAGGGCACCACTGCACTGTTGTCATGAACAACAATTGAAAAAACATTTATAATTTTGTAATTTACCATAAAATATTTACATTTAAAAAGTACAAAACTAATGAAGCCACTTAATATCTTACATTTGTTGCTTTACAGTTGGCACTGCATTGCCATAGTTATACATCGACTAAAAAATGTAGAGGGAAATACTTTATCTCAGTTTGGTGTGTTGATCAGAGTTGTGATTAAAGGTTTAGGAAGGTCACAGAACATTTTCAGTATCCTGTAGTATCCTGAAGTTTGGCAAAGCTTAAGAGAAGGTGTACTTTTAATGAAACATATCATTTGACCATTGTTGTTTAAACATATGCAAACAATTGTATAGCAGCAGTAGTGAAATGGAAACAAACCTTCTCAAGTATTTAGCAGTTAGCTGGTTAGAGCAACAAATGTGATGCATGGCTATGTCATAGTCTGTGCATACCTGTTGGTTCGCTGGTACACCATGCTGCACATACAAGTTCAAGACTTTCTCTGCTTCACCTTCTTTGATCAGGTGGGTGGCATACAGAGCAATGTATTTATGCAGGATCTTAAAATTCTGTCAGCAAAAGGGGAGGAAAGTGAAATACAACAAGAGTGAGGGGCATACTTAATGTTACAGAGAAGAATAAACAGCATGTTAGCATTGGGAACAACTGTAAAGTCTCAGTTCTAAAGGGTCAGTTCATGCTAACTTTACTAGGGCCTTGCAGGCCACATCAGAAATTTCCATGAAAAGAAATTTAAGCATTCATGTCAATTTATTTCATGCAATAATGTAACTGTACAAAAAAGTTTTTAATTTGTAAATGATTTTTAGTCAGAAAAACTAGTTTTACATGTGACATGACCTGCAACGATCAATGAAAATGAAGTTGGGCCCATAATCAAGAACATGTTGTTGGCCAAGAAAACAGCTCAGCCAGTATAAAAGTACCTGTTTGGATGCAGTGTTGATGCACTTCTCCCACTGACCCCTTTCCACATACATGTCTAATGCAGCTATGACATCCACTCCGACTAACTATCAACAAAAACAGCTCAGTTAACACTTTTTCTGGCTTCAGGTCATAAAATGTACCATTTCTGGAGAACAAAGAAACTGTCATAAGACCTCGTCTGAGCCATAGAAAAAACAGTATGTCAATAAATATTTATTTTTTTCCCCCTAAAGCGACCAATGCTTGGGATGAATGTACAATGAAATGGACACATCTGTTTTTTGACAGAGCAACAAACAAAAAATTTTTTAAAAAAAATTAAGTAAAAAATACAGAAGTAGCACGGGGTAAATCACAGCCTGTATATGCATTAAATGTTAAATCAAATGTTTCATTTTCTTTTGAGAAAGTGCAGCTACAGTACACTCAGTAAATGACATATTGGCATATGACATATAGGAATTTAAAGATGCATATAGAGATGTTCATTTTGTGCTCAGCAGTTGCTTCAAGCTTGATCACAGACAATACAAACCTAAACCCATATGCTGTCTGAGAGTAAAAAAAAAAGCAGACAGAACAGAAATGCTGTAAACAATATAATTAATAATAAGGTCAGAAAGCCACAAACTTACTGAGTCCACCTTGCCTTGGTTTTTCAAGTGTTCTTTGTAGCTTTGGTCAACATATGCTTCCAACCTAGTGGGGTTGTTCAGCAGAAGTTCAATGTGAAGAAAAAACATCAAATTCAAAACAGCATCCAGGAAGCCACAGCTGTTAGCAAGGGTAAGCAACTCAAACAGGCCAAATTATAATACTGAAGGTCAAGCGAAAAAATTTAAAAGACGCAATTTGGTCCACTGAAGTGAGCAGATCTGGTGTAGTAAAAGGACAGTGGGAGTAGGGGAGCCACACTATTGGAGCAGTGTAAATAACTTATGGTACATTACAGTCTTGAAAAGGTAATAAGTAGGGTGTTGCAATATATTGGTATTGATGTTAACCATGATATTATAACAAACAAAATATTGAGATTGGGATGGATGGATGGATGGATGGATGGATGGATGGATGGATGGATGGATGGATGGATGGATGGATACTTTATTGATCCCGAGGGAAATTTTTTAACTACTGGTTGGGCTGCCACTTGCGTCGGTGCCGGAAGTAAGTGTTATTAAGACATATGATTGATCAGTTGAAATTGAAGCAAGAATGGACAATTGTAATTGCAAAACTAATACAATTCGTCTGCTCCTTTCCTAAATGATTAACAGTGTTGTTAAAAAGAAATGTGATGTAACACAATGGTAACACTTTTGTTGAGTGTGTTGCAGCCATCAAATTCTAAACTTGTGTATATTTATAAAATGCAGTTAATTTTGTAAGTAAAACTACTAAAAAGTTTTCCTTTGTATATTTGTCAATTATATAAAGGGTTATGTTCATTCTAAAAAAACTACAAACAAGAGAATGTTTGTGTTTGTTCCATCAGTTCATCTCTCTGAAATGGGGAAAAGCATTTTTTTTGAGTATTGTCACCTAGTAAAAAAGGTCAGTACAAAAACCTAGCACTTCACTATCCAATACCTTGTGCCATAAAGGTTCAAACTTCACAAAATCAAACATCCTGTTTCAATGCGGCACTCTTTGGGAGCACATAAGATTTGGTGAAATTTCACCCATAGGGGGTGCAGCAACTGACATTTCACATCCTAAGACATAACTGCTAATATAGAATGTAGGTATTTTTGAACAAATGCCAAATTTGATGAAATTACATCTTTAAGGGGCACTGCAACTGACACATTTTAGTGTCTCAAGAACTGCCAAAGCAAACATTTTGAAATGTAATGATTTTGAAGTTTACACATTTGCTGATTACATTTGCTGACATTCGCTCGCTCAATAAAATGGCCCCCAACAGCCAAACAAACCTCAGCAGCCAATACATGCCTGCGTGAATGCCCGATTTTAATAGCATTTCTTTGGATAATTCGTAATGGAACATAGATGGTATTTACCCATTTTCAAACAGATCAGCCATAAAATGTCTCTTAGTGCATGTGGTATGTCTAGTCATTATTACAATTAACAACTGTATTTTGTCAACTGAGTATTGTCACATATAACTTTCACTTCTCAGTCATATTAATTAACTGAAACAGCAACAACTCAGTCATTCATAATATAAGTGATGCTGCATAAATGGTGAGGTTTTCTACTTAAATCATCTTCATTCACCCCAGGTAAGGATGCTAATACTAACTGATCCTTACTTTAATAACAGCCAATCTTGCAGTAAGAGAGCACCAGTGCCTTAACCCATGCTTAACTTAGACTAAATCCTTGTTACCTTTTTCAGGACTTCTAGGTACACGCTGCAGATAGCACCTGTGCTTCTGTCACTTGCTTCTCCTCTGGCCTTGAGCATAGTGAGGGCCCACGTTTCACCCTGTCACGCATTTCAAAGCCTACGATTCCTGTCTCCACGCCAAGTTGTTGGCTGTGGTGTTGTCAGGGGCGACCAGTGTGCCCAGTGCTCACCTTGGATCGAGCTCTTTGGCCACTCTCTTCGCTTTGTTCCATTCTTCCCCTTCGATGAATGCATCTACAGCTTCCTTAATGAGGTCCAGGTTGAGGTAGAGCTCGGCAGCCTGGGGTAAAAAAAAAAAAAAAGAAAGAAGCCCATTCTGGATTTCAATGGACATGGGGCCTGAAGGACGGTGGAAAATAGGCAAAAGCCTCTGAGGGGCTTTGTTTTGGCAGAATTCTTTTTCTTCTGGCAGCATACACACTTATATGGACAGGCTCGCACACACACGCACGCACACACAGACACACACATCATCCTTTGAGGTTTGGCCAACATATCATCTTTCAAAGAATAAAAAGCAAAACCTCAGATGGCTTCAGTCATTTTTTTCCTTAGTGATCCAACTGAATAAATACATCAAACATTCTTAAAGAAGCAGCAAAAAAAATCAATAAACAGAACAATATTATAAAGCTGCACATCTATCTTGCTTTAGAAAAGCATAATACTGTCCAGACACCTGGCTACTGTCTGGATTCTGCAAGAATAGTGTACATACCGCACTGTATTTTCTGAGGTGCACTAAACGTGGGCCAACAGCATGGACGACATCGACAGCTTTTTCCCGTGTTAAAAACTTGATGGCCAGTTCTGCTGCCTAAAGGATAGAAAAACAATGGGAAAAGCATGTTATGTTTGCTGTTTTTGGGCAGTACGCTCCAGGCACCCTAACTTGGAGGAAAAAAACTTAATTCAAATTTTCAGATGAAAAAGAAGGTGGGCCTTCAGTGATGAATGCAGTTGCAGAGTAGCCTGGACTTCATAATTTCTCGGATTAAAATTAGCACAACATAAACAGTGCTTAGCTTATTTTCATTTCCTTTTTTTTATCATTTTATTTCTATCTGGATACATGTCAGTGTATTTTCCAGAAAGGGGTCAACTCACATTAGTAAAAAAACAATTTTTGACCACTGTTAACTGCTGTCTCTTAGCATGTATCCATATTAAACATTTCCACTCATGATAGGATGCTTTTGAAAACTACCATCCATCCATCCATTTTCTAAATCGCTTCTTCCGTTTCCAGGTTGCAGGGAAGCTGGAGCCAATCCCAGCTGACTACGGGGCCTAAGGCGGGGTACACCCAGGACAGGAGGCCAACCCATCGCAGGGCAACACATTCATACACACACTCACACCTATTAGATTATCAAATCAACCTACTGCAAGTCTTTGGACCGTGGGAGGAAACCGGAGCACACGGAGGAAACCCATGCGAACATGGGGAGAGCTTGAAACTGAAGAGTACCTTAACTGTTTACTTGGTGTGAGTGGTAGAATTTTATCTCTGTCCTCTTTACACTGTGCCTTAGCAAGAGGAGATGGAATAAAACATGTCCAGGGGAAAAGTGAGATTCTGCAGGCTGATTACAGTGGTTAGTACCATTAACTTTTGCATAAGCATGTGAATTTATAGAATTTTTCATTCAACCTACTAGAAATGAGCTCATCCTGAACTTAATTTATTGTAATTCAGATGTGACAGTTTTATCACCGATGAGACGTGGGAAAAATAATTACATTGTCCCCCTGATAAACTTATCCAACCCGAATGGGAGTAAAGTCAGTTTTACCATGTCAGTGTTATTGCTTTTTGAAAGTTTTTTCACAACATTTTGGCTTAGAATAATGTACATCAATAAAAGTCTCACACAACAAAAACAAGTTTAATTATTTCATGTGCTAAAAGGTTGATATTTTAATTCAACATTTGTCCAGATGGAACTATACAGGTCAACCCTTGTTGTGTACGAACAAGGGAAAAATGCTTCAGCCCAATTGGTCAGTGGTACACAGCAGCGGTGTGAAAACATTACCTTCATCCAGCACTTCTCCAACAGGGCCGTGTTGGACGAGTCCTTCACCTTTAGGTAACAGTCCACTGCCCTAGCGTATTCACCCGACTGCTCCCATTCGCGAGCCTGCTCCACCATGCCCTCCACTCCCCTGTGCACACGCATACATACATATACACACTCTCACACTTCCTAAAAGGACCTTCTTCACTGACAGGTTTGCAGAAGCATGCAGCTTTAAATAATAATATTCCTTGCTGTCTTCTAGGTTCAGAGTTAAGCAGCTGTATTAAAAAAATTATCCTTTAAAGGTTCTGAATGGGACACGGTGTGTGGTTGACAGACCCCGACATTTTTTTTGTCTCATTCTCCAGGAAACGTGGCTGTTCATTTTCAGCCAAAACAACTCAGAAAGCAGGTGCGAGTTCTTGTTACAGTGCAATTTTTTTATAATTTTTTTTGTGCAGCCCTTTTCTTATTCAGGGCACATCCTTCCCTTCTCAAATCTCAAGTCCACCTGCAATGCAAGAATCCAACCTTGAGATGCAACAAAGTTGGACAAAATTATCCGCAGTCAAGTGTATGAGACAATATAAGTTACAGCAGATTGGTCTCAATGGTACAAGAAGCCTAAATTGCAGCTGATTGGGACTTGACCTGACTCTGCAAAAAAAAAATGGCCCTTTTTTCCTCCTAAGGAGGAGAAAGAAGAAGTCTTTGATGTTTTCCCACAAGTCATTAAAAATAGGGAAATTATCAGTGGAGATGGATTTGCTGCGTGTCTGCTCGTTAATGAGCTGCTCATTATGAATTTAATTCAGGATAAAAAAGCTGCCATGTTTTAATAAAGGAGCGGAGCCAGCCAGCGTGAAAGAGGGCTTCTGAGAGAGGGTGCACAGCCATTAGCTTATACTCACAACTGAAGAGACCTAGTTTCAAAACAAGAGCACCTAGGGAGCATGCAAGACCCAACTGTGCTTTCAAGAGGGAGCTCAGAAACATGAAGCAGTGCTAAGAAGAGAAGTTAAAGAACGTAGACAAGATGAAAGCGATAGGATTTTTGTGTACCGTTTTCCCCTTTTTGCTGCATCTTTCTCATACTCTTCTTGGAGAATGTTCAGCTTGTTGGGTAGATACTCCTTACAGATGCGCATAGCATCACTCCACATCTCGGCATCCTGAAGCAAGAAAACACAAATTGGAACACTGCATTTATAGTGTCATTTATGGGCTCTTTTACACTTCGAACTCAGGTATTGAAAGGGACATCAAAAGTATGATTCAATTAGCCGTTTCTTAATTTTTTCAGTTGTAGCTCCACAAAACAAACTGTTTAAAGGGCCATATCAAACGTGAGCAAATATGAAATTGAACAGACATAGAATAACAATTTTGCTTTGTAAAACTATTTAAGTCCTAACTGGATATTCATAGTTGAAAGCACAGAGTATAAACTTTTAAACTGTGATTCCAAAACTCTGAAAAGCAGTGTATTATAAAAACACTGTGTGGCAAGAAATCCACATAAACAGGTGCATCTATCAGGCTCAGTGTCTTACCATCATAGAGACCAGTAGGAGAATTTAAAATTATAATGCAAATTGCAAACTAACAGCTGCCAATTTCAGATAATTTATTTGAAACAGTTTATTTTTTCAGTTTATGTTCTGCTTTCTGTTTTTAATGTTAAAAAAGATATGTGTAGCTGCTTAGCAAGTGATTACATTCCATTTCCCACCCAATACAACAATGGACTATTTATTTATTTAAATCTAGTGATTACGTTCTAAACTAATTATCTGTGATGAGCCTAACAGGCATCTGCTTCAATTTGTACATTTAGCGTAGTTGTTTACAGACCCATTCTTACTTTGTAGTACTTGATGGCAAGTTCAGGCCTTTGAGCCCGAAGAAGGAAGGCCTCAGCTTTTTGGAAATCTTTTTGCTCAAAACAGCATTTGGCTTGGCCCACTAGCACATCTGCCATGCTGTCCGGGTCATGGACTTCAGCCACTCTCTGGGCTCCGCTCCAGTCCTGGATATGGATGTACCTAAACACACAAAGCCATTAAATCACCTATGTCTCCTGATTACAAGCCTTAGGTTTTCCTAAGCACAACCATACTACTTTGTGTTGCCTTCAAACTAAAAGCTATCAAGTCAAGTTTATTTATATAGCGCTTTTTACAACTGACGTTGTCACAATGCAGCTTTACAGAATCCGGATCTGAGCCCCCAGTAAGCAAGCCAAAGGCAAGGAAAAACTCCCTAGCTGTAGAAAGAAACCTTGGTAGAAACCAAGGCTCAGAAGGGGGAACCCATCCTCCTCTGGTTGACACCGGATAGCAATAACAAAAAAAAAATTATAGTCTTAGTTTAAAGAGGCGGCAACAGTTCCTTGTGTACAGGTGCCACTGTTGTCCCCGGTTTGTTGTTTTTGGGGCTGTTACTATTGTGACTAGAATAAAAGAAGTTCTCATATCAATCTGTATTCTCTAATCAGTCTTGTTCAATAGCTTTGTTGATGATTATGGTGATAAAAGCTGTTTCTGTATACTGATATAAGCAGGCCATTGCAAGAACACTGGTCTAGAATCAGCTAAGGTAAGGGTGTTGTTCTAAAAAATGGTTTTACTTAACACAGATCAAACACTTCAGTGTTCAGTTCTTAAGCTCAAACACTTCAGTTCTCTGAACCATTACATGAGCACACTCACCACACGAGCTCCACTCTCACTGAGCTCTAATCCTAGAACATGGGAATTTCTGAAGCTAAAAGCACTGAATTTATTTTTGAAGCCTCTCTTGAAATGTGTGTGTGTGTGTGTGTGTGGGTGTGTGTGTATGTGTGTGTGTGCACGAATGTGTGCGTTTGTGCACAAGTGTGTGTGTGTGTGTGCATGTACATACTCCATTTTACTGTCTTTATCCAGATCAAAACAACAATTGAAAAGCCTAAAAAATTCCATGATGAAAATGCTAATTTCCACAAAACGCAAGTTATATTAAACACTTAAGAGGGACAAAAGATTTCTTTTAGTTATTAAACATCACGCAAACAAGAACGATCCCTGACCATTCTTCACGTTGTATGTATCTGTTGTGTCGTTTCCGTTTCTTAGTCCTTAGCCCTTCTTTGTTTTCACAAGTTTAGTCTCTTAGCTGTGTTTTGCGTTTCATTTAAATAAATCCCCTTTTTTCCTGCGTCCTGCCTGCATCTTCTTCCAATCCACCCCGAAACGTTACATTTTGTTTGTTTTATTTTTGTTATATTTTTCTTTGCAAAATGTCATTGGGTTTGTGAAAGGTGCTATATCAATGCAACTTATAACAATAATAATAATAATAATAATAATTATTATTATTATTATTATTATTATTATTATTTACTGTAAATTATTTAGTTTTGTTCTGTACTTGTATCACCTGCCTAGGGACTGCAAAGGAAATTATGTTTTCTAGTAACCCCTGCAACGGTTACTAACCATCCAAACTGCCTTAAATTATTTTAATAAGTTTAAAAGAATACTGCGGCATTTTTCAGCATAACCTTTACCTGCTTCAGCAGCTGCATAATGGCTTATATTATAAGTGTGCTTCAAGACAGTGGACTTATTTTGTTCAAAGTCTAATCACACAGCTTAATTATTGTCAATGAATACTGACTAATAGTTCATTTTGCTCATACGTTTGTATAATGGCTTAACTAAAAAAAAATGACCATCAGATTTTTTACTCTTACAAAACTGTTGGTCATGTGAGGTGAAAATCTAGTCACGTGCACTGCATTTACAATATTTCTTGCATTATTGCAGGAATGGTGACCTTTACATTCAACAACAGCCTCTCTTGCCATATCAGTCACTCGCTAGAATTTTATACCGTGACTTAAACACACGTAACCTTGATTGTAATTTCAGGGCACAAGCACATTCAACCTTGACTGAGATCCCATGGCTCAAGAACATTTAACCTCAATCACAATCCTGAGCCTTGAGCACATTTTATTTTAGTGATTGGAATCTATAGTATAAAACAGGTATCTCTGTAGCAGAGCTATATTCACCATACTAAAGGATTTCAGTTTCACTACAGAACTGTGACTGACCACATGCTACAGATCTGACAGACAGATATTAATGCTGCATTCCTTAAAAGGTAGCTACAGTTAAACATACCTAAAGATACTGTTCGTTTTAAAAAGGTGACTTACATCATCACAGCCTCCTTTGGCTTTCCAGCTTTGATGAACTCAACTTCAGCTTCACTGAACTTGCCCTGGAACAGAAAACTTAAGCATGGCTCTGTTCACCAGAAGAACATTAATAATACTCCAATGGCTAAACAAAAAGGCAGCGTGAAGATTTAAATTTGCTGTCAATGTGGTCAAACCACGCTGCATTATTCCACACCATAAAAGACACAAATTGAGTTGCAGGCAAATTATGAGATAGATACTGCTATCAAGCTGCACCTGGGGCACTAGCTAGTGGCAAAACACCAATACCTCATCTTCCAGGAACATGGCATTCTTTAGATGAATCTGAGGGATCTTGTCTTTCATGGACAGACGAGCCAGCTCAAAGGCAAAGTCAAATGAACTAAAGGGAAACAAACATTACAGGGATCATTTGTGTTTTGTGAATCAAGTACACATAAAACAAAACAAAGGCTGACTTAGTTAAAAATGGGCAGAGATGCCACTGAATGTAGTGGTTTTGTGTTTAAATAAAACCCTCCTCTACCTGAATGCCAACTACTGTTACTAAGGCTACATGACATGTACATAACCCTTTGATTGAACCCTTTGAATGACAATTGTCATTGACCTACATTAAACAAGCATCACTCGTTATTAAGACAATTCTCACCAGTTTCACCCCAGAAAGTGTACTGACAATGGACGCTTGTTGGAATAAACCTTCATAAATGTCTATGTAGATTAATGTGAATTATCATAAAAGGCCTGTGCAGATGTAATGTAAGCTTATTAATGGTATCTTAAAGTAAAGTGCTACCCAGCAGAGTTTGTGTGTAGTGTAAGAATGGAGATTATTGTGTTGCAGTTCAATGCTGTTCTGTATGTAACTGTTGTTCCTGCTGCTTTAAGGTTGGAGTGATGGCTAACTTCTTTCTATGTGAAACCAGTGTCCAGTAGTCTTTAATAATGACAGAAAGTGTAATTTGTGCAAGAACATTATTAGCACAGGTTTAGTGTTGCAAAACCTCTGTAAGCACGTAAAAAGAGGCAGTGAGAGCACGGTTCAGTTTCTTACCGGTTTTCTGCTGCGAAGTCAATGGCGGTCTCTAGCAGGCCAAATTTGTTAAGCAATTTGACAGCTGCCTCTCCCCCCAGATTCTTAGCCCAGAGGTATGCCACCTGCTTATGGGCGCTGGCTGGCCCATGGCTTTTTGACACCTGCCATACAGACATAAACGACAAGAATTACTAAAGGAGTCCAGATAAGCCATTATTGCTCCTTACTTTAAAGTCAGAAAACAGACATACATTAGTAAATATCCCCCTATAATTTAAAACTATAATTAAAGTAGAGCTGGCCAATATGATAATATTTATCATTATTGTGATAAACTGTGGTCACAGTATGATATCCTGAGCATCTTGATATCATTCGTACTTAAAAAACACTGTCAAACATCATGCTTAGGTTAAGGAGTTTGTCTTGCTTAAGTGAACATATTGTACTTTATATTGTACTATTATCATCAGCATACTGTACTATTATCATCTACAGACCCCCATGGCCTTACTCTGAATTTCTCAATGAATGTGCAGATTTGATCACAAATTAAGCTGTCTCATCAGACAAAGTTTTAATTGTCGGAGACTTAAATATTCACCTCTGAGAAAAGAATGTCTGTTCTAGATTCAGTAGGAGTTAAACAGAACTTCATTGAACCCACTCATAATGGTGGCCACACGCTAGGTTTAATACTAACTCTCGGATTAAATATAAAAAACATAGTTGTAGTCTCATAGTCTGAGGCAATCTCAGATCATTATCTTATTTCATTTAAACTGCATCTTAGTAAAGACACATGCATATTGCCACGCCATCACGTCAAATGCACATTCCCATCATCTACAGCTCAGAATTTTATCAGTAATCTCCCAGAGCTTTCAACATTGACTGGATCACCGTCAGACATAGCATCAATACATAGCAGCAAGGACTTCATAAACTTTTTTAATGATAAAATCCAAAATATTAGACACAAGTTTGATACTAAACTCTTCTGAAATTTCAATTATATCACATATACAGTGGAGGAAATAATTATTTGATCCCTCGCTTATTTTGTAAGTTTGTTCAATGACAAAGAAATGAAAAGTCTCAGAAGAGTATCATTTTAATGGTAGGTTTATTTTAACAGTAACAGATAGCACATCAAAAGAAAAATTGAAAAAATAACTTAAAATAAAAGATAGAAACTGATTTGCATTTCATTGAGTGACCACCAAAACACCGTCCCCACCGTCAAGCATGGAGATGGAAACATTTTGCTTTGGGAGTGTTTTTCTGCTAAGGGCACAGGACAACTTCACCGCATCAACGGGAAAATGGACGGAACCATGTATCGTAAAATCCTGAGTGACTACCTCCTTCCCTCTGCCAGGAAACTGAAAATGGGTCATGGTTAAGTGTTACAGCAAGACAGTGACCCAAAACATACAGCAAAGGCAACAAAGAAGTGGCTCAAGAAGAAGCGCATTAAGGTCATGGAGTAGCCTAGTCAGTCTCCGGATCTTAATCCAATAGAAAACCTATGGAGGGAGCTGAAGCTCAGAGTTGCACAGAGACAGC
>JBBPDA010000152.1:13375981-13388354 GCA_037974385.1 Arnoldichthys spilopterus | reverse complement strand
TGTAATTTTGTCCCATTCTTCCTGCAAACAAGTCTTAAGGTGGGCAACAGTACGGGGTCTTTGTTGTTGCATTTTGCGCTTTAAAATGCGCCACATAGTCTCTATTGGAGACAGGTCAGGAGTGCAGGCAGGCCAGTCAAGTACCCATACCCTTTTCCTCCGCAGCCAGGACTTTGTAATGTGTGCAGAATGTGGTTTTGCATTGTCTTTTTAAAAAATGCATGGGCGTCTCTTGACGTCAAGATGTCTTCTTGAATACAGCATATTGTGCTCCAAAATCTCTATGTTCTTTTCAGCATTAATGGTGCCATCACAGAACTGCAAGTTACCTTTGCCAAGAGCACAGACACAACCCCACACCATTACAGACCCTGGCTTTAGGACTTGTTGCTGGTAACAGTCTGGATGATCCTATTCTTCAGCGTCCATTTCTCCCAAAAAATACTTGAAATACTGATTCATCTGACCACAGTACACGTTTCCAATGTGTGATGGTCCATCCCAGATGCCTCAGAGCCCAGATAAGTCAATGGCGCTTCTGGATACTGTTAACATAAGGCTTCCTTTTGGCACAGTACAGTTTTAACTGACATTTGTGGATGTAACTATGTATTGTGGTACTTGAAAAAGGTTTGCCAAAGTTGTCCTGAGCCCATGTGGTGACATCGCTTATAGATAAATGATGATTCTTGATGCAGTGCCGCCTGAGGGATCGGAGATAGTGGTTCAGCGTAGGCCTGCGCCCTTGTCCTTTACGCACTGAAATTCCTCCAGATTCCTTGAATCTTTTGTTATGAACTGTTGAAGGAGAAAAATCCTAAAAAAATATTTCAATAATTTTCTCACATATTTGTTGGCAAACTGGCGATCCTCGGCCCATCATTGCTTCTAAAGGACTAGGCCTTTCTTGGATGCTGCTTTTGTACCAAATCATAATTACAATCACCTGTTGTCATCACTTGTTTCAAATCACATCATTATTTAACCAGTTTACCTCATTACCAGCCCTAAATTGTTCCTGACCCAACTTTTTTTGGAATGTGTTGCAGGTCTGAAGGACAGGAAGGAATGTATATTTACAAATGAAATAAAGTTGACCAGACAAAACAAGACATATTTTGTGTTCATATTGTCTGCAATGAAATACAGGTCAACGTAAATTTAGAAATCACTACTTTCTTTTTTTATTTGCGTTTTCCATATCGTCCCAACTTTTTCTGATTTGGGGTTGTAAATCATATGCAAAGTCCTTCACAGTTACCATGAACTCAATCCTATTGAACACCTAGTGTGATTTCTTAGACAGGGTCTCCATCATGAAAATACAAACTAAGGGTACATCTTTTGGAAGTATGGTTTTCCATACTAATAGTATAGTTCAAGAAAAATCTTACTAAGACAACATTTATTTTCTAGGGGTTCACTTACTGTCAGTCTTACTCCATCCGTTCAGCTAGCTCTAAACTGGTAGTGGCATACAAGACTAAGCCAATTTTGGGGCACAGCATTCTCCTCTGCAGCTCTATGGCTATGGAATCAGCTCCTTAATACTATCCTAGCAGCAGTCAATTTAAGGTCTTGGTAAACCTCTGCTTGAAATGTATCCTTTTAGGAGCTTAGAAGTGGTGAAACAGTCCAAGCATCGGAGTTATCATTAGGATATAGCAGGTGGTACCACATCTGACCTTGGCCTTCTGTCCATATTGCCTGTCTAGGTGGGTATCTAAATTTTGTATGTATTTTAGGCAGTGTTGGGAAAGTTACTTTTAAATTTACTTATGATAAAAAGTAGCAAAGCTACAGCCAAACTACTGTTTTAATACAGCAGTTACCTATACCCCAAGCTACAGAGAAAAACTAATTTTTTCATCCAGTAATTCTAAAAAAATAATTCGGATTTTCCGATCTTAGACTAGGAAACGCCAAAGGAAACCCTCCCCGAAGTTGGATTTCCGACTCGGTAACTAGGGTATGATTTCTGATTTCTAAATGTAAAATGCAGACACCGGTAAGCTTTACTAGGATCTGTGCAGAAAATACTGTCTTTACCCAATATTTAAGACAATATTCTGCTGTGGTTATTTCTGTAGCTTAGATGTGCATATGCATTTTACCTCCTGTTCTAAACAACCAGTGCTTCGTCGAAAAAATAACGCCTAATCGTTATACTAACACTAACCATTGTATAGTGAAGAAGCTAAGTAGCACATCTCGATAGGTACAATTCTTCAGTACACTTGGCCGCTGTAATTGACAGTATTTTTCTCCCCTTATTCATTAGTTCACCTACACCAGCAGCCTACGACATTGGCTTCTTTGTGTAACTACATAACTGACATCTCCAGAGTGTTAAGCAAATTTGTAGTTTTTTTTTAACTCACCCTAAAAGTCACTCCACAAGCATGACCGGTCATGTTGGTCCGACGTCAAAATGCTCCCCCTTGTACAACTTAATCAGTTTGGTTCCGGCCACAACCATAGTTTTACCTTCTGTCTAGGGGAATATCTTGAAATGGTTGCGAGCACATTGCCTGATCCCCGAGGTATTACTTTTTGGCAGAGGGGAAAATACATGTCGTTGTAAAGCAGAACTATCCCTATAGAAAATTAGACTGTACTTAACCATTAGTAACGTTACACAAAGTCTCAGGACATAACATATACATTCACTGACCACTTTAGTGAGTGAATAAAATTGCTATTTGGATCAGATCACCATTGTAAAGCAAGTGGGATCAAGTTTCTAGTCCATCAAACCATGTTACAACCAGAGCAGTATTAAAAATTCTCAACAGCTCTGTCGACAACAACAAAAAAATGCTCTGCATGATTTTTCTTGGCTGATATTTGTGGCTTGACAAAGCACATTTTATTTTTTTTTTTAAATAAAAAAAATCAAACGCAAACACTTTATTCATATTAATTACAGTAGAAATATTTAAAATCTTAATTGTGTTTAAAAATCACTTTAAAAGAAGCTATTTAAACAACTTTGCTTTAAATCACTTTTGTCTAAAGGTACCTTCTTGAGACATTACAATAAAAAAAACTGAACATTGCCACCAGAGAACAGCAACATTTTACAAGTTGCTTTTACAATAGTACAAATGTATTAAACATTTGCTTCCATGATGCCCCTTTCAAAAACAAGTAATATATCTTTCAATATGAAAATATAATGTTCTAAGACTGCAAGGTTACATTCAAGCACTCTTTAATTAGTAATTTACACAACTTCTAATAGAGAACACATTCTTCAATCAAAAGACTTAATTCAAAATAAGAAGGCTTAAAGCATTTTACATTCTCTTTACATTCACCATAGACTGGATTCACTTTGTTTTAAAAACAATCAGTTGGCTAATAGGGCTACATGACTTTAAATCTCCTTTTTTTTACTTTTGATGTTCAGTGTGCAGGTATATCATAGTGATTCAATTTATAAAACAAGTGTGTGTGTTGGGGGCCCTTTCTGGTCACTTTTGCCTAGTGAAGATACCTCAGCCTAAATTCCTCCAAAACCTTCCCCAGTCTTCACTCATCAGTAAGATACTTTAGAAGTTCAGATTCCAACGCCACCATCATTCTTTCCTGTTCATCATCTTCCCCTTCCTTGAGAGGTATGTGGTCAGCAGCTTGATACACAATGTCCCCCTGCTGCAGACTTCCACTGCTGTCATCATGATTGGCAGAATCTGTATTCATACAACAGGAAGAGACAATGAGGAATATAGTTTAATTTCCTGTGCTGCATTAAGTCTCAGTTAGAGTTCTGAACATATCTGCTCTATTTAGATTATCCACAGCACTCAGCGTATTTATAAAAAATGTTCAGCATTTACGACATCAAATCTAAACAGCCATCAGTTATACAGTGGGTCTAAGAATGAAGAGCAGAGAAGGCAAAGAGCAGTTTCGTACAAATAAGACTCAAAGCATCCTGACCTTGCATCACAAAACATCTACTTTCAAGGCTAAATGCTTTAGACGGTGTACTGTGTACAGATGTTCCCACATTCAGTAACTTTTTATTTTATTCAAGACTTGGATCCAAGTTAATTATTTGAAAGGACATGTACTTTTCCTTAAAAAAAAAGCGAGGTACCATTCCGCTATACTGCTCCCCCAGCGCTGTTGATAGCTGCCCGCTGCTCCAAGTGTGTACATGTGATGTGATGACCTTTAAGCTAGCAGTTGTTAAGGCCTTGTTAAAAAAAAACAAAAAACAGACCTCAACCCCTGCCAGCTTTCTAATTACAGGCCAATATCAAACCTCCCTTTTATTTAAAAAATTCTAGAAAAAGCCGTAGCACAACAGTTATGCTCATTGCTACATACAAACAACATTCAGGAAATGTTCCAGTCAGGTTTTAGGCTTAATCATAGTACAGAGACAGCACTGGTAAAGGTAGTAAATGACCTTCTACTTGCATCTGATCAGTCTCCTTACTTGTGCTACACAAGCTTAGTGCAGCCTTTGATACTATTGATCACACCAAAATGTTATTGGAATTAAGGGAATGGCCCTTTTGTGGTTTAGGTCTTATCTGACTAATCGACATCAGTTTGTAGAGATTAACAGTGACTTCTCTACAAGCGCCAAGGTAAATTCTGGTGTACCACAAGGCTCAATTTTAGGCCCCCTGTTCTTCTCCTTGTATATGCTACCTCTGGGTAATATTATTGAAAACATGGAGTATACTTCCATTGCTACACTAAAAACACAGTTATATGTGATCCCAATCTTTCATTTGAAGCTCATGTAGATAATATTACTAGGATTGCCTTCTTTCATCTCAGAAACATTGCTAAAATAAGAAATATGATGTCAATGCATGATGCAGAAAAACTAGTTTATGCCTTTGTCACCTCTCGGTTAGATTATTGTAATGCTTTATTGTCTGGATGTTCTAAGAGGTGCATAAACAAGCCCTTTCATGGTTTAGGTTTTACCTGACTAATCGATATAAGTTTGTAGATATAAATGGTGACTACATGCAAGGTAATGACCCCAATCTTTTATTTGAAGCCCATGTAGATAATATTACTTGGATTGTCTTCTTTCATCTCAGAAATATTGATAAATATAATGTCACTACAAGATGCAGAAAAACTAGTTCATGTCTTTGTTACCTCTCGGTTAGATTATTGTAATGCTTTACTGTCTGGATGTTCTAGTTGGTGCATAAACAAGCTCCAGTTCGTTCAGAATGCAGCAGCAAGAGTTCTTACTAGAACCAGAAGATACGATCACATCACCCCCGTTTTATCTAATCTGCATTGGCTCCCGATTAAATTTCACATTGACTATAAAATACTGTTATTGACCTATAAAGCATTTAACTGTCTTCCACCACAGTATCTGAGTGAACTCTTGGCCTCTTATGATCCACCACACCTACCTAGATCAAAAGGTGCACATATCAGTGATCCTGCCCCATTCTGCTATCTGGACCAGCCTGACCCTCCCTGATACCCTCTTACTGGCTGAAGTTTAACCCACTCACTCTTGCTGAGGAGCCCATATGAACAGCCCTGTCCGCCAAAGAATGGATCTAAAGTCATCGCGGCTCTTGTACACAAGGAACTGCTGCTGCCCATTTACACTGAGAACTATTATTTTTATTATTATATATATTTATTTTATTTATTCTTTTTCTCCTTCTTTTTCTTGTTTATTATTGCTATCCGGTGTCGACCAGAGAAGGAGTTTTTTCTTGCCTGTCGCCTTTGGCTTACTCTTTGGGGGCTCTGACCCAGTTTTTGTAATGCTGCTTTGTAACAACATCAGTTGTTAAAAGCACTATAAAAATAAACTTGACAGGTTAAATGCAGAGATCACATTTTGCTGTGGTGCTTGAGTGTGTTCACAATGACAAATAGTCACTTTCATTCATTCATTCATTCATAACATCAAACTGTCAATTGCTGGAGAATTAGGCTTAATGCTTTACTGTGTAAAGTATCTATTTTTTGTGTGATAGCTCACCATGGCTACAAGGGAACACTTCTTTCCAACTGTATTCTGCCAGATTAATGGGCTGCCGGATCCATGGCTCTTGCAGTAGGTCCTCCAGAGTCATTCTTTTAGTGGGCTTAGGATGGAGCAAGCCAGCCAGCAAATCATACAACTCTGATGGGAAGGCAGAAACAATGAAGGCAAGGTGGTACCAACTCTGATCTGTTGAAGGTACTGGTACACGCGTGTGCACGCACACAAACGCGCACACACTCGTACACGCGCGCATATAAAATCAAATCACATTTAGATTGCAGTGAAACTCAAAACAGTAAAAAAAAAATTCTAATCACAATGACATTTTCTGTTAAGAAAAAACTGTTTAGCCCAAGTACTTACTTACTAATTTGTTTCCTTTTTAAAATCTTCGAGTTGTTTTTTTCTTTTTTAACACAAAAAAGATTTTTAAAATGCAGTTGAAGACTTTATTAGCACACACCTGTAGAGATACTGCAGGGAGGGTTGAATTTGGCTCGCACAGTCTCTTCCACACTGCAAAAAGGGTTCTCACTGAACAGCAGTGTATATAAAAGTACACCCAAAGACCACATCTCCAGTTCTGGTCCTTCATACCTACATGGTCGAATCAATAGTAGAGGTAAATGCCCTTGCTTTGGTATTTAAAAAGGTGCATGGTTTTTATTGTCTATAGCCCCCAGGTGCAATGTGTATTCATTGTATTTAAAATAAACAAAACTAATCTGAATTAAGATGTAATTTAGGACTAGTAATGCACTGAACGGTTTCCTCAAAACTGAATTCAAGTAATGGCTTTGTGCCATTTCTCTCATATACATCATCTTTCAGTGATTTGACTCTGATATTTACTGATATTTAACCCTCATAGTACAACTAACCTTCTACATGGAAATAAAATTGTAAATGAGTTAAAAGCAGAGGTTAACTCTCTTTAGTACATACGGATTTCCTTGCAGCACCTCAGGGGAGCAGTACTCCAGAGTGCCACAGAACATGTGGAAGAGCTTGCCTGGCTCCAGCATGGCAGCAGAGCCAAAATCAATCAGTTTGATGTTAAAATGTGTGTTTATGATGATGTTTTCATCTTTAATGTCCCTGTGCAACACATTTTTCCCACGAAGATAGGTCACAGCTGAAATTAACTTTTTAAAAAAAAGAGACACAGAATTATGCAAATTATCCATATATCCGCCAGCAAGTTCTTATGTTACATTTTTAGTGTTTTCAAGCTGTAGGTTCTTAACCCAGTCTAGACCCCTGGGCACCATATTCTTATTAAATTCCAGGCACTGTTACTTGGTTCTGTTATAACCACAGAAGACAACTAGTCACCCATTTCAACAGAGAATTTTTAGCAGAACAAAAGTCTGGACTTGTGAGGATTGGGCTGAAAATATCTAATATTTAAATATCAACATTTAAGCTTTTGCATTTTGAATACTATGAGGTAATATGCTAAATTCCCTAATTGCTACCCTATCCCCCAAAGCACAATGCTAACTAGTGCAGGTGCATGCTAATTCACATAATTGCTGGTCTGGTACATTGTGTAATGATGGTGTGTTAGTGGCATCTTAAAATGATGTGGTGGTTGGTTTCACATGACAGCCTTCATGTGTTGGTGGTGTTCAAAACTATTGGAGTGGAACTGGAGACTACTAAACTGCACAGAAAATTGGGGGACATTAATTAATTAACTAACAAATTTTTAAAAACCCAAAAAAACAAAAAACGATATCTCATGCATACAGACCTGTCGGAAGATGTAACTGGCCAGTGGTTCATCCAGTCTGGGGTGCATGTCAATGAATTCAAACAGGTCAAGGCCATCTCCATGTTTCTCCATTACTATCTGAAAGAAGCTCTCGTTCTCAAATACCTCCAACACCTGCTCCACAATCACAGAGCAGATTAAGCAAGTCACTAGCAGCAGCAGCTAAGTTCACTACTCTCTTTTAATTGAAAAAAGAATATTATTCACCACCACTATATAACGGGCTTTTCATCTCACATAATGAGTTCTTTCATAGCATACTCATACAGTACTCAAGCTGAATATTGGTAAATACACAAAGAACAATAAACGTGTACCTTCACGATGTTGGGATGGCTCAGTCGAGCAAGTATGGCAATCTCTTGACTGACCAGACCCAACTCAGGGTCCTCTACCCAACACTCTCTTACCACCCTGCTCTTCCTGATAAACTTCACCACCACCTGTGAGTGAGTGTAAGTGTATAATTAAGCTTGAAAATTTTAATTAATCAAAAATTAATCTTCAGAATTTTAACCTGTGTGTACTCACTGCATTTCAAATAAGTATTATAGTGTTTATTTAATAAAGAAAACAAAAAGATTCAAATATTTGCTTTTTGGTACCAGGAGCTATAAGGAGTCTGTATGCTGGTCCCTGATCCACTTAAATTTAAAGGCCACAGGATATTAAAGGTCTTTCAATTTCTTTGTATGAGACTGAAGCCTCCTGTTTCTGACCTCCTGTCCATCACGGCGTCGGGAGGCAAGCCAAACAAAGCCAAAGGCTCCTTTCCCCATGGTGTGCAGTGGCTGGTAATCCTCCTCAAATTGTCCATCACATGCTCCAGATTGCTCCAGGTCCACTGAAGAGCACAGTCCCTCTCCACGGGCTGCCTCACTGATTGCCTAAGCAAAATTTAAATATTAGGGCAGAGGTACTCAAAACCGCTAAGAAACACTCAATAATAGTTTTTTTTTCCCCTGAATCAGCAACCCAGACTTGATAATTAGTCAATAAATAATAAAACAATAAAACCATTGTGAGCTTACAAAAAAGCTATGGTTTGATCATTTTTGATCAAATTGCAAACAATAACAAAAATGCATTTTTGTTGCCTAGCTGCTTGATCCCATAAGACTTCAATTTAAAAAAATAGTTCATTTGCTAAAACTCTGATAACATAAATGTCTTACTTTTCGGAAAGTATTGAAAGCAAACTTTTTTTATACATCCTACAACATGCTCGCTGTTGTATGGTCACACAATCAAAACGTGTAGTAATACAGCCAATATTAAACCAAAAAGCGCCACAAAAAATGGAAGCAGCAAATTAGTAGTAAAGGATAAACCGAAATGAAAATTAAACACAAGCCTACAAACTGTATTTGAAGTAATCCATTTCTTGAACTCACCAATCCCAGACTGTAAGTGGAGTTGTCCTGGACTGACGAGTCTGCTGTGGGGGACTGAGTGCTGTTTAGTGTATCTTGCTGCTGAAGGAGGAGATGGCTCCCACTCAGCCACACACAGAACAGGACATTGCCACTAGAGAGAGTGGCCCTAAGCACATCATACTGCACCTCTATATCAGGAGACACAGCCAAAGATCAGGCTCAGCTAAAGATCAAAGATAAGTGATCTGAATTCAAGAGAACATTTATATGATAGTTATGAAATATTTAAAGCTGTTGTACATTATGCAGTGGGTAAGCTTTGCTACAGAACTAGACCTTTCATTTAAAAAGTTCCAATGAAAAGTCAAATGCTTGAAATATTTTCCAGTATGTCCAAATACATGGAGGAGCTAAATGAACAGAAGGTTTCTGCAGGTAAAAAGCAATAGTTTGTTAAAGTCTCCATACCAATGGGCGTTCCATCTCTGTGATAAC
Organism: Arnoldichthys spilopterus; assembly: GCA_037974385.1. NCBI lineage: Eukaryota > Metazoa > Chordata > Actinopteri > Characiformes > Lepidarchidae > Arnoldichthys > Arnoldichthys spilopterus. Next base: position 13,378,711 of record JBBPDA010000152.1, on the reverse strand, counting down.
AGTTGGCATGAAACCTGCCCTCCTGTATGACAGAAAGTGGAGACAGGGGCGTGGAAGGGGCATACTGTGGCTTCTTAGGGGTGGATGTAGTAGGAGTATTATTGGACAACCGCATTCCAGCCTCATAACCATTGTCTTTACGGGACACCAATGGGGTCCATGGTTCCGGAACGGTCACTTCAAGGTTCTTGCAGTTTGAATTCTTCTTTCGGTGATTGGAATGATTCTGCTTGGGGCTGATGCAGCCTCCTGGTTTATTCTGTGGCTCTGTGTCATAGTCTGACTCCACCACACAGGGCGAGGGTGTGAGCAGGAGCTCGGCTGTGTCAGATGAGGTCAACAAGAAGTCGAGGCCACCAGGAGTGTTTGGAATCTCCACACTCTCATTCAGGTCCAGGTCTGCCATGGCCTGTGTGATTACCTCACCATTAGCATCCAGATGCAGGAAGCAGCTGCCCGATTCCACTATTTCCACTTCGTGCTGTGTGTCATCTGGCCTCTCAGGCCCTGGCCATTTTTCGCAGAATCCTGATGAAGACCGACTCCCAATTGAAATCACTTCAAAACTGGAGTCCTGGAGGCCAGCGTCTGAGCACATGCTGCCCACTTCTGTACACTCTTTTCTTGGGCACTGTACAGAGCCCACTGCTCCTTGAACTCCTGGGCCATCTCTGGAGGACTGGTGCTTGGTTTGAAATTTGTAATCCTGGGACTCCACCAAAGCAAACGTTTGCAGCAGGGCCATGGTGGATTCAGCCAGGACAGACTCACTGCACTGAGCTACTACTCCAGCTGCCTCCTCACACAGATCTGTTGTGCTCTCCAGTCTGTATGCAGAACATCATTAAGCATTATAAAAATCCAGCCCAGACCTGACAAAGTCACTGCAACTGTATTGGTAGATTTATTTTAAAAGATGAGTTAACATTTTTAAAGCAGCATTTATTTAAACATAAAAAAAATTTAATCGGTCACTGTTACTGCTTGATGCAACCATTTTTCCTGCTTATTGGTCTTATTTGCATCTGCTTAATAAAAAGACACTGGAGCCAAAACTTCAGTGCATTAAAAATCACATAAAAAGCTAGTTGATGTGAAAAGAAAACATTACAATTAAAAATGAAAAGCACGGTTTCTCATGGCAATTTTACCCATTGACTATGACACACTTATAGGGCTACCCCACTGCTGTGAATAAAAACAAAGCAAAGACTGGACCTTCAGATTATATACTGGAAAGCAATGTATTATTGATGAATATCAGTGCTGAATGATGAAGTGTTGAAGTACAAAAAAGTTTCTGGCAATTCAAATTCCATGTGTTAAATGAATGAAAAACACTGCAGCCTTCAATAAATGAAGTTTAACTTCCACTGAAGCCAGATGTTTAAACAATGGTGGGCTGAATACTGCTTTGGGTGAGTATGCTAGTGCTCATTGCTCAGCATTGGTAAAATGTGGAGAACAATTTTGTCTCGTGGATTTACAGAGTGAGTATGTATGTATGTATGTATGTATAAAAACATTGTTCAGCAAGTACATCTGGTTTAACAAGCCTGAAATTCCCAAATTGCCCACTAGGCACAGACATTGTGGAACAAATATTTAAAAATATCATCTTCATATCTTCTTCTGAGTAGATCTGTACATCAAAAGATAGATGGGTGCAACAGCAAATGCTTTCTCACCTGTCCTGAGGCATTGAGGGGACTCCAGAGGAGGTACTGATGCAGGGGGCTTTGCTTTGCTGCTCAAGTTTAGCCTGAACCCCAGCAAAGACTCTTTTTCCTCTTTTATTACCTTCTCTTCTCTGCAGGGCATGGTACATCATGCTGTCTCCAGCCAGTACTGTGTTTGGATCTAAATACACACGTTATAGAAAATAACAGGGATAACTTTCTAGATTAGCAGGAAAACCAAGAGTAAGTAAATACATAATGGAGTCAACTATGAAGTACCATGCAGACATAACTGAATTCTCAGAATTGTCTGTACAATCTCCTGAAAAGCGCAGTTGTAAAATTATGAAAACATGCTACTTAAATGGTTTCCCCCAAAGGCATCTACAGCTAAATTCCAGGGCACCTCCACTATGGTGACGAAAAACACCTTGTTTGTTTAAATTAAATTGTGCAGACATATATTTGATAATCAACTCAATTTTTTGTTGTCCCGTAACTCTGACCTCTTGACTGTAATCAAAGAATCTGAAAGGTATTTTCATTCAGTGTAGCAGAGGACCCCTTACTGTGAAAAGCTGATTATGGATTGTTGGATCTGGACCCCAGCCACTCACCTTTAAAATATCCAGCATAGTTGAATCTAAAACAACTGGACTGCTGTACTTTCTTGAAGACGTTTCACCTCTCATCCAAGAGGCTTCTTTAGTTCCGATGGAAAGCAGTGCATTCCCAGAAACGTCTTCAAGTAAGTACAACAGTCCAGTTGACTTCGATTCAACTACGTGGGATATGATGACCTGGACAAGTGAGAATCTCCATTGACACCTTTAAAATAATGCACTATTGTAAAATTACTGTAATTGTTCAGTGGTTATCTATCCTCTAAAAACATGTCATTAACATATGACATTAAATTTACTTGTCTAATACACACATGGACAAAATTGTTGGTACCCTTCAGTCAATGAAAGAGAAACTCAAAATGGTCACAAAAATAACTTTAATCAGACAAAAGTAATAATAAATAAAAATTCTATGAAATGTAACT
>JBBPDA010000152.1:13353399-13375881 GCA_037974385.1 Arnoldichthys spilopterus | reverse complement strand
TATATATATATATATATATATATATATATATAGAGAGAGAGAGAGAGAGAGAGAGAGAGAGAGAGAGAGAGAGAGACAGACAGATACAGAGATATGCAGACAGACAGAGAAATAGATAGATAGATAGATAGATAGATAGATAGATAGATAGATAGATCATTTATATTTTATATTTAAGAAGATGCTATTTCACATATATGGCAATACTGACATTTTTCCGTTTGCAGTCGATATATAAAATGCACTTTATATGCATAGGGATTATTCTAAAAATTCAGTGTGGCCTAACAGGTAATAGCACATTTTGCACATTGGTTGAGAACTCTTCTAGTCTTTCAGTCAATCGTCTCTGCGAAGATACAAAACTTCACTTACTTTAGAGTCCGCGGGCTTCGTGGAAAACTTGTCACGCCTCTCTCCTTGTTCGTCGTACAGCAGAACCACTCTGTCAACTGTGCATACGGCAAACTTCGCGTTGTTCGGGGCCCATGCCATGCAAGTCACTTTGGCAGCCCCGTCCTGCGCAAAGATAAGGTATTGGTGTAAAAAAAACTGGCTAAGCTAGCTAACCGACAGTGTAAACAAACTGTCACTCGGGCCGTTCTGGTATCGTTACCAGCTGATCCATGTACGGAACCTGCACATGGTAGTAGCAGCGCTGTTTATCTTGTCGCTAAACCACGTATTTTATAACCAAATATGATCGTAACGATACTAGCATCAACACATGTTCACTGAGGCTAATTTACGGTTTAGCGTCCAATGTACGTTGGAGGGACAGGGTCCATAATAACTGCCCATCGTCCGCAACAGTTACATGCCGGTCATTTCATTACTATTAATCTAAAAGTACATAGCCCACAATGCGAGGAATTTGCCGATGTTTGTTAGCTAATCGTTGTTTAACCCTGGCCAGACAACGCTGTTAGTTAGCTGCTGGTCTCTATAGTTCCACATCAAAAATACCTGTGGAGAAAGAAGAGTCTTCAGATGCTTCAGCTGCATTGTTTATTTTTTAAAGAGGAGCGTAGTTGATGTCGATATCTGTAGAATATATTGGAGTTGTATTGAAATATCTCTCGTTTAGCCTCTGCGTGCTGTGGAACAGCGGAGTTTTCAGGGGGCAGACATTTTGGTAAACACAGCTCAGCTCAGTCCCTGGTTACCGTCGTTAGGGCGAACGGAATGGTATGACGCAAACACGAACGAGGAAACATAATGTAGGCGCTGTTCCGTTAATTTTTTAAGTGTTTTTTTCTTTAATAATGGGTCATATAAAAGTGCTTTCGGTTTGATTTCTATTCCGTATACCTTAAAAAATGAACAGATGTAAAAGCATTTGTGGAGATGCCGGGGATTGAACCCGGGGCCTCATACATGCAAAGCATGCGCTCTACCACTGAGCTACATCCCCGCTGACGTGAGCAGCTTTCAGTTACATATAAGTAACACAACCTCCGGGCACAATGATGCACAATGATTCACAATGATTTTGTTCTAGGTGAAAGTTGAGGGCCTAAAATAAACCACTCAGCTGACCACACAGAGGACAGAAAGACACAGAGCTGGACTACAGTGAAAACTGTAGGAAACGTTTAATTTTGTACTGGAAGTGTAAAAACAATTATGTGACATCATCTTGTCACATAAGGACATATCCGAACTAAAGGTCAGAAAAGGTCAGCAGTATGTATACTCAGGTTATTCAGGTCTTAGAACAGGTTCTGCTCGGTTTGCAGTTTGTCAAAAATGTTTTTGAGCTCCTCTTCGGAGTACTATTTTACTTTTTTGAAGCCTTCGTGCGCATCTTTGTTCCTCACCCCAGAAAAGATGTGGAAGGCGAAATAGTGCTGGTGACAGGCGCCGCCAATGGACTAGGAAAATTAATAGCAAAAGAGCTGGGGAGCCTGGGGGCCACCTTAATTCTGTGGGATGTGAACTGGGAGGTGCTGGACAAGACAGCAAAAGAGCTGCGCCGAAGCCTGGACGTTCGAGTTTATGCTTATGCATGCGACTGCAGCAGAAGAACGGAGGTGTACAGGGTCGCTGAAATGGTTTGACATTTTATCTCTGAATATTACAGGTGCATATAGAGGTGGTGATAGAAACACCCAGTGTTTTTAAGAGGTTCCTTATATATACATTATATAACCACTAAATGGCTAAATTGACATTGTGGTTTCTGTGGTTTCTATCACCACCACTTATAATCCATGAGTCCCTTTACATTATACAGCCATGTGTAAATAAGGTAATACGATGTTTTAACAGGTGAAGAGGGAGGTCGGGGATGTGTCCATCCTTGTGAACAACGCTGGTGTGGTAACTGGGAAATACACTTTCACAGATGCTCCTGACAACCTGGTGGACAGAACACTAAGAGTCAATGCTGCTGCCCATTTCTGGGTGAGTACTCTTGTGTCAAAAAACTATATTTGTTCCATGTAAAGAATATTATTTTATTTATATTTAAAGAAGGACATTTATTCCAACATAAGTCAATGCTTTTATTGCTTACACACTCTGACTGTTGAATAAAATTGAACTGTAAGCCAGGGGTATCCAGTCTGTTGCTTTTCATCTTAAACTTTTAGTGATCTGGTCAGTTATTTGATCATCACCATTTTAAGTCCCTATATCTAACTGAAACGTGCTGAATTTAACTCAACCTGACTGTTCTATCTCTACTACTTGGCTTAGGTCAAAAATCCACTGGATTTTACTGTATCTTTAATTAGTAGACCTTTTCAGTCAGTTTCCTCAGACAAAGACATCCCAGTTGCAGGTAGTTCTATTGCACTAACACACATTTTGAAGACATTTTCTTCTTCTCACAGGAGTTTTAGGAGAATTCAATGATTGTATTTGTTTTTGCTAATTTGTTTTTGTTTTCTTCACATAAACTATTTTTTTATACATTATGTAGAGTTTCATGATAAAAAAAATCTTGACTAACAGAAGCCTATATTTATTTATTTTTTAATTTATTATTGCCCCAAATGAATATATAAAATGCAATGAAGTTTTTTTATTGCTTTTTTCTTGGTGTAGCCATTAAAGGGTTAAAAAAGAAGCATGTCTGATGAGTTGTTTGAAGACTGAGGTTTCACACAATAAGAGCAACAGTATCAGTATTAATATGCTAAAAGTGCTGGTGACAGGGGCTGCCAATGGACATGGAAAGAGCTGGGGAGCCTGGTGGTCAAGAGGTGCTGGACCTTAAGAGGTGCTGGACAAGGCAATAAAATAGATGTGCTGAAGCAAGTTCTTGCTTAGGCATGTAATTGCAGCAGAAGTTGTAATTGTAGATTTTTTTGATTTAAACGTAAGATAAATATCACAGATGTGTTTTATTGACAAAGTCAGAATTGTTAACAGATATGTGAAGCAAAACTTTGTCATTGTGAACACACTCAAGCCCCACAAGAATGTGACCTCTGCATTTAACCCATCACACGTGCACACATGGAGCAGCTACCAACAGCACCCAGGGAGCAGTGTAGTGGGACAGTACCTTGCTCAAGGGTACCTCAGTAGTGCCTGGACCAGGACTCAAACCTGTGACCTTCAGGTCCCAAAGGCAGTGTCCTAACCACTAGGCCACTACTGCCCCAAATGTTTTGCATACATAAGTTTATAAGTCAGACTCTGAGATTAGCTTAAGTCACAGTCTCAGAAAGCTTCTTGTAGCCAGCCAACAGTCTTCTTGATTTATGATTGTTCCCCATTTTGCCTTGCAAAACACTTCCTGTTCAGAAATGCTCATTGTTCATTTTGCATGCACAATATACAGTCTAATTTTAGATTTTCAGTTATGTTCCAATCTTTTAAAACCTTAATTTCTTGATTCTTGAAGTAGATGAAGGTAAAATTTGATGTATATTTTGGATTATTGACCTGTGGTAATAGCCATCTTTTTTTCTTCTTCAGTTTCTTTATTGACTGTGGTTTCAAGGATTTGTTTATATTTAGTAGACTCCTTTCTTCCCTCTATTCACAAAGTGCACCCTGTGTTACTTTCTGCCTCACAACTCCAAATCATGACAGATCCACCATCCTGTTTAACAGATGGCAGTGTGTTCTTTTATTAAAATTGTAGCTCAAACTCACATTTAAGAGTATCACCTTTAAGAGTACTTTCTGATGACCCTTCAATGTAGATGATGTTTATAAGGCAACACTACTTGATGGGCTGGTGCCGTACTATTCCCATTTCATCCAAAACATCAGTTTCTTGATATTTCTTGTGGTAGTTTTGCTTTACATAACTAAGCTGATTAACATTTTTTTAAATTTTGTTTTCATGGTCTTTCATCTCTTCTTTTGACGTCAAAACTTCAACAGTTCCCCTTAACTTACATTTCTTACTGACATAAAATGAGAATTACAAGCAGGAAGTGTCTAGTTATCAATTTAGTCTTCTCTTGTTTAACTGAGCCCCCATGGATTATGATTAGATTATGGTTAATTGAGCATGTTAATCTTTGGTAAAAAATACATTATATATACGTTTGTGTTATGCAGATTTGGTGCAAATGTCTTTTCAACATGTCATTTTTAAAGTGGTGCCCAAATATTTGCATTCAAATGAGGAGTATTTTACACAAATAAACATGGCTCTGCCAATTAGTTTTTAGAACAAAATCTATTTTATAATCTCAAACAATACAATTTCATATCTTCAGCCCTTTCTAGTCCTTACACTAAGCATAACTCATTCCTGATACTTCAGATTGCTTCATATGTGAAACAATGAGCAAATAATTACAATTCTTCTCTTTTTTTGCCTTAATGAACAGACTTACAAGGCGTTCCTCCCAGCAATGTTAAAATGGAACCATGGACACCTTGTCTGTGTGTCTTCTCATGGAGGACTATTTGCTTTGAATGGCCTCGCAGGTAGGTCTGGAGAGTAAACAAAAGCTAGTGGTAAAAAAAAAAAAAAAAAAACTGTGAGCTTCAGTGTCTATAATGACGGATCATTCATGTTATTTTTAGACTATTGTGCAAGTAAAAGTGCAGCCATCGCTTTTGCTGAATCTATTGCCCTGGAGCTTCTTGTCCTTAAGAAGGAGGGAATCAAAACAACCATTGTGTGTCCCTATCTTATCAATACAATGATGTTCCATGGATGTAGATCAAAGTAAGTTGTTTATTTTTTATTTTTACATCAAATCTTTTAAAGATTTTACATGTATTCTGTCATCAGATACTACCTGTTACACCTTATCTAAACACTGGTATTAGGTGGCCATCCTTGCTTCCAATAATGGATCAGAAAGAAGCTGCTAAGATGATAGTTGATGCAGTTTTGAGGGAGAAGATGTATTTAATGCTGCCTGGAAGTTTACGGTTCTTGAGGGCACTCAAGAGGTAGGCTTTCATACTTACCTACAGGACAAGCACATGTTGAAAATGTTCTGTTTGGTCAATTGCTTGATTAATTCAACATCTTCAGTAACTATGATTCATAATTATTGGGTCCAGTTTATAAATATTTGCTTTAAAAATACTGACATCAGCAGTAAGACATGGACTACACAAGGAAGAACCAAGTTTGAACAGAATTTCATCACATTTGTCAAGTGAATAGATTGATTATTGATGAGTGATTGTCTAAAGTACCAGCTAACCTAAGGTGTTGAAATCTGGTTGCTAAAGACCAAGTCTACATTTAGTGACCTACTTAATCTGCCTTATTGACATAAAACTGCAATGTAGCTCATAAAGCAGTGGCTATGTCAGTAAAAACGTCTGTTTAAATTGGGATTGTATTTTTTTCTCTTGCAGTTTTATGCCAGCCAAAATAGGAATTATCTTTATCAACTTCTTTGGAGGGTTGGATCTGATGGATTACTTCCGTGGGGTTCCTGTGCCACCTCTGACCTTCAAAAAGCCTCTACGCCAGAAAAGTGACAGCAGCAGCGAACCACTGAGCATCGTATATTTTGACTAAATACTTTTTTCACACCTTTACCTATTTACTGCCCAAAACAGGGAAAGGAATTTTTCAAAGTTTTCTTTCCTCACAATGACAAAAATCACTTAATTAGGAAAAAAAACCAACCAGCAACACTGCACAACCATTAACAGTGCTGTCCTGAGAAGGATCCACCACCCAAACAATACATGCTCACTGGTGGAGAAGTGGGGTCCTGACTACTCATGAACAAGGAGACGAACAAATGATGCAGAGAAACAGATGGATTTAAGTCTGTAAATGTAAACTACAAAGTGCACCTACATAGTGTGCGGAGAGAATAAAATGAACATTGAGTGTATATGTATATAAAAGTAGATTGCATATAATGAAATTGTGTAGTTTTCCAACTATTTTGGATGTATTTGTTTATTTATTTAGTCAAGTGAGTGCAAATCTAGTGCTTATATTCTCCCATTAGCTTTTGGCTTAAAAACAAAATGTTTAGAGACTCAGATAAAGTAGCAATACAATATTTGCCAAAAGTTGCACAACTGTTTCCCTCATACAATAGCAGTTAAAGATTATATTATTTTATAACTCAAACTTGTTCATTTGAATATGGTTAGTAATCAATGCTATGTTCACACATAATTACTTCCTGCATCTCAGGCATAAACACAGCTAACTGAAGCTAATGCTAGAATGAGAGCTAACAAGCTAACAGGTAAATAATAGTTCATGCTGCATTTTTTAGTTAATGTGTTAAAACTAGTAATTCAAAATTACTAGTGATGAACTTTATGAATTTTATTGCTGTAAGAAAACAGGTTGTCCAAACTTAGTGTGGTTGCAGGTTTTCTGCCAGAAGCAGGAGAAAACTTGATTTTGCTCTGTCTTCACAAAATGGGGTGCATACTCCTAATTTTCTGAAATAAATACCTGCTACCACACTGACCCTCTGATTATGCGTGAATGCTTAAACGACCATTTTGATCCTGAAACCGAATGCAGTTCCACATGAAGTCATTTTATTGCTTGCAACAGGAAAAACAGGAAAATGACGTATGATTTTAAGGAAAATGGTGGGCTGTGCCTTTAATAATGGCCACTACAGTGCTGTACTCTATTCGGTGTTGAAATCCACCGATATTGCCATATTCCTATCTCAAGACACTGCACAAACAGACAAAATAAAGGCATCAGCTCTTCTTAAGAGTGAGAAAATCAATGAGTGGGCCTGAAGCCCGGTCGTTCGCTCCTCCCCCTGAGCGCGGTGACGCGCATTTCTACGCTGTTGATGTATGCGGCTGGTGCGGGCCGGTCGGGTTCCACACTGCTGTGGCTTCCAAGCAGTGTGGACTTGCCTTACTAACCTATTTTACTGTATCTATCGGAAGAGTCGAGCACGTCCGTAAGACCCTCTGCGTACAAAAAACACCTGTATATTTTGGATTATATTCAAGCCGGCTGTAGAGCTCGCCGCCTTCGGACACATCGCTGACTGTAACGTGTCTTTCACGTGGTTCCATCATCGCAGTGAGAGGGGTAAAAAGTCGACCTGGGTATAGCATCATCCCGTCGCTGCCGCTTTTAGTTTACGTCGAGATTTTTTTCTTGTTTTTATTTTTTTGCAATTAAGCTTCGATAGCTTACAAATATGTCGGCGAAAATGGCATCTTTGATACTGGAAGACGGGACCACGTTTAAAGGCCGCCTTTTTGGGGCCGGTACTTCAGTATCTGGTGAAGTTGGTAAGTGGTTGGCTACTTGGCTGAATTTATCAACTTACAAAAATACTGGCTAGCTGGCTCTTGTCAGTTTAAGTTTGACACCGTTTGGACGCTTGATCGGCTGATACAAAACTGCGAAGTAAGCGTGGAGTTTTAGCGACGTCCCACGTGTTTCGCGCTGAAAAGCTTCCATGAAAAGCAGTGTTCCTCCCGTGTCCCTCCCCCATCTCTGTCCAAGCTGCACTCAAATAACATGCCCTATAATTTATCTCCCTTAGATGTGCAGATGTTAAGGAGGCCCTGAAGTTACAATAGCTTTATATAACTTCTGTTCGATATAGCTAGCTAATCAGCTATTACCTTTACTTACTGAACTCACGAGACATTTGTGAGTCTGGCAGCAGGTCAGCATCGATGAAAGGGTCCAAAGGTTTCTTCAGTGGCTGGTGTTTCACCGTATTTGGTGATCCGTCAGATTCTGTGACCAGCAGTGCTATAAGAAGCAGCCTTAGCTATTCCCTATAGCTTAAGTCTCATGCATCCCTTAAGTGAAAGTGTCAGTAGGGATATACCTGCCTCATTAGAAATGAATATCATGAGTAAAAAAGGCTTACGGAATAACAGAAATCAGCTAATTTTTATTTAAAATAGGGCATATTAGACATTTTGAAAAGTACAAGTTATTAATACTTGCCTGACAGTGACTGCAGCATTTTATTGTTGTGGCTGTTTATATTTTATTACATGAATCCTGCAGATGTGCTTTTAGCCATGTCCTCTGAAAAGTACAATAAATCACCAAGTTGCATTGTTTAAATATTTGTATTGACACCTGTTCCTTCTTCCTAATAAACATTCTATACACACATGCAAAAATAATTCCTCTGAAAAGACAAGACAAGCCTTCCACAGGTTGCAGAATCTGACTGGTCACCAAATGCAGTGTAACACATGCATAGACTGATGACACAAATAAAATGTTTTTTTTCTGGATGTGTTTTAATTTATACTATTAGATTATGAATCACTTCTAGTTGAAGTCAAGTTCAAGTTTGTCATATACCAGTAATTAAACTCTTGGACTGCTGAAATTGCACAGTTAAAATAAAACAATGTTCATGAAGTAATAAAAGTAGAATGGAATAGTAAAATAATACAAGGAAATAGGCACTCCAGTATTTTAGTCTGTTAGCAATGATCTACCTTTCAGAGCAGCCTGTTTTCCTTCCAAATTGGCTTCACATGACACTCTCACATATAAGCTCAGATGTATAGTTTTTTCTAACCAGAAAGTAAGAGCATACATTTATGTCCACTAACATGAATAAGAATCATGCAAAGCACAGCACTGTCTCATGCTACTTGTTTCTAATCAGAACCGTCTCTGCATGTCTTATTTTCAGTTTTCCAGACAGGAATGGTGGGCTATCCAGAGGCACTCACTGACCCCTCATATAAAGCACAGATACTGACTTTAACCTACCCACTAATTGGAAACTACGGTGTGCCCAATGATGAGGATGGTGAATTTGGACTCAGCAAGGTGCATAATCACATGGTTTCTTGTCATTTTATCAAAGCAGATAACATGCTTGCAAAATGCCTTATGGTTTATATTATGATCAATTGTATCTTCATTTTTACCCCTTCCCACATTACCTTGTAGTGGTTTGAGTCTTCTAGGATCCATGCTGCTGCCCTCATTGTTGGTGAGCTTTCTCAGAATCCCAGCCACTGGAGCTCAGCAAAGTCTTTAGATCAGTGGCTCAAAGAGCAAGGCGTCCCTGGACTCGAGGGTAAGAAGACATTATTTCACAGATTTCATAAAGAAGACATAAAGTTGGGGATGGGAGTCTTTAGTGTTTATAGTGTGTATAATGTGTATACATTGTTTAGCTTCAGTCACCAGCACAGTCACTGTAGTGTGGTGTCGCACTTCTTGTAATCTAAAATCTAATATCTCTTTCAAAATAGGGGTGGACACTCGATGCTTGACCAAGAAGATCAGAGAAAAGGGAACCATGCTGGGCAAGCTTGTGGTTGAAGGGACCTCAGTCGAGAGCATACCTTTCGACAATCCTGACAGTAGGAACTTGGTGAAAGAAGTGTCCTTGAAAGTAAGATAAGCACGTTTAAACGTTAGGCAGACACTCTTATCCAGAGCGACTTTGAATTTTTAAACCATGTTACATGTCGTCACTGTCCAGAGAAAAGCACATATCTCCATTTTTGTTTTTTCGATTTTCCTACGCGGGCACAGCAGCTGGCCTTTACATTGGGTGACATGTTCATGGTGAGCAGACCAATGGAAATGCTTCAAAATCAGTTGTTCTTAAATGTTCTTCTATTAACTCACATTAGAAGTAAGAAACGTTTTTGCCTGCTCCTGTAAAGCTATCATTTTGAAGATATTTGGGTTTTTGGACAGTGACTAAATGTATGTGACTGTAGCATTCACAGTCTTGCCAAAAGACACCTATTTATGTAGCTGCACCTAGAGCGGGGCAATATGATATTTTTTGTTCTCGTGATAAACTGTGGTCACTATATGCTTCTCTGAGCATATCTTAATAGCGTTAGTACATAATAAACACTGTCAAACTTCATGTTTAATTTTAAGGAGAGCATCATTAGTTATACTTAAGTGAACATATTGTACTGTGGTGTGAAAAACTACACTACATCAGAATTTTACTTTGCAAAAAGACTTTTTTAACTGGACTCAACTTTCTCTTCACATTTCCTACCTGAAACTCTGTTTATTTTTTGTCTCAGGAGCCCAGGGTTTTCAATCCAGACGGTAATTTGAGGATCACTGCTGTTGACTGTGGCATTAAGTACAACCAGGTCCGCTGCTTGTGCCAGCGAGGTGCACGGGTCACCTTGGTGCCTTGGGATTACCCTCTGGATGTCAATGGTGAGCAATTCAGAATGAATTTAAAATAAATAGTTCACCCAGATGGCTCCTTTTGAGATTTCCATTTAGCTTCATCTTAAAGTGACTGGCCAGGTTAGCATCACATGATTTAATAATGTATTAACTGTATTCTTTAGTCAGTCAGAATAATTTTTCATGTGTTTTGAAATTCAGTGTTTGTTTCTTCAGACTTTGATGGGTTGTTCATCAGCAATGGCCCTGGTGACCCTCAGCATTGCAAAGCGACAATAGAAAACCTGCGCAAAGTTGTGTGTGTGGAGAACCCAAAACCTGTGTTTGGAATTTGCTTGGGCCATCAGTTGCTGTCACTGGTCATTGGGGCAAAAACCTATAAAATGAAGTAAGATCACATTTTTTTTTCTATTGGCTAATGACTAGTGCCATTGGTATGAGCATACAAATCTAACTGGATAGATTCAAATGCACCCACAATGGGTTTATGATCTTCATCTTCCATCAGTATGAAGACAAAATTTCTGATTGAGTGCTTAAGTGGAAGGAGATCATAAGAAGCTAAAAAAAAACCTCTGGCATTGATTGCTGCTTTAATATTTACACCACACTGCCTCATGTTTGTCGTGGCTAATAAAACTTGCGAGGAGAACAAAGGGTACAGTAGAAAACAAGTAAATTCTCTTTTTGTTCTTCAGTCTTTCCCAGGCCCTGTCAGCATTTCTGTTGGATCACTGTGCTGTTAAAATGTGATATTGTGCTTACCACAGCATTTTCAGTAGATACTGCATTGGTGAGGTGCTGGGACAGGCCGCAGTGTTTTTGTAAGAATCCTGGGACAGTTCCTTTGTTGGCCTGTGCTCAAGGCCAGATCAGATGCGAGTCTGCATCAGTCTAGTGGAATTTCTGGCAGTTGGAACTACACAGTCATTGGGTTCATTTAGGATTCGAGTCAGGGGCCATTGTTGTTTTTCTGTTATTAAAGCAACAGCTTATTATGTCTAATATAATGTACGCTGTATTTTGGTCTGCATTTTAAGCCAGTTATAGTCCTGAACTAGGTTCCCTGGTTTTGTGTGTGACATTTGATGGCTGCAACATACTCAAACAAAAGTTGGGACAAAGTTCAAATAAGATTGAAAGTGCACAGAATACTCAAGTAACACCAGTTTGGAAGGTTCCATGCTAAGCAGGCTTATTGGTAGCAGGTGAGGTATAATGATTGCATATAAAATGATCATCCATAAAAAGCACCAGCTTTGCTTGCAAGGATGGGTCTTGGGTCCACCATTTTTGAGAGAATTGTTCATTCAAATGGGAACATTTCTTATTCCAAGATTGCAGAGAATTTTGGTCTTTCATTATCTAAAATATAGTATATTGTGAAAAGATTTAGAAAATTCAGAGACATCTCAGTGCATAAAGAGCAAGGTCAGAAACCACTGTTGAATGTGTGTGTGAAGACACCATCATGCTACTGTGACAAATAACCACCTGGGATCAGAAGTACTTTAGAAAACCATTGTGAAGTGACTGTCATTGTGAACATACTCAGCCATCACAGAAATGTGACCTCTGCATTTAACCCATCACACATGGAGCAGAGGGCAGCTATTAACAGCGGGAAACAGTGTAGAGGGACGGTACCTTGCTCAACAGTACCTCCGTGGTGCCTGGGCCGGGACTTGCGACCTACCCACTAGGTACTCACTGCCCACCAACTACTTAACTGTCATTGCATCACGAAATGCAGAAAAGTTCTCTCAGCTCAAAAGTATCTCAGATGAAATGAAAGACCGTGGAACCATGTGCTGTGGTCAGATAAGTCCACATTTTGGCTTGTTTTCAGAAAGAACTTGTATCAAATTCTGTGCCAAAGATGAAAACCATATCCAGATTATCAGTGAAAGGTGCGAAAGTTATAGGCATAATTAAGTATAAAAATATAATTAAGTTGGTCAGTAAAACTATGGTAAAACTTTTATTGTACTTTTGTCAGTCAAATAAACATTCAGATCACAGATTATTGTTTTAACTGCATTTTGGAAAATATCCCAATTTGATTTTTCACCATTTTATAAGTGAAGGTTTCTGGTTCATCAGTTAGGAGGGTTGCATAGCAAGAGTTATCATGTTCGTCCTTGACAGCAATCAGCATTCTTACTGTTTTTCAATCTACTGTCCACATGAGCATGTTCAGGGGAGAGCAAAGGAGTGTTTAGGTCTTCCTTTACACAGGTTTCTTAAGAAATGCTCTGTATGGTTTAGGTATGGCAATCGCGGCCATAATCAGCCTTGCATCCATAAGGGGACAGCGCGCTGTTTCATCACATCTCAGAACCATGGTTTTGCAGTAGACCCCCAGACCCTTCCAAATGACTGGGATGTTCTCTTCACCAACGCTAATGACCACACCAGTGAGGGCATCGTACACAACAGCAAACCTCTCTTCAGGTACTGCTTTCCTTTTGATTTTTTTCCACAAATCTCCTAATGTTGCTGCTTTGGAATAAGCATTTGACATATTTCTGTTCTGTATTTTTAGTTTTTTGTTGTTGTTGCTTTAAAGGCCTAATTACATTTGGGGAAAATAAAGTTGATCACTGTTTTTTCAAAAATTTCAGTGTACAGTTTCATCCTGAGCACATGGCAGGGCCCACTGACCTGGTCAGCCTTTTCGATGTCTTTCTAGACGTGGTCAGAGAAGCCAAAGAGGAAAAAGCTGGCCAGTCAGGTAAAGTGTTTTTGTGCCACTTTCCTTTAGAACAGAAAGTATACGTTAGAAACTCACAATCCTGTCAGATCCTAGAGGAAAAAACACTTCAGTCTTCTCCAGTATTTTAATCCCATAATCAGTATGAACCTGGTTATATTAAGCATCTTTTGCATTATTTGAAAGGTTCCATTCTTTGTTCCATTAAAATGTAAATACTTTTTTTCCCACCTGTAAAACAGCTTATATTTTTGACCTCACTGTGCATGAGCAGCTGAGGAAAAATAGTATTAACCAGTCATATCATATTTCACCCTTCCCCTCCCAACTCCCCACCTGCCATTTGGCAAAATTCCAGAGGAATGTATGAAAGGAAAATATTTCAATTACTGATTGACTTTATTGGATTTAATTTTTCAATTAAATTCAATTTTTGTGACCTTTAACCTCAGTTAAAATGTAATAAAAAAGTAATGACAGTTCAGAAACGTATCTTGAAATCACTAAAGTTGTCTTATTTCTTTAGTGAATGATCGGCTGATGGAGCATCTCACCTACCCTGACTCTCCTAAGCCAGAGGAGTTTATGCGACCTCGTAAGGTGCTGATACTGGGCTCTGGAGGCCTCTCCATTGGACAGGCTGGAGAGTTTGATTACTCTGGCTCTCAGGTAAGTAATTTAAAAAAGAATGAGTATTACTTCACTCAAATTTGTTGACTTTGAGAAATTGAATGAAAAGTAGTTCAAATAAGAAGTTGTCATGTTCTGATTGGCTCTTGTAGCCATTTTGTATCACTTGTTTAATCTTGTCTGTCAGGTTTTCAAGACCCATTTACATTTGCTTAGTCTCATGCGGAAGTATGTCAGAGCTTGAATTATGTGTTTCTCTAGTACTTAGTGTGTGGACATGGACATACTTTTTGAGGATGGAATTGTTGGTAGTTCTCATGTCTCTATAATTGACACAGGGCTGTTTAATATTTTAAGGGGGACAGTGCTGAGGGTTGTCTTCTAAAATCTGTGTACATTTCAATTGTATTGAGAAAACCCAAACAGCTAGCTATTTAGCCCAAAAAGTCATGCTAAATTGTGAAATCACAGCATTCAAGTTCAGCACAGTGCTTTTACCTGATTCACAATCGTGTTTGATTCCTATTTTGTATCCCCAGTTTGTTAAGACGTCTACTATTCAGTGTATTTCTTTTGTCCAACAGGCTATTAAAGCTCTTAAAGAAGAAAACATCCAGACTGTTCTCATCAACCCTAATATTGCCACAGTGCAGACCTCCAAAGGCCTTGCAGACAAAGTATACTTTCTGCCAATCACCCCAGACTATGTCACACAGGTAAACAAAACTATATTACTGCCATTTATGCATTTATGCATATTACCACATTATTCAAGAAGCTATGTAGATATTTAGAGTTTTTGGTAACACTTTAATGTAAGGTAGTGTTTCTAAGGCTACATGACATTTATATAAGTCTATAATGCCATTGACTTACATTAGCATTTATAAAGGTGTATTCCCGCAAGCATCACCTGTTATTAAGGCAATTCTCATCAGTTTCACTCCAGAAAGCCCATTACAACCTACAGTAGTTACCATGTGTACTCAGTATTTATGCTGAATTAGTTTAGCTGAGTTAAATAGTTTTTTCTGAACTTAATGTCAGACATTACAGGATGTTTTAAGAGAAGTTTTCTTTTGAGTGTTTTTTAAAGAATAGATTTTTTATCAAAAATTACAAGAATGTGGCAAGTGTGAGTAAAATTAATGGCATAGTTTGACATGCTCCTTTTATGGCTGACTTAATGTTAGTGTGTTGTGTGTTCTTCTCTGTACTAGGTGATAAAAAACGAACGCCCTGATGGGGTACTGCTGACGTTCGGGGGTCAAACAGCTCTGAACTGTGGGGTAGAGCTAACAAAGCAGGGTGTGCTGGAGAAATACAACGTGAGAGTCCTGGGGACCCCAGTAGCCTCCATCGAGATGACCGAGGACCGGAAGATATTTGTGGAGAAGATGGAAGAAATAAACGAGCATGTGGCCCCCAGTGAAGCTGCCATGTCTGTTGATCAGGTCAGCTCATACTAACTATAAAGCTTACTCATATACCCAATTTTTTATATTTTTATTTTTTCCCCTTGAGGCCCACTTTTGTTTAAATATTGATCACTGTTTTAATGTTGCACATATATATTAAATATATATATATATATATTTTTAAATCTTCAGGCAGTGGCAGCTGCTGAGAGACTTGGCTATCCAGTCCTGATTCGTTCAGCATTTGCACTCGGTGGACTGGGCTCTGGTTTTGCCAACAGCAAAGAGGAGTTGATCACACTAGTCACACAAGCCTTTGCTCACACATCCCAAGTCTTGGTGGATAAGTCGCTTAAAGGCTGGAAGGAAATTGAGTATGAAGTGGTGCGAGATGCTTATGACAACTGTGTCACGGTAAGCAACTTTTGACCAAAGCCTTGTTTTGATTGATTTGGGGAAAACGTTTGAATCTTTTGTGCCCAGTTTATTTGATGCAAACTTCATACTTCCAGGTTTGTAACATGGAGAATATAGACCCATTGGGAATTCACACTGGAGAGTCCATAGTAGTGGCTCCTAGTCAGACCCTGAACGATTACGAGTACAACATGCTGAGGCACACAGCCATCAAAGTTATTCGGCACCTGGGGATTGTGGGAGAGTGCAACATTCAGTATGCTCTCAATCCGGAGTCAGAGCAGGTAACCTGCCTAACATTTGATAGAACTACAATAATAGTCATATTATTGATGTCATATTTAGGTTCAACGTTAACAATTGTTTGACTAACCAAGGCTGGTATAATGTGATGATGTGATGACCTCTTACATCAGGAGAACACCAGAAGGATATGACAGTAGTTTTTAATATTACAGAAGACAAATACATATTGTTGCTAAAATCTTTTTTCTCTACCTCATTCAAACACAACAGTTATTATTTATATTGTCTGGGGAAATGGTCCCAAATAAATGAAACACTAACTTGCAATTAGAAGAAAGGATAGTTATCACATTGGAGACAGTATGCATTCATCCTCAAGAGGTTTTTCAAAAGATAGTGCTCACATGTATAGAACATGTTGGCTTTCTGACATGACTGCATGTCAAAGAGGAAGACATAGGTACATATGATGCAGCTGCAAATAATAATAATACTTTTATTTTCAGAGTAAAATAGTGGGGAAAATACAGGACCCAGAATAAGCATGTAAACAATACAACATTATTTTTTTTAAGAATTTTGTATTGTACAGCCATATATTATGTGTTTTTCTCTCACACAGTACTACATCATTGAGGTGAACGCTCGTCTCTCTCGGAGCTCCGCTCTGGCCAGTAAAGCCACTGGTTACCCATTAGCCTATGTGGCAGCTAAGCTTGGCCTAGGAATCCCATTGCCAGTTCTGAAGTGAGTTGTTCGGGAGATTACAGCCATTAATCATTGGCCTTCTTGTCAGTAATTTATTGTTGAATCAATGCCTAGAAAAGCAAAATATGTGTAGAGCTATACATGAACCCAATTTGACAGCCTTTTGGTCAGTTCCTGATCACAGGGCCACTATTGGCTGGACATTTTTGGTTGGTTATATGTTTCAAGTCTACCAGCAACACTGAAGTGTTTTTAATTTCCACAATATTGCTCTTCCTGATGCTGTCATAACAGCACAACACCCATATGCCACTACCTTGCTGGTGTCACTGCTGTGCTGAGATTGGATAATATCTGTGGTGGTCTCCTTCTACTGAGGGCCAGAGTAGTGGGTGACTAATATATTGTGTGGCAACGGGGGAGCTAGTGCATCTATAAAATGGGTATATCTACTAAAATGGCCATATTGATATAGGAGTGTTGGTACATGGGAAGTGTACCTAACAAACGGGCTGCTTAGTTCAAGTTGTTTCTTTCCAGGAACTCTGTAACCAACTCCACAACAGCCAACTTTGAGCCCAGTCTGGATTACTGTGTGGTGAAAGTCCCTCGCTGGGACTTGAGCAAGTTCCTCAGAGTTAGCACAAAGATCGGCAGCTCCATGAAGAGTGTTGGTAAGGCTTCTTGAATTTCAAAAGCAACCACTAGTCCTTGAGGACTTCCAGACACTCCATACATTGTGGTGGAGGCTGGGATAGAGCCATTTAGAGATTGTGTTCTTGATTGCATGTTTCAGGTGTCTTGGGAGATGGCGTAGAATGTCTTGTCTTTGAGAACAGGTTTAAGATGTGATAAGGTTTTGGTGACTATGCTCTGCTTCCCCAGGGGAAGTAATGGCCATCGGTCGGAGCTTTGAGGAGGCCTTCCAGAAAGCTCTGAGAATGGTAGATGAGAATTGCGTTGGGTTTGACCACACCATCAAACCAGTGTCTGAGCAGGTTAGTGCTGAAATATCTTTGCTTTGGTCACAAATCCGTGTCCGTGTTTGCTATGTTCTAATGAACTGCCCAGTCAACTATGTAGTTAGTGTAACATGGGGATGCACCAAAACTTTAGCTACCAAAAAGGGTTGAAATGATGATTTTAAAGAACACCTGTTTTCTTCCAGAAAAACAGCAAAGTAAACGCAAATGTTGTTGGTAACCACAGTTTTTTAAAACTGACAACTTGTGGTGAAGTTTATTTTTATTTGCTGTAAACTGTATTTGTCAGAATCTGTTGTTTCCTATGTAGGTTTTTTGGTTTCTGTTTTCAGCTAAAAATTTACATTTACAGCATTTGGCAGATGCTCTTACCCAGAGCAACGTACACGGCACACTAGAATTTCCCTAAACCTGGCACTTAGCAGGCAAGTTGAATCAGTTGTGTCTAAGCAGGGAAATCCCAAACTGTGCTGGACACCGGCCCTCCAGGATGGACACCCCTGACAGGCATTTTGTAGTGATGCTCATTTAACTTCAATATGACGTTATATTCATGTTCAATTGGCTCTGCTTAATGCCAACCTGCAGCTCAGATTATATTTGTCTGTTTACCTGTAGAGGGCAGTAATCAGGCAGTACAGAGGGTTTTTTAACCTGTGGAAATAAGGTTTATCCTTCATTGGACTCATAAATTATGAATCAGTTGGCTTTATTAAACCTGAACCTTGACCTTTTGTTTAAAAATTCTCCTGATACCATGACATAGGCAGTGAACACATTGCTGCTGCTGCTACTGGGTTAACACTATGAGATCATGGGATTTCTGTGCCTCCA
Source organism: Arnoldichthys spilopterus (assembly GCA_037974385.1). NCBI lineage: Eukaryota > Metazoa > Chordata > Actinopteri > Characiformes > Lepidarchidae > Arnoldichthys > Arnoldichthys spilopterus. Next base: position 13,357,389 of record JBBPDA010000152.1, on the reverse strand, counting down.
GAAAGTTAAATTAACATGTAAATGCAATAATGACATTTTCTAAACACTTATCAGGATTTTGGCAGATACTGATGACAAGAAAAAGTTTTTTTTTAACTCCATTCAAACACACATCCGACTGAAGCAAGTCGTGAAAGCCCGTGTTGGGTGGTCTGATTCTCTCCAATGAGCAGAAAATGGTCACTGTTTGACCTGATGCAACAAACATCAGAAAAACCACTTGATTTAGACGTCTGGGTGACTGCTTAACCTCGAGTGCTTTTTTGGTATTTACTTAGTTTTAGAAAAGTAATTCATACATGAAGTCATGAGTCTACATGTAATCAGATATTTGGTTAATCTTTCCAGGTGCCAGTGCATATCCTGAAATCAGTATTCAGGTATTTTTGTGGCATCATGGGAAGCTACTTAGGACTTCTTGTGTGACTTGGCTGTTGTGGTGTGCAGTTTATAGAACACCTCGCCTACAGCAATGCAGCTGTTTGGATGTTGAATCACTGAAGATTGAAGCATGATGCACAGCTGCATGAACACAGGACGCAGGCCTAAGCTAACATAGTGTTTACTGCTCCAGCTTGAAACTGATTGAACATGTGCTGACAAATGGATGAAAGTTTGTTCATTAACACTCTTTTAATATTGCTACCATCACAATTAGTCAGATTGTACATCCTTCCTTTTCATTACAGGACTAAATAAAGGGATGTTCTTGATTTTTCTGGCATTCATTATTAGCTCCTTCACACATGTTTCTCCTCTGCCTTGTCAGGAGCTTCAGATTCCAACAGACAAGCGTATCTTCGTGCTGGCAGCAGCCCTGCATGATGGTTACAGCGTAGATCGTCTTTATGAGCTGACCAAAATCGACCGCTGGTTCCTTCATAAGATGAAAAACATCACAGACCACGAGAAGCTTCTGGAAACGTTTAATCAGGATGAAATCTTCATGCCAGCCGAAGTGATGAGGAAGGCAAAGCAGCTGGGCTTCTCCGACAAGCAGATTGCCCTTGCTATCCAGAGGTGTGGAAATTGCCATGTTTTACGTGTAACATAACATTCTTATGTTCGAATCTAGTGTTTTACTTTCTCAACCAAAAAAATTCATATTTTGGAATCAGGGGCAGAAATGCTGTTTTGTAAAGCATCCCATGATGGTGGACTCTAGAAAACCTTTTTTTTTGCCTATTTGCAATGAATAATTTAAATGCAGTGACATAAAAATCTGTGGCAGCCTTGGAACTAAAAAAAATCTTATCCATCCTGAATGATCTGACTAGACAACCTACCTGCTAGTCTGCCTACCTACCTACCTGCTTCCTTGCTTACACTCTGCTCAATTGTTGGTAATTTGTGGAGTTTTCTACAAGGGTAATCGGACAGACACATTAGGCTCTTAGTGAGCATTGCTCAATGTCAGAGAAACCACATTTAACAGCTTTGAGTGACAAAAGAAAGACAGAATTGGAGAAAACTAGGAAAGAAAAGGGGTTGGATACAGAAAGAAACAAAACTAGAATGAACATTGGTGTGGCTTTTTTCACAATGTGTATTGTGTACATAATTCATAAAAAAGGAGCTCTTGGCTGTTCAAGCTGCGAACATCAACTCCTGTTTACTGGGACTTTCCATGGCATGACTAACTGGGCTACATGTCAGTGGCACAAAGCACAAACCAGTAAAAGTATTCCAATAATGTCCTAGGTTTTAAGTGCTTTTTCTGTCTGTATATCTCTCACTCTCTCTCTCTTCTGATCTTTCTGAGCTCACATTTGTCCTCTCGACTCTTTAGCACTGAGCTAGCAGTAAGGAAACTGAGAAGGAATTGGAAGATCCTTCCTGTTGTGAAGCAGATTGACACGGTGGCTGCCGAATGGCCTGCCCATACCAACTACCTGTACCTGACCTACAACGGCACAGAGTGTGACCTGACCTTTGAGGAGTCCCACGTTATGGTGATTGGCTCGGGCGTGTACCGCATCGGCAGCAGTGTGGAATTTGACTGGTGTGCCGTGGGCTGCATCATGGAGCTTAGGAAGGTGTGGGGTTTTGCGTGATCAGTGATGTGTAAATAAATTGCATTGGTATTGACATTTAGAGGAACCTGTTTTAAGACATGAAATACTGGACAGAAATGAAAAAAAACAATTTTAAAAATATGCACAATTTTGAAAAGAATTGCAATTACTTGGTCTATTGTTCTTTTTCAGATGGGTTACAAAACGATCATGGTGAATTACAATCCGGAAACGGTCAGCACAGACTATGATATGTGTAACCGACTCTACTTTGATGAGATTTCTTTTGAGGTAAGGTCTCAGTCCAACTATATCTTAAATGTTATATTTGTTTTTGTGCTTGGATTTGCACTGCAGAAGGACACAGTGTGTCATGATTAAAGTGTAACACTGCTCTAGCACCAAAAAAACATATTGCTATATGTGAGGCATCATTTGACGTTTTCTCAGTTACGAAAGTTGCTTGAAGTTGAATTGAAATTTGGCTTAAACCTCAGGTGGTGATGGATATCTATGAGATGGAGAATCCAGAGGGAATCATTCTTTCTATGGGAGGTCAGCTTCCCAACAACATTGCCATGTCTCTACACAGGCAGCAATGCCGGATCCTGGGTACTTCTCCTGAGTTTATCGACTCCGCCGAGAACCGCTTCAAATTCTCCAGGATGCTGGACACTATTGGAATCAGCCAGCCTCGCTGGAAAGAGCTGTCTGATACAGAGGTGCTTGAGAACGTTGAATGAATCTAGCATCCACTAGCTTTGATTCATTATCTACTGCGATTTTAAAGAACCCGTTGTGCAGTAGTTTAGGTTTTACATTGTGTCTTGTACTTCTGAAAGGCTGAGATTCCTGCCTTTATTATCACTTATTTGGTGAAGCTGAAACAGCCCTGATTGAGTAGCATTTGTACTTCTCTTTCCCTCTCCAGTCAGCCATGCATTTTTGTGAGACAGTGGGCTACCCATGTCTGGTGCGTCCATCCTACGTGCTTAGCGGAGCTGCTATGAATGTAGCCTACTCTGACAGCGACTTGGAGAAATATCTGAGCAGTGCTGTGGCCGTGTCTAAAGAGCACCCTGTCGTTATCTCCAAATTCATCCAGGAGGCCAAGGTTAGTTTTTAGTTTGCCATTCTCATGTAGTTTTAAACGGTAAGTAAGTGGGATGGAGGGGGAGAGCAAGTTGAGGCTTGTGTCTTTTACTCTTGATGAGCTGATAAAACTTGCCAAACCAGCCAAAAGATGACAAGTTATGGCATTTTGGGTGCTCAGAGACAGTATCAGAAGCCATGAATGGTTTTTGGTATTTTTGAGTTGTGTGAAAGTTGTCCAGGGAGATTTTCACAGATACAAAATTAGAAGTAGCACAGTAATGGAGTGTGCGTATGATGTTTGATTAGGAGAATGAATTGAGTTTATGTTGTATGTCATGATCTTGTATGTTTTATTTTTGTGTTGCAGGAGATTGATGTGGATGCTGTAGCGTGTGATGGAGTTGTCATTGCCATAGCAGTCTCTGAACATGTAGAAAATGCTGGTGTCCATTCGGGGGACGCTACACTGGTTACACCACCCCAAGACATCAACCAGAAGACCATGGAGCGCATTAAGTTAATAGTCCATGCGATTGGGCAAGAACTACAAGTCACAGGACCATTTAACCTGCAACTTATTGCCAAGGTAAGAGTCTCTGCTGTTCTCTAAAGGTTTGCAACTTTTTTCTCGAAGAAAAAGGTAAGCTTTTGTTTTCCCCTAATGATGTCTATAATTCATGTGCTTTAGTACAATTTTTTTGGATACTGAATTTGTCATTTTGCAGACTGAACCTGAAAGTCATTGACAGCTGTACTGACATTAACCCCCTTTCTGTGGTGTGTGTGTGTGTGTGTGTGTGTGTGTGTGTGTGTGTATAGGATGACCAGTTGAAGGTGCTCGCGTACCATATACGCATCTCGCGCTCTTTCCCTTTCATAT
>JBBPDA010000152.1:13335450-13347112 GCA_037974385.1 Arnoldichthys spilopterus | reverse complement strand
ATTTGGGATTGATGGTGATTGGTGAATGGTGGTGTTTATTTGGGATTGATGGTGATTGGTGAATGGTGGTGTTTATTTGGGATTGATGGTGATTGGTGAATGGTGGTGTTTATTCAGGATTGATGGTGATTGGTGAATGGTGGTGTTTATTCAGGATTGATGGTGATTGGTGAATGGTGGTGTTTATATGGGATTGATGGTGAATGGTGGTGTTTATTTGGGCTTGATGGTGATTGGTGAATGGTGGTGTTTATTCAGGATTGATGGTGATTGGTGAATGGTGGTGTTTATTTGGGATGGATGGTAATTGGTGAATGGTGGTGTTTATTCAGGATTGATGGTGATTGGTGAATGGCGGTGTTTATTTGGGATGGATGGTGATTGGTGAATGGTGGTGTTTATTTGGGATTGATGGTGATTGGTGAATGGTGGTGTTTGATGGAGATTGTGTTTGTTAGAGAATAAAGGTTTTTAGTATAAAAGAATAAATGTGTTAATTTGGAAATGATGGTGATTGGTGATGTTTAATGGTGTTAAGTGGTGTTTAGTGGAGGAATGATGGTGTTAGGTGGAAGTTCCTGGTGTTTTGTGAAGAATAATACTGTTTATTGGGGACTGATGGTGATTGGTTGTATTTGGTTCATTAGCCGGGATGGGTGTGGCAGATTGTGGTGAGAACTAGACTCTGCAGGAAGGAAGATCTCCAGGAACACTGATGTACAGTGTGTGTGTGTGTGTGTGTGTGTGTGTGTGTGTGTGTAGGATGACCAGTTGAAGGTGATTGAGTGCAATGTACGAGTCTCGCGCTCTTTCCCTTTCATATCTAAAACATTGGGCGTAGACCTTGTGGCCCTGGCCACGCAGGTTATCATGGGAGAAGAAGTGGAAGCTGTGGGACTCATGACTGGAAACGGCACAGTGGGAGTAAAGGTAAAGAGCTGCTGACCGGTAGCCTTTAGAACAGGAGTGCACAGCTCTCATTAGCTTTCTCCTCCTATTTTGGCCACAGTTTAGTTATTTCTTTGCTCAAACCTGGTTCTTAACTCTTCTGTTGCTTGCCAGGTTTAGTAGGTATGTTTGAGTAGAGGAACAACCAAGCTGTATGACACTGGCTCCCTAGGAATGAAGCAGAGAGGATTGATAAAGGAGAGTTAGGATCTATTGTTCATATTGCTATTTATTATCCTCCATGAATTAATGGTGACTGTAGCATGTTTGATGTGAATGTGTTCAATTGACTAAGAAAGGTCTAAATGTGTGCTCTGAAGGTTCCCCAGTTCTCTTTCTCTCGGCTGGCTGGGGCAGACGTGGTGTTGGGGGTGGAGATGACCAGCACTGGGGAAGTGGCCTGCTTTGGCGAGAACCGCTATGAGGCCTACCTAAAAGCCATGCTCAGCACAGGCTTTAAAATCCCCAAGAAGAACATTCTCCTCTCCATTGGCAGCTACAAGGTAGCTGAATCAGGAAATGGTCTGCTTTTCATTGCTTACTGTTACTTAATTTTTTTTTCAGACTATAAGTTATGCTTTTTTAGGTGTCTGGTTGGTTCTGCGACTTATATTCCCAAGCAGCTTGTATGTGTATTTTGTCTAATACGCTGCATACCACCTAAGACCAAGAGATGGCACTTGTGACAAATGAAAACTGGCTGCTGGACCACTGACAAAGAAAAAAGCTGATACAGCTTCTCCCGTCAGAATTGTTGTTCTTAAGTTAGCAGTAGTGACCAGTAGTGTTTCCAGCTAGTTAAAAAATTTTCTTGGACTCTTACTAAATAAACATAAAGATTTAAATATATAAATATAAGCAACTTATACACTGAAGTGATCTAAATGTGACTACTACTGCAGTGTCTATTTTAGTCCAGAAAATACAGTATTTTTCAAATATAACAAAATTTGTTTTTTTTTTCTTTCCCCAGTAAAGTCTTCCTTTTGGAGATACAAGACTTTGTCTCAATAGCAATGAACTAGAGCTGTTGGTCAGTGTGTTTTTATTTTACTCACATTTTCCTTTACTTTTTCAGAATAAGAGTGAGCTTCTGCCTACAGTTCAGGCCTTGGAAAGCTTAGGCTATAATCTCTATGCCAGCCTGGGAACTGCAGACTTCTACACTGAGCATGGTGTGAAGGTAATAAATGGTGAATAAATGCTATACTACACATCTGATTGCTTGCTTTAGCATATTTGCTTTGTGTTTTTGTCCAAAAGGGCTGATGGAGTAAAGGACATAACAGGTTGTGTATATAAAACACAGCAGTATTAACATGACAGACTGTGAATCACTGTTGAAGGACTGTTAGCATGATGTCATTTATATGTTACTGCCACTTCTGTCTTAGCTTTTACTGAATATTAGCATTTTAGGTGACATTCCTAAAAATGATTGATGTGTGTTTTTTTTATTAATTTATTTTTGGTCTGGTTAGGTTATGGCGGTAGACTGGCCTTTTGAGGAAGAGAGTGACAGTCCCAACAAGGAGAAGCAAAGGAACATCATGGATTACCTGGAGGAGAACCACTTTGACATGGTCATTAACTTGTCCATGCGGAACTCTGGTGGACGCCGCTTGTCTTCCTTTGTCACTAAAGGATACCGTACCCGTCGCATGGCTATAGACTACTCTGTGCCCCTCATCATCGATATAAAGTGCACCAAGCTATTTGTTCAGGTAAGAATCTACTCACTGATCATTCCCGATCTTATCCGATAAAGGCTTTGCTAGATATTTCATAAAGAGTTTGTTCATGACTGTTTCATTCTGAGACTATAGCTTGATTCACTTCCTGAAACACATTAGACCAACCTCTTATTCTGTTTTGGCTTTTTAGACTTTAATTAGATTAGAAATATATTTAAAAGCATACAACGGCTCTTTCTCATCTCCGGTTGCTTGCTTTGTGAGATTAATAACCGTGATAGGCAGAAATTAACTTTTATGTCAAAAGACTTGAGCCAGTTGATGATAGTACTAGGCATATGGTTTCCATGAACATTTTAAATGTCAGAAAACTGTCCATCTGTGGCTTTAAGATGCACAAAAGTAATAATTTTTCTTTTTAGCTGTTTTCTTTTAATGTGGAGTCCATGTCCTGAATCAGCGCTTATATGTTGCCTGACTTCACAACATTGCAAGCCAAGCAAAATGAAACTTTTTTTCTCTTTAGCTATGGTTGATGTTGCTTAACAAATCTCTGGGGGAGTTTGCCACACATGAAATGTCTTCTGACACATGATAAATTACATGTTAAATTTACTTTGAATTTATTAAAAAATCAAAAAGAAATAGCTTGATATAATTAATATCATAGTAATACAATATTAGTAGACACAATTTGTGTGTGTGTGTATAAAGTGAACTTGGGTTTGAGAAGGGCATTATATAAATGTAAATTATTATTATTACATTAACGGTGTTCTTCAGCTTTTACTATATGAAAAACATCACACAAGTGTAATTGGTTTTATTATTTTAACAAGGTGCAATGTACAGACTGTAAAAGTGATTTTATATAACTACAGCAAGACCTACCAAAGCATAGAGTATCATTTTGTTTTTTTCCTTGGAAACTGTACGTCTTGCCACCCAACCATCCATTGACATTTTGGTCCAGCTCACAGCCCTAATGAATCCACTTTTCTTTTCTTTTTTTTGGCAGGCACTAAGACAGATTGGTAGAGCTCCCCCAGTGAAGACTCATATTGATAGCATGACCTCCCAGAAACTGATTCGTCTACCTGGTAATTGCAAGCAGTTTCCTTCTGTAATGTTTTTAATATGTAAAATATTCTTTTTTTTAAATAATAAGAATCAGAATGAGAGAACTTTATTGATTCCGGAGGAAATTGCTTATTCTACAACTGCACTGAGAGTCAGACATGCAACAAGTGAAATAATAATGATGATTATATAATAATAATGGCTTGTGCTCTTTAAAAAGAAACCTGTTTTCTGCTGATATTAGGTCTCATTGACGCCCACGTACACTTGCGAGAGCCTGGCGCTATCCACAAAGAAGATTTCTCTTCGGGCACTGCCGCTGCCCTAGCAGGAGGGGTAACCATGGTTTGTGCCATGCCTAACACTGACCCTGCCATCATAGATCCCAACTCACTTGCCTTGGTCCAAAAGGTAATATTTTATATGTAGCAAGCAGTGTGACATGGACTGATGAGCACTGCCTTGGTTTGGAATTAACATCAATCCTTCTTATCTCCATCAATCTTTCTAGCTGGCAAGGGCTGGATGCCGCTGTGACTATGCTCTTTATGTGGGGGCAGCTTCAGATAATGCCACAATTCTGCCATCCATTGCAAACTCCACTGCTGGTCTGAAGATGTACTTGAATGATACATATTCAACCCTCAAGATGGACAACGTTTCTTTGTGGATGGAGGTAAATAAAAGGGGGATATTTGTGCCTAAAACACAATAGGTTGTATGTGGGTCAGCCCATAATGGTTAAATAGCATTAGTTGGAATGAAATAGTGAAAGGAATGTAACTCTCTCTACTAGCCATTAGTAATCATACTAGGCAGTGTAGCTTCTTGTTAATATTATAGGGGACATTTGTCATTAAATGGAGAAATTCCCTTTTTCAATGTAGCACTTTGAGAAGTGGCCAAAGCACTTGCCAATTGTGGCCCATGCGGAGAAGCAGACCGTGGCTGCCATCTTAATGGTAGCCCAGCTGTACCAGAGGCCTGTTCACATCTGTCATGTTGCTAAGAAGGAGGAGGTAGGTTAACAAGAGTGTTGTAAATATTGGCAGATTTAATTAACTTTGTGGTTTTGATTAGTCAGAGACTGTACAAATGCATTGCAGTAGCACCAAACTGCCTTAATTTTTAGATCCTGATCATCAGAGCTGCCAAGCAAAAGGGTATCCAGGTGACATGTGAGGTGGCCCCTCACCATCTTTTCCTCTGTGAAGACAACGTGCCTGACATTGGAGAAGGAAGAGCTCAGGTACGACCCATGCTGGGCACTCAAGAGGACATGGAGGCACTGTGGGAGAATCTGGACATCATTGACTGCTTTGCCACTGATCACGGTAAAGATAAAGTTAAAGCTAAAAATCCCATTCAGCAGAAACTCTTTTTTGGAAAAACACCTGTTTGAGAACATTTATAATAACTGTATGTATTGAATTTAGACTTTAAATGCTTAGGAAAAGGACACGGCAAACACCAGGCTTCATTATTCATTTTCTTTTACAATTACACTGTACATATTTTTACAAGTAAAGAGTATTTTTTTCAGGAATATAATTAAAAAGCCACTGAACTATTAAGTGAACAGTAACAGCATTCTGTTTTATAAAAACTGAGATTTCAGCTGTCCGCTAAATAACAGTGAAGATGGGACAAGACACACCTCTGTTATAAACGAAGAATAATGCATCATACATACTGCATACCTTTGAAAGTCGTCGTATTGCTGTACTGTTCACACTACACAACTTGTCTTGTTATTAGAAATCTTGAAGTCATTGTGGTTTCCATGACTGATCAGTGACGGGGTCACACGTTGCAAGATCTTTCCCCAGTAGGCATCTCTGACAAGTGTCTGGTCACCGAACTACATTTTGACACAAGCACCCAAGTAGTAGCACAGGCATAGTTTTCCTGCTTGAAGCAAGCTGTTTTTGTGTTTTTATGCAGCCAAAAATAATCAGTATTATGAAGCAAGAGATTTCCTGTCTCTGTTGTTGACTTTGCCTACAATAAAAACTTAGCTACAAAAAAAGCCTTTTAGAGCTTTCTGAGTGCATCAAGGGGCAGTTAGTATTAGGAAGCATTTTAAAAAGACTCATTTTATGTCCTGTACGATGTGCAACTGCAGCTCCTCACTCAGTAGAGGAGAAGAACTCTGAGAAGCCTCCTCCCGGCTACCCCGGCCTCGAGACCATGTTGCCACTGTTGCTTACTGCTGTCAGCGAGGGGCGCCTCACCCTAGACGACATTGTCAAGAGGCTCTATGAGAACCCAGCTCGGATCTTCTCTCTTCCTGCTCAGGAGAATACCTATGTGGAGGTATGTAATTGCTATGGATTTCTTGCTGGCATCATACACTACATTTTGTATGCTTGATATTAATAACTGTTATCATTTCGTTAAACTTTGCCGGTCCCTTAACAAATGCATTTCACAGGTGGACTTGGAGCAAGAATGGGTCATCCCAAAGCACATGCAGTTCACAAAGTCCAAATGGACACCATTTGAGGGAATGAAGGTGAAGGGTAAAGTCATGAGAGTGGTGCTGAGAGGTGAAGTGGCCTACATTGACGGACAGGTGAATGTCCCATCTTGTCTCATGTTTTTTTTAGATTCAAGCTGCTTTGGAATGTTTGTCTGTGATTTTTTTTTAATCATCATTTTCTTTTCTTTTTTAACTAATAGGTACTGGTACCTCCTGGCTACGGTCAGGATGTTAAAACATGGACATCAACTCCAATTGTCCCAGAGACAACAAAGGATGTTCCAAAGGTAACCTACGATCAGTTGTGCACTAGGGCTAAACAATTCATACTTTTTATTTTGAAATCACAATCTGAAAGAGTGCAGTTTTTACATCGCAAGGGCTGCAATTTTAATTGTATCCTCTATTATCCAATACTGACGTTTTAATAGAGAATGTTTATTATTATTATTATTATTATTATTATTAATAATAATAATAATAATAATAATAATAATAATAATAATAATAAAATCCAATAATGCAGAGCAGTGGCATTCTGGCACATTGCATACAGCATTCAAGTCTGGAATATAGAAAATAATTGCATTTAAATTGTGATTTTTGTTTTTAAAAGGTATTTTCCCTGACTGATTACGTGGGTACTGATATTTGGCACTGAATGACACTCACTGCTTTTTGTTTTTTTTTCAATCACCAGTTCTGTTTATCATTCTGGACATGTGGCACTAGTTTACTTCTTTTTCTGAAGTGCACTTACTAACAATTAAGGCCTATGAAGGTGTACAGGGCTCAGATATTTAGCATAATTTAATACATTTATCACAGAACAAATGAGTTTTATTTTATAAGAAATTATTCCAAACTTTAAACACTTATAAATGTTAATAAATGTTTTGAGCAAGTTGCACTAATGCTACTTTTTGAGTGACTGAGCTGCATATTGAACTGAATTTTATTTATTACTTTGGGATCAAATGTTTGAGTTTAATCAAACAGCATCAAATGGTAAAGCATGACAATTCTGTGGAAGTTCTGCAAGTACATATAAAAAGAAGTGGAACCAGATTAAGAAACAAGAACTACCAGTAAACATTGCCGATGCATAAAAACACCAGGAAGAGGAAAGACAGCTGGGCAAGCAAGTGCTGGTCTCACATGGGCAGGGCTCTTAGTCTTTTAAAATGAGAAGGGAGGTGTAGAAATGAAAGGATCCTTAGGTCTCATTTTAAGGCTTTAAGAGCATCAAACCTCAAACTGTTGAGTGTCATATTGGCAATATGTTTTGAGACCCGGCCCTTTGAGAGCTCCACCAGTCATCACATCGAGACGAGCTGTCTGCAGATTTTGTGGCATCTCCATTATGATAAAATGTTGGAGAAAATTGTGCTTCTTGTGTATTGTTAAATGAACTGCCACTACTCTTTACCATTAAAAGGTATTTAATTGTGATGCCCAGCCCTTGGTGCAACTGATGATTTCTTTCCCTTTTCACCATGCCACAATCATTAAGGATTTGTCTGTGTATCAAACAGTTTCTTGTGTGTGGTGAATCTGGTTGAAGCCATATTGTCCCATGTGCTTTCTGTAGTGTGTTGTACTATTGACATATATTGTTTTCACCTCAGTGTTGACGTTGGCTGACCCATTCATTTTCATGCATTATGCAGACTCCTGAGCGCCCTCGACAAGCAACTCCAGGTGACTCCCTCCGTGCCCGAGCCCCAAGCCCACGCAGATCAACTGGAGATGGCCGCTTCATCCTCCCACCACGGGTCCACCGTGCGTCTGATCCAGGATTGCCCCCAGGTACTAATTTGGGTTGTAATTACCTTATTTTCTAATAATTTCCTTGTCATTCTAATCACTGGCCTTAACTGAAGTATTACTAGTGCTGGGCAATATGGCTAAAATGTTTCCATTTGAATTAAACGCAAACCCGTTGTAATACATTTATTTATCAAGATAGAATAATACAATTTATATGTAAATTGACAACAAAAAGTATCGAGTTAAAGATGGCATTTTTACATTTAACCATCCACATTCAAGACATGTGGTTGCTTTAGTAGCTGCATTTGCCTCTTTACTCAAACTCACAGCCTTTTACTCACATCTTTAGAAAACTTGCCAAACTGTCACGCTGGTTTGTGTGGTTCCGGAGTGAAAAGCTCAACCCGATTACTGAGCACAAAATAACATTGTTATAAGCATTTGCATATATTGCATTTATATAAGCATAGACAATGTTGAAACATATGGTAAAAAAAAATTATAGCTGACACCTGACTCAACCCCACCTCCAAAATATATATTGTTTGTGTAAATGCATATTGCTTATTTAGTTTTATTTTATTTTTGTGAATTTCTGTATTTATTTAAGGATGATTTAAGAATAAACATTTGAGTTCTCGTTCGGAAATACCATTTTCATTTTGTAAAGGAAATGTGTTTGTGTACAGGTTTAATGAGGTCTCAACTCCTGCAAGCTGTTGGTAATGTTTGACAGAGTTTAATAGTAATTTAAAAATCAGTAAAACAAGATACACCCATTTTAATCAACAAACGAGTGATTCCATCACTGCTGAGTGGTACGATACTTCATTACTCAAATCAGATTCCCATTTGTTGTTTTTGCAGAAAGTAACTTAAATTTAAATGCATGTCCTGTTCTTATTACATAACCCAAAATCAGACTTTGTCACTAACATCGTCACCATCTTGTACACAAATCAGATGCTAATGAAATGAAAGTATGTTTTGATTTGTGTTGCCAATCAGTTGCCAATCTAATGGACAGCGAGTTTAGATACAGGAGAGGTTTACCCAATGAAGTGGCTCCTCTGTGTATGACTACATTAGCCAAAAATGGGATATAATGCACTTTTTAGTTGCTTTTTTTAATCTAAAAGTTACATTTGCAAACCTTAGAGCAGGGGTGCCCAAATCCAGTCCTGGAGATCTACCACCCTAAAGAGTTTAGATCCAACACACCTGGCTCTCATATTCAGACACTCCTAAAAGCCTTTATTACCTGGATCAGGTGTGTTAGATTATGGTTGGGGCTAACTTCTGCAGTTGGGCACCCCTGCCTTAGATTCACACGGTCACATATAAATGTATTTCTCCTCTGCTGGAAGTAAGAGAGAGGGTTCGCAAATAAAACCAGCACTACTTGTTCTTGCGTTTATTTGTTTTAAATATATGATGTTCAGATCACTCAGAACCTTGGAATAGATTTAAACATTTTAGAATGTATTTGTAAGGTGTGTGTGTGTGTGTGTGTGTGTGTGTGTGTGTGTGTGTGTGTGCGCGTGAGTGTGTGTGTGTGTGCGCGTGCGTGTGTGTGTGCGCGTGAGTGTGTGTGTGTGCGCGCGTGAGTGTGTGTGTGCGCGCGTGAGTGTGTGTGTGCGCGCGTGAGTGTGTGTGTGCGCGAGTGAGTGTGTGTGCGCGCGAGTGTGTGTGTGTGTGTGTGTGTGTGTGTGTGTGTGCGCGAGTGTGTGTGTGCGAAAACCTGTTTCCTATTCTGGATGTCTCTAAAGTATGAGAAATAGCAGTGTTATTTTAAAAACTCTCCTCCTCAGTGCACCTAAACCTCTCTGACATATTCATGCAATTTTTGTTTGTTTGAGAGTAAATTTCTAAAGAAATGAGATGCACGGCTCTACCTCTTCATTCAAAACAGCTGGGGCTGAACTTTGAAATCGCAGAAACATGCCCAATTGTTATGACCATTTAAAAAAACTGATGATATTGCTGACCAGTCAAAAGAAGCCAAACAAAAACGGACATTAAAGGCTGCACTGTCAGTCCCTGAAGATTTTAGTATGGTTTCGTGTATTGTTCACTAATCACAATTTTTTGTTTCTAAATGTCGTGTCAGCTGAAGAGGAGAAACCATTAAGAAGAGCATTTGAATCAGGTTCGATGTTTGTTGTAGTGAAGTTTTACTAGAGCTTTCGTTTCCCTGTGCCATTCTAGTAATCTGTGTCTGCGACTTTGATTTTAGTAGATCTGTTTAGTCTGAAGCCTTTTCTTTTTCTCATGGGGGTAAAATTCCAATGCAAATTCTGTACTTTGCCTCATTCTTCTCTCCTTTGATCCTTTGTGCATGCCCGGTTTGCTTGATTTGTTTCCGCCAGTTGTTCTCAGTGAGGTTCTTCACTGCAACTCTTGTTTTCATGGTTCTGCCACTGCAGTTTCAAAAGGTTACTGTGTATAACGGGAGTGTCCAGCATTTTTTTCCTTGCTCAAACACACCTATTAAACCAAGTTATTGCGGGTGTGTTTGAGCAGGGAGATCACCAAACTATTCTTGAAATTGGCACTTAAGGACATGAGCTGGACGCCCCTGATATAGAGTAGTTTTTGGATCTGTTCCAAAATAGAACCATGGCTAATAATGCATGGAGATTTGCGTGCCAACAACCCTGTGCTGTTAATTGGAATTAACATGGAATTATATATTCACTATAATTGGTTGATTTGTTGAATATTTTTGTTTCTTTCTGTCTAATCATTCTTTCCAGACGTGGCTCCTCCCGCAGATGCATATGCACACCCTCCTCCACTGGCCAGGATCCTGTCCCCTCAGGCAGGCCAACCCCAGGTGGTGGTGTCTCATCTCCAGACCTCACCTCTTTTGCACCCTCTAGTGGGCCAGCACATCCTGTCTGTGCGGCAGTTTAGCAAGGAGCAGGTAGAACGTAATGTTATTTTTTTCTGCAACATGGAACACACCTGACTTAGACATTTTCACTTGACTTGGGTTACATTTTCAAGTTACATTCAGAAAAGGCCCATGAGGACAGTTTTTCTATTTTAGTTTAGACTAGCCTACTGAACGAACTCATTTCTGACAGTGAATAGTGAGTGTGGCAGTGGTGACCTAGTGATTAGGACATTGCCCTTGGGACCTGAAGGTCGCATGGTCAAGTCCCGGCCCAGGCACTTTAGAGGTACCCTTGAGGAAAGTACCATCCCACTACACTGCTCCCGGGGCGCTGTTAATAGCTGCTCCCTGCTCCACATGTGCACGTGTCACATTTCTTGAGTGTGTTCACAATGACAAATAGTCAAATATTGATTTATGATGTCATATGATCTCTGTCCAGTCATAGAAACACTGAAGCAGTGTTTACATTTTTTTATGTTATGTAATTCCATACAGCCTTGGTTCTCTGTGCTTTCAGATGTCTCACTTGTTCAATGTGGCTCACACGCTTCGTCTAATGGTGCAGAAAGAGAGGAGCCTGGACATCTTGAAGGTGAGTCACCACTACTGTACATGACTGCAGTAAAACAACACGTTCAAGTGATTGTATTTTGTGTTTCACTCCATGATGAGAGATCGTCAACTACTTTCCCCTGACTGTCCCCATGCATTTACATTTACATTTACGGCATTTGGCAGACGCTCTTGTCCAGAGCGACTTACATGGTGCTTTTTAGTCAACAA
>JBBPDA010000152.1:13317900-13335350 GCA_037974385.1 Arnoldichthys spilopterus | reverse complement strand
ATCCATCCATCCATCCATCCATCCATCCATCCATCCATCCATCCATCCATCCATCCATCCATCCATCCATCCATCTTATTTTATCATCTATTTTATTCCGTCTAAAGGTTTGCGCCAAACAACACTGTATTCGTAGAGTGACAAAAAAAAAGCTATCATATCTTAAATTGTGTCCAATGTTTGTTTTTTGGTAGCAGGTCTGGGAAGAGAACCCACTCTCGTTTTCTGCTAGAGCCTGACCCTAGACCTGGTCATAAACCTGGTTATTTAATAACAGGAGGAAAGAATAAAAGGTGACTGCAAAAAAAAAAATTTTTTCATTACTACGTATGATTTATTTTCAGTTCATGAGACAGGTGGCTGCTCAAGAGTTGTGAGTAAAGAGAAAAAAACTTTATTCACATGAAAAGCGAAACATGAAGGAAATGTCCCTCCGTTAACATTAAAGAACAGCATGAACTGGGTAATAAATTACAGCAAAGATTTCCCCATGCGCTTTCGTTAAAGTGACTATTTGCCATCGTGAACACACTCAATCACACATAAAGAGCACCACAATGAAATGTGAGTTATGCATTTAACCCAGCACACGTGGAGCAGCAGGCAGCTATCAACAGAGCCCTGGAAGCAGTGTAGCGGGACGGTACCTTGCTCAAGGGAACCTCAGTGGTTCCCAGGCTGGGACTTGAACTTGTATCCTTCTGTTTCCAAGGGCAAAGTCCTTATTGAGATGTAATCTGAAAAAATTAAGAATTAACACTGAAAAACTGCTTTTTTCATACTACACCTACTCAAATACTACTGTTGGAAAGTACATTTTCTTTCATTTTTCCTGGTGCTCAGTTTGTTTATATTAATATGCATGTTAGTTAATTAATATGCATGTGTAGGCAGGGGAGGCCTAGTGGTTAGGACATTGCCATTGGGACCTAAAGATCACAGGTTCAAGTCCTGGCCTGGGCACTACTGAGGAACCCTTGAGCAAGGTACCGTCCCACAACACTGCTCTCCGGGCGCTGTTGATAGCTGCCTGCTGGGTTAAATGCAGGGTTCTCATTTCATTGTGGTGCTTGATTTCAAAATGACTAATAGTCACTTTTGTTATGACTGCAGATGCAGTTCTCATGTGCAAACATCATTTAATTAAAATTAACTATTTTATTCACGTGAGTTTTATGCTGGAAATGGCGATGATAAAAGCACCATACATATTAATAACACTGTGTTATTTATACTGCAGATTTCTAAGTCTCCTGGGTCGTCTTGATGTTCATGAGAGTGGCTGCCTCTCATAATTGAAGCTTTTACTGTACAACTTGGAGTCACTGACTGTAGATTCGGATTCCTAGAGTCGACTCCTGGAGCCCCCTTTTCTTTCTGACACAAATAGGACGATTCTTCAAGCGGACACTCGTGTGAGTCGAGTCATGCTCCAACAGATTCGGCGCGACGCGTTTAATAAAGCCTCACATACGCGAGGAGTCGATTCTTTTTGCAACCGAGTCGGAGAACCGGACACTGCTCAAACATCGGTGTGCGCTTTTTCAGGCTTTGCATGGAGGACAAGCAGGTTGAAAAATGAGGAAGTGCAGAGAGAAAATATAACGAACACTTCGGCTCTGTCCTCTATGAATCAACCACGGACTGAGAACATATTTCACGCCGCTTCAAGGTGAGTTCTGTGTTAGAGTTTGATATGCAGCCATGAATTTCTAAATTAGCCGAGCCGTTGGGCAGGCCACTGTGTAGCCGGCTAGCACGCTTGCTAACACGCTAAGCAAGAGTCTGGCTCACATGCAAACCAGCGAGTGTCCTCGACGCGAAAGGGTTAGTTATGGCACTGCGGAGTCTGTTGTCGACGTGTCTTGTTTATTTCGCTTACCGTGGTGGTGTTGCCTGTTTCGTGTACGTCCTCCCAGGTCTGTGGGGAGTAGAGGAGCTGGCATGCTTTCCTCGTCTCCTACTGAACGGAATTGTACGGAGTTGTTGATCGCTGCACTCAACCTGAATCAGTGAGGTTCAGTCACATGGGTCTAGCCTGGCAGCTCATTTTTGGCCCCTGCTCGAAATGAGGAAAACATCTTGCTTACGATTATTCTGGTCACATAACGTTACTCTCCTGTATGTCCTAGACAACCATGGTAAATGCTCATACAGAATTTGCCACGAAACCGCGAGCTGAAATTGAAAGTAATCTGCACTCGATGCAAGGATTAGAAGGGGATTACCGTTTTGCAAGGACAGAGCAATGGGTATTCTTCCAACCCAATGTGTAAATATGATTACGTGTAGTAATACACGTGTAGAGGACAGTTGCTGCAGGAGTCGATGTAGATGTGGTATGAACTTTAGGTCCTGTAAGGAGACCGATTTCATGGAGCGACTGAGTCAGCAGTGTAGTGCAGGGTGTGTTTAGTTTAAGTCAGTGTGGTCCAGGCTTGATCCAGGTCTAGCTCCTCACTCACTTTACATTGTGTTGCTTGCCTGCTCTATGGCACACAGTTTAATGAAGGGTTTTAAATAAGCTGACAAACTGAGTAAAAATGTGCAAGTCATGGATACTTCAGGATTAGGGATGCAACGATCCGATATTGATCTTGAATATCGGCTGATTCTGGATCAAATAGCTGGATCATGTATAGGTAACAACTGGGCGATCCATAGGGCCAATCTATTCAGTTATTTTATGTTTGTTGTTATGCTAGCTGGAATTCTTGATAATTCATTAAAAAATTGTTATGAAGTTGCTGGGGCACTCTTTTATTTATTTATTTATTTATTTTTTAATGATGAATGATTCAGTTAATAGGTTTGTATGTATGTGTTAGATTATGTTTCATAAAAAATGTTTAGGTCAAGCCTGATGTTGCCTTACACACACAAAATAATCCCAGTCTCTTCCACACAGTGAGACATACAGCTTGTTAATTAAACGCTGGTAAAAGGTAGGGATTTGCCGATCCTGTACTGATATCATCTGTCTGATGCTGATTCATATAGCTGGAACGAGTATCGGTAATAATGGGCCGATCTGTGGGGCCAGTCTATGTTGGGTACAGGTGTAGACGTCCTCTTGCATCAGCATGAAGTGATCGTGTGTTAGCTTTACTGCAGACATATGGAGGTCAGACTTGTGCCCGTTATCACTTTTTAGCTTAACCCCACGCTCGTTGGACACGTCGTGCAACAAGCAAAACACCAGATTTCTTCCATGCAGTTAGATATACAGCTTATTAATTAAACCCAGAGAAGGGATTGGTACTCTGTATCGGCCAATACCCAAAGCCCAGGTATCGTTATCTGCACCAAAAAAGTTGGATTGGTGCATACCTAGTATTAGGTTGCCATTTCGTATCATCCAATATTGGGTGTCATATTGGTATCGGGACAGAAAAGGTTGTATTGTTTCATCCCTATTCAGGATCAGGGTTGAGAAACACTGCTGTTGCCCTTTCCCTAGGTTGACTTCAGTTTTCGGTGTACTTTTTCAAGATCAGTGAATTTGCATTCTGTAGCTGACAAGGAGAACATAGGCCTGCTGTTCAAACACATGGTTGCTATGGTTCGGTTTGGTCACCTATTAGTTTTCCAGAGGTTAACTAGATTGTATTTTTTTCCAAAGTACATCTTTACTGTTGCTTCATCCAAACAATTGCCTGGCGTCTTTAAGTGTGGCAGTAGTACCGTTTAGAATGACATGTTGACAAAATCTAATAATTTGCTGGAGTTTCAGTGTATGCATCTCTAATGCCCTTTAACCTTGTGTAACCGAGCGAAAAAATAGATGGGAAAACCAGACTAGAAGACCTTAAATCCAGTTTACCAGTTTCTGATCACTGAAGGATCTGGCACTAAATGGCCATTCAGTTACATCAGTTCTGTTAGCTACTAAGGATTACAAAATTCCTGAGTGGAAATTGGATCCAAGGTCTGAACCCGAAAACCTATGCACAAGGCAAATTGATCGCTTCTTTTCTTGGCCTTTGTCCAGGATAATGGTGATATTTATGCACCTTTGTGCATTGCACTACAGCCTATTTTGTCTAAGTTACCATTAGACTAATGATCTTGCGCGGTCGCCCATAAATGGCTTGGCTTCCTCTGTATCAGATCATCTTCTTTAGATGCTTACAGAAGTTGCATGCATACATAAATGATTATGTAAGGCATGATATGGCTTAGGAGTATGTACTTCTCTGTATATCTACCAACCTGTAAGCATATGTCAAAGTATAGTATTCAGGAAATGTAGACTCAAATTAGAAACGTCGTTGTGGGGAAGAACACCTGGGGGAAGAAGAGCAATAGTCAAGAATTAACTCACCGACTATAACCATAAGTGGTTATCTGGTTGGTGCCCGCCATACTGTTCTTCTTGTTTCAGAATTCACTTCTCTAGAGACTTCTCAGAACTGTCTAAAGATCTGACTGCCCAGTGAGGCCTGAAAGGACTTTATGCACCTGCCAAATATAACAATTTGTTCAGTACCAAAACTGATCAATAATACTTTACAAGGTTTGTGGTTACTCAATGCTATTATGACAAAATGACAAGTTGCAAATATTTGTTTTTTTTTTTAAATAAAATTGCTGGTTTATATTGAAAGATGCATTAGAAAGCTCTTCTCAGTCTGTTTGCATTAGTGTCAAGGAAATGAGGGATGGTATATACATGACTCATTGTGCTCTATTTGAAATGATAACATTCCCTAAAGCAACTATATAAAGATCTTTAAGGTGTGTTCATATTTGTTCATGGCCATGTCAGGTAAATTGCCTCATGTTTGATCACAGTATGAGCGACTAAAAATACCCTTAGTGTCATTACAATAATCATAGCTGGACAGACAGTGGTGTTGGATTACAGTTAATGGAGAGCTCTTTGGTTGGCAGCCACACTTTTGACATGGTATGGGTGAATATTACTCTGGACATGGGGTCTTTCAATTAATAATACACTTCATAGCAGTCTGCTTTCATTATCTTTTCCACCGTGTTTTGTATTTGTAGGTTCCAACCAATGCTATGAAGGACAAGCTGGAAAAATCAGCTGAATGCTGATGCAGTTTGAAGTTTAGCACCAGTCTTCTCATATAGACCACAGATCAGGCAATGTGCACCCATTTAGCTTTGAGAAGGGGTTTTAGGGTTGTGTCTTACATGTAAGTCTACAATTACTTCTGCTGACTGGGAGGAGTAATCTTTTGAGATCAGCAAAATGTAATAATCGTCTTTAGTGGAGGTATTACAAGAGTGTCACTCAGCCATTGTTCTGTGCTCTAGTTTCCCCCCTTACATCTAACCAGTGTCATGTTCTGAACTCAATTAATAGGATTACATTTTCTCTCAGTTTTCCTCCGTGCACCTGCAAGAGAAAGGTATCTAAATGATATTAGCCTATTATGCCTGTAGGACCTCCTGCATGTATTGGGCTATGTGTTGTCTTGTGCTTGACTGTGTGGCAGCATAGCATGTTGCAAACAGAAGAACTAGCGTGGTAATAAGGGTTTGTATTATAACTTTGTATTATAATTTCTTTAATAAGCTGTGTATCTGATTGTAATAAGTTAGTTACTGCACCTTTTAATATAGTTCTTTCTTTTTTTTACCTTATAGCATTAAACTATGGCAGAACCCAGGCAGCCCTCTGACAGGCCTCAGAGGAAGATGTCCACTTCAGGAGACAGTTTATATAAAATCCTAGGGCTGGAGAAAGGGGCTTCAGCAGAGGACATTAAACGAGCCTACAGGTACAATTCTTTACCACAGCAAACCGCTGAAGAATGGGACTCATTTAAACCTGCTTTTGAAGCCCTGCATTTCACTGATGTGACACCTTTTTTATGATTTAAGCAAAAACCCTGAGCATATAAAAAGCTCAGCATTTATTTTTAGGATTCATTTATTTTGATGTTCATGTGGAAGAGAAGAGCAGGCATTCAGGAGCATTTGGAGCAGAGTGATGTTTTTCAGAATGCAGGACCTAGATGAAGATTTTGTGCTTTGAAGTTATATTTGTTAGTTTAGTTCAATCAAAGGTGCTCACGTATGGTGCTGGAGATTTACTACCCAGCTGAGTTTAGCCCCAACCCTATTCTTACACACCTGATTAAGGTAATAAAGACCCGCAGGTGTATTGCATCTAAACTCCCCAAGGTGGTAGATCTCCAGGATCAGATTTGGGTAGCGTTGATCTAAGTTCTTGTTTTGATTGATTTGATTTGACACAAAGTTATTTGATAAGTTATTTAATTAAGCAGTTCCACATTAAAAGGTGCTGCAGTTACAGGCATCAGAATGTATTTGCTGCTTTATTTAACATGTATTATCAAATCAAAAAATAAACTAATGTGATCATTCCATGACATCATGCTTGTTTACATTTTTACTGTCTTTCTTTGCATTTTGCATGTTTTTACAATGGGGAAAGTCTTCATAAATAAAAAGTAAAATGCACTAACTATAGGTTAAGGATTAGGAGCATCTCTTGCGTAATATTTCTAGCACAATTTTTCTGTGTTGAAAATTGAATGTTGCATTAAAAAAACAAACTGGAGTCAGCTGTAATGAACTTACTGTATGAGTGCAGTCTGCGATGTCAACAGATCAAGAACAACCATAATGTCACTGGAATATCAAAATAAAAAATACATGTGCCCCTACAAAACACTCACTTGTGGCATCCCTAATATTGTGAGAAGCTGAACCGAGTCCTGATCTCTTTACAATGCAGGAAACTTGCTCTGAAATTTCACCCTGACAAGAATCCAGACAATCCTGAAGCAGCTGAAAAGTTCAAAGAGATCAACAATGCCAACTCGATCCTCAATGATGAGACCAAGAGGAAGATTTATGATGAGTACGGCTCCATGGGCCTCTACGTCTCTGAGCAGTTCGGAGAGGAGAGTGTCAAATATTACTTCCTCATGTCGAAGTGGTGGTTCAAGGTAAGCGCTCCATTACTAATAGGCTGTGAATTCCACTGCCGAGACAGAATATGGATGTTGTAGCAAGACAATGAGGTTTTAAAAAAATGATACTCCGAAAGCACATTGTTTTAGTTTTAGTCTTGGAATCAACTTTTTTAACTGAGGTTCACCGTTCTGGTTTAGACCTGACACAATATCCTTTCGTTATATTATTCAAATGAAGAGACAAAGTGCAGGTGTTCTATGTGGTTAGCTTTGTTCTCAATGAGAGTGAGCAATCATCCTTTTAGAACATTGTGCATTTATATTGACTAGAAGAGTGGCCTTTGATCTTGGAGGGAACCATCTTGCTACCATAGTCTTAATATAACGCTGACGTGATTGAGTCCGAGTCGAGGACTTCAGTTGGCTTTGATCTACATGGCTAACACTCCATCTTGCTCTCTCCGTATGCTGTGAACAAGAAATGTATTAGCACTGTGTTGTTTCTTTGACGCCATGTCGTATTCACAAGCCACATGCACTTTTAAGCCTGACAATGGTTGTCTAGTAGGTAATCTAAGTGGGTGGCAGTACTGAGCAAACTCATCCTTTTGGCCTTGGAACAGAGTGCACTGAGTAACTGATGTTGTGCAATGGGTGTTTGTGAGAGGATGATGCCTCATCTGTGGTCCGTGTCCGTTCCACAGGCGATGGCTCTGTGCTGCACAGTTTTCACCTGCTGCTGCTGCTGTTGCTGCTGCTGCTTCTGCTGTGGGAAGTGCAAACCTCCCGAGGATGACGAGAACTACCAGTATGTGGATCCAGAGGACCTGGAGGCTCAGATCAAAGCAGAACAGGACGGCGGAGGTGAGTTGTCACGATTGTGTTTCCGTATCATCTCGCTTGCCTTGGACTGGGGAAAGTTGACATCAAAAATAGACATCACACATTCTTCAGCCTCATGGCCTCCGTAAAGCAGCCTATGGCGATTTTTCTGTTCGACAGAAAACTGCCGCTTTATTCAGAGAGCACAAGGTAGACAGCAATTGCTCAGTGACCAAGCAAAAGAGGACAATGAAGGCAGAACCCTTCCAGAGGAGAGGTGGCAGAAGCAGTGTAGAATTTATACATTCCAGTCAAGCAGATAAGGTACAGCTATTATTAATGCTCAGAGTTAGTTGTAAGTAGTAGATACTGTATGAAAGTGCAAGTTCTTGTTCTTTTTGCTATGTTGCTTGATTTATCATGATAGATTTATCAAAATATGAACATGTTCGTATTGAGTCTCACACAGATAAAAAATAATGAATTTCAGTACATTTTGCAGCGGTTAAACAACAAAAAAAATTTCTCAGTTTTAGCTCAAAATAAGGATGCCGCAATATACTGCTATTGACGATAACTTAGTACACATACAGTAATTGTATAGTGTTGAATTTACAACAGTATAAATAAAGCCCAGAATGTAAAGTGAATCATATTTCATCTGTATGCATTTTTGTTGTAATATATGATCTCCATTAACTTTTAATTGTTACTTCCAGGGTGTGAGCATGTTTGAACATTCACTGTTTTAACATCTCAAGTCACATGCGTTGGGGTAGAACTACACTACAGTAGGACGTAATCAGTGGGACACATACATATAGATCACAATAATATTATTATTTTGAATTCTGTAAGCCATAATAATCATGTGAAGTCAATCTGATACTGCTACAGCCCTCGCTTGAAATATATGCATTGCTTGATGCAACTTTATATTTTCCCGTCCTACCTGAAGCCCAATTTGCCTTGACATGTAATATGGAGATGAATGAAGTGTCAAATGAGACCGCATTCTTCCTAAAGGCCTTTTTGTCCTTGGCCATGTCTCTGGCGGAGATGAGTCATCTACAGGCTCGCTTTTCCACTGGCTTCTAAGTCAATCATATGAAGTACTAGAACATCGTCTGACGACTTTGTTTGGTCCCCGTCTAAGGCTTTTGATAGATGATCTAGAGTGCAAGCGAGGCCCGATTTTGGGTCAACACTCTGTTGTGTGAAGAATTTGTGGTTTGTCAGAGAAACAAGAAATATAAGCCTTTGTTTTTAATAGGGAAGATTAGCTGAAAACATATTACGTTTTTTAATAATTAACTCATTAAAATTAATCAAAGAATGACTTTTGAGAGAATTTTATATTGGTTATGCCCCAATTTAGAGTCTTTTATACGGTGCAAGCCTAATTTCTAGGTCTTGGTGCTGAAATATCCTTCATATTCATATAAGTACAAGTGTAGAATCGCATTATTTATGAAATCTTAATTATTGAACCTCTTGGAAGTTTAGATTCTAGCAAACATTCTGAAATTACTTTTCAACAAGTGTAAATTGAGTTAATGTGGAATTGTTTAGCATTTTTCAGATTTCTTCAATTTTCTTAACAAAATTTTCTGTATTGTTTTTTTCCCCCAAAAAACAAAACTATGCTAATGAGTACAAGTGTGTTATTTTCTTTCACTGGACAGGTGAAACAATAATAATTATTCAGCCCATGCCAAGTCCAGGTCCAGAGAACCCTGGTGACGCTCTACCGGAGTCAAAATGACTCGTAAGACTAGCCTCTCTAAATATCACACTCCAGCATGATCTGCCCACCTCCTTCAGTACACACGTATTACTAATCAGCTGTCTGTGTGTGTCTGTCTTGTGACTTCTCTCTTATTTTATCCACTTTGTTGTGGCTTGCTTGTTTGTTGCATGATCGTTGATCCTTGTTGTTGAATATAAGAGGAGAACTTTCAGTTTTGAGCTGACACTACGTAATTAGATCAAGTAACGTTGGTGTTGTTTGTAACTCTTTCCCCCAACACCAGTGTTCAGTACTGCATGTTTAAGCAGAATGGTCAGAAAGTTTAAATTGCCCCATATTTCTTTCATTTTTTTAAGGCTGTTTAAAGACCTCAAACACTGATTGGATTTAGTCATGTAGTGAACAGAAGTAATAGAATTTCTGATGTTTCTGCCCAGTAGTAGATTAATACATTCCTGTAAAATGCTGCCAGTTTTTCAGAGCTTAATATCATCACTTCATTAGAATCCACTTCCAAAGTTTCTGACTATGATAATCTGCTTAGTCCTTCCTTTCCTGAATTACCTGTGTATGAATTTGGAACAAAACAGATCAGAAAAGTGGACTAACTAAGACCTGGACTGAACTGCTCATTCTCATCTTAGGGAGCCCTCTTTTCTATAGTAGAGCTTATATGTCTAAGGTAAAATTAGAGGTGTTCTAGGACTGTTAGCTTAATATTTAAAGCTTCACATAAAAACCACTGTCCTATCAGGGCGCCATCTGTTTAGCTCAATCACGCACAGTTTGCCTCTAACCCCCACTTTGTCCCAGTTGGTAGAACATTTTCAGCTTGGTGCTGAACGTCCCATTACTTAGTCGTTTCCCCCCATTTGTGTTTGTCTTTGTTCCTTCCATGAAGTTTTCATGCATGGCTAAAACGTTGAGAAGTGAAGTTTCATAATGGACTCATCATAAATCCTCTTTCTGTTCCGCCTTTTTGCTGCACGTGGATGGTCTGTTAGAGGGACGATGAGCTGGATGAGCTGCATCAGGGAAGGGGAGGTACGTTCCTCATGGCTAAACTTGTCTACACCTCGGACAAGAGCAAAACGTAGCAGTGACACAAGCTCAAAGAAACTATTTTTTGGTTTGGTAGTGTCATTTTGAGAGTGCGCTGTTCATTCCATGACATGATCTCTGCCTGCAGGATGTGTCTTTGCGTTTTACCATGTGGCTGTAGTGACGCAGCTCAACACAATGCCCTAAAATACCAAAGGTGTGCTGTTAAACAAGTACAGAAAAATACTTACGTCAGTTTATTAAAAGAGAGGGGAGATTGTTCAGCTCTGTAGGTTGAAATACAAAAGAAATTGGCTGAGGGGCCTTAAGGCAGGGCTGAGAAAGTCTTCACTTTAGGGACTTATGCTTTCAAAATTTCCATTTTCACAGTAGGCTTCAACTTTCTTAGGCTTGTTCATGCAGGTATGTTAGATTAAAGTTACTAAATTACTAAATTATCTTTTTGTTTTGTCAATTGTCCACAATTGATGTTCTCTAGATGCAATTCTTTCTTAAACTTTTTCAGTCCATCAGTGAATTTGTCAAGTAAGTTATGGAGGGAATTCAAAACTCCTCTTGGAAGATACGTTTTGTCGTAAATCAATGCTTCCCAACTCTGGTCCCGGAAATGCCCCCAGATTTGCTCCCACTTCAACTCAAGAAGGAATTGTTAATGAGCCGATTAGATGGAAAAAGCAAATTACCAAAATGTGCTGCACATGGCTATTCCAGGACCAGGATTGGGAACCACTGCCCTGCATTTTAGCCTATTTAACATCTTTAATATAAGGAAACCTCTCCAGCGCAAAGCAGAATGGCTGTGAACAAAAGAACGATTCTGAATTCTTCGTTTTTGCTGTTCCTGCAGGATCAAGTTCCCCTATTGTGATCCAGCCGCATTCCACCATCAACACTTCGGAGACCACCCATTTTGCAGCCAGCCAGCCTGTGTACTTCACCCAACAGTGAGCCACCTGCCCAGTCCAGTTCGTTGTGGGGTCATCCCCATCATTTGGATATGGTGCGTCAAACTGGTGACACTGCCCCCATCCTTGGCACTGACTTTATAGGAAGCGAAGGGCAGTTTGCCAAAAGATGGGTACCTTCAACCAAGCTCAAGTCAACAATTCATCTCAATTGTCACTTTCATCTGGAATCCCATCTAACCATGGTACCACATGGCTGTACCTTTGGAAGCAAATGGGCTTGATTCCTTTGGGTTTCTCTCAGATTTTTTTTTTTTTTTTTTAACATTTTTTTTAATTACTGGAACTTGTTGGTAGCATGGAGTTGAAGGCTCATTTGGCTGCATGCACAGCAATAACTGCATGCCCTTACTGTTCAGCACTTTCACATAATGTATGTGCTCCCATACACCTTCCACAGTGACCACCACCCCACGTTCATTCCAGTCACCAGTGTAAATCTAAAGGGGCCACAAATATCTTGTTACTCTTGATTCTTGAACTGGAGCATCTAGGAACTCTTTATCTTAGCAGATCTTTGCCTAGATTGAGTGTGCGCTTACCCAGTAAAAACTGCATTTGCAACAAAATAAACCAGATAATTTCATTTTAGGTTTTTCTTGCCCTTTTCTGCATTTGAGAAGGTATTATTATGCCAGTCTATTCTGACCAAAGCCAAGAAGTACATCTAAAGCTGAGGTGCAATGCATAGTGCTCAAAACTCTGTCCAATAGTTGCACATGTCTTAAAGGCAAACCACTTGAAATTGCTGGTCAAAGATATTCATGGCTATGCACTTTTCTTGCACTGGTTAGATTTTCAGGAGGCACTCTTAAGTCTGTGCAAACCTTTTCAGAGGCAATCTCCTCATGAGTAGATATAAAGCTAAATGCAGTTTTAGTTTTATGCACTTATTGGACGGAAGTGGGTTAGCTTGAAATTAGGTGAATGCTATGCCAAATTTAAGGATATGCTATACTTGCTTTTTTTGTTTGTTTATTTTTTGGTAAAATTACAGTGACTAACATTTTTAAAGGACTTTATTTTGAAGAAATGTTTTAGCCGGTATAGATTTGTCATCTTAACTATCATATCTTTTGGTAAACTTTAAAAATCAGAATTCCAATCAAACCTTCCCATGTTCTGTTAAAGATGCTTGTGTGAATAATAATTTTATATCCCATGCTTGCCAATTCACTCTGTTGGATGGTTCATATCATTTAGATTAATGCCAAATTTAATCTTTTATTGCATTGTTAATCCTGTCCCAAAGTTTTGTGTGGTCATTTTTTAATTTTGCTTACCAAAAAAAACCCTGACATTAACATTTTCCTGTTTCCTCTTAGATATTCGAATAAGATGCCAAATGAAAATATCCATAGCACTTCAAGGTTTCACTACATTTCTTCAGTCTTGCTATGCTGTATGTACTATTATGGTATATTGAGTAAACAATGTGCTCTAAAGCTCACTATATATATATATATATATGGCCATTTATATGGATGAAATCCGTGTTTCCCAGTCCACATCACATTAAATTTAGCCAACCCAATCCTTTAACAATGCAAATACTAAACAATTGTAATGTTGCCTATGGAAATTTCACTTTACATAATCACACAACATGGTGCGCTTCAGAATATATCTTAAACATTTTTGTTAGTATGCATTTATACATTCCATACAATTAAAGATTTTTTATATCAACTTGCAGAGCAAATATAAACATGACTAGCTCTAGTATCGATTACTTTTTCCCCAAATAGACTCAACACAGTGCTATTTCTGCAAATTGTCACAATAATATTTGTCATCTATAAAATTTGTAAGTTTGGTGAAATGTGTGTGCATATACATATAGTTTTGACGTTTTGTGGGTTACAACCAACGTGACTGCCAACGGCCCCCCAGCAGTACCACATGGCCCAATCAAATTTTCAGTTACTGCTGCTATGTTGACCCAGGCTTGTTAGGTGTATAGGTATTGGAGGACTGGGTTCAAGAAACACTGGAATCAATGCATTTTTTTTTTTTCATTATTCATGAATTTCATGTTTTGCCACCAGCATCTTCTGAAAAGACCATACAATGTGGAATGCTTTTAGACTTTTTTTTTTACCTTTTCAGTTGGACACATAGGACCTGAATTGTGTTTAATTGAAGAGCTGTTTTATGTTTTTTTTTAACCTGCATGGTGGACAACAGGAGGCTTAAGCTTAGTGGAATACAGAGAATGCAGTGTTCTGTGTATCTTCCTCACTAACCACCACTGCTTCTCCACATCTGGAAGACAACATGGACACTGCTGCATTTGTAGGATCAAAGCTCTGTCACTGCTTTCTTTATGTTACTGTTCAACATGATCCTTTATCCTGATATGTCTATTTATATTGTTGAGCCTAAAGGAATTAAAAGATTGGGGGGATTTGTAAATGACTGGTTTGTGCCTTTTTTTTTCTTTTTTTTTGACTACATCTGTCAACCACTTTTGCAGAGGACAGGGAATTAGCATGCCTGTCAGTCAATATTCTGTGTCTTTTGGCATTTCATCATTTTTTTTCTCCCTTGCATATCTTTGGCCTGTCCGGTTGACACTTTCCATCAATATAGCGAGTTTTAAAGCAGGAGAAGCGGTGTTATGTGAATGATAAATGCCCCCCCCCCCTCTTGTGTGTGTGCATGTGTGGCTGACTCACTTCATACACCAGCTCTGTGTGCTATAGTTGTGCCGATAAGCCTGTAATCAGATTAGCCCTTGGCCCTCTGCAGCTGCTCATTAATGATCCTGCCACTTTGCCTCAACGTTAAGCATGAGGCCAGATTTCCCCGAACATAGTGCTCAATGTGGATAGGGTTCTTCTACGCTGTACGGAAGCCCATGGAAGATAACCGCTGCAGGCTTTCTCCATTATTTGGATGACCAAATAGTCACTTTTAGAGTAGGTTAACAACTTTCCAATCCTCGAAAAATGAAGTTTGACATTTGAAACAAGTGAATTAGAAATAAATGTCCTGCAACTATTTTTTTTAACTAAATTTGTTTTTTTTTGGGGGGGGGGGGCGGTTGATGGTTGATTTTATTACGTAAAACTATGGGGAGAATTTCCAGTAATGGCTAAAGTTGCAATAGAAGTTAGATAATTTGCTCAAATGGAGCTAAAATAGCATATATATTGGACAACGTGCTCCATTATAAGTGAGAACTTGCTATTTACCTATTTACTGTCTGCTTACATCATTTACTGCATAAATATACCATAACATTTTGGTACAGATGTAGCATCATTCAATTACAGTGTGAATGCTCTTGCCTGCCTCCTGTTACATCATGAAACTGCAACATAGACTGGCCAAAATAAAAATATTAACGTGGCTGAATGTGTGTTTGGTGCAAAAAAGCACCTATTCCAAATGATCAACAATTTCTGTCAAACAGACAGAATTAATATTCATGTAAGAAGTTCAGTAATGTGTCAAATATTCAATAAATGTACAGATATTTGTTAGAGGTGGAGTTGGGAGCCATTCATTGACATACATAGACTACTATCTGTACCTCTGTTGCAATGCATGGCCATTGTTGAATTTCTTCATCATACTTACAATTAATAGTCCTGTAACAATGCTCAAGTTTGTGAGTTTGGGAGCGATGTGTAGCGTGACACCTGATTAGAACAAATGTGTGAAATGGATTGAAGATCTTAAGCACAGTGCAAATTATTTCCCCCTTAAGATAACTATACTATAACTGAAAAACACTACATAAGAGAGCATTAGTATCACCTTTACTCCCCGCAAATAAACTTGAAACCTCCACATGGGGTCTTAGGGATTCCCCCTTCACTATTGGGTATTGCTCCTATTTCTGTTCCAAATAATGGTTCCTATTTTTACCTGCTTTCAAATGTTGCCTTTTTGTTTACATTATTTCGACTGATAAACCATTGCTGTTATCCTGCCTGCTGTTATCCTGAAGGTTTGATTTTTTTTAATCTACATATATGGTGACACCACTATACCACATGACTGATCATGGAAAACCATCATAGAGCATTACATCCATACAATGTTTTTAGAAAGTGTATTCAGTTTACCAAAGCAGTGACTAAGGAGCATAAAACTGCCCAACAATTCAGTTGTTATATGCTCACTAAGCCACAAAGGTAACCATCTGTAACATGAAAGCATAAATTCTTTACTGAAAAGATCATCTGAAATGTACATTTTATCATCCATGACTTCATATTGGATCATTTTGTGTTACTCATCTGGCAGTTTTTTCTGTTTGACCTTCACTTAAAACTTAATGTTGGTGCAAACTATTTCTATTTGCTGAATTTAACATTGATAATGTGTTTTTTGAAACATTGAACATGAAATGGTCTAATCTATAAAATCAATTGTATCAATCAATCAGTCAGTTCGGAGAATGCTGCAGGTTGTCCAGTATAATAAATACAGCAAATAAATTTGAATGATGTGTTAAAAAGACCAGAAAATGTAAGCATGTTCCCGGCAGACAATTTTGTTCATTTTCCTGCAACTACAACATAAGCAAATTATGTATTTTGACCATGAATGCTCCAAATTTTGCATGCTGTTGCATAGTCAATAGTGTTAGCCCTACAGATATGTGTTCTGAATCTTGTAAGCAAATGAGCCGGGTTACCAAATCTATGAAAACCCAGCAGTATCTGCTCTTTCAAACTAAGGTTAAATCTAGATTGTGTGGTTAGTGTTTTCATCAGTGTTGGTTTTCAGTGGCTCATGTCATTGGCGCCAGATCTCCTTCATGGTGAGCTGTTGAGCCAACATACACCAACTGTTTCTCTCTTCCCTGTGCCAGCCTGCGCGCCCTTTACTCCAATTACAACACTCTTCCATAGTGTCTCAAAAAGGGCAATGGCTGTGGTATTTTGGGGAGGGGAGGGGAGGGCAGGGCAGGGCAGGGGCTGGCTGCATAGGGGCAGTTTGAATAGTAACCCAACCCAGGATAAACACAAACCAATTTTATCCACGGCTATCCATTGGCAGGGTGTGGGCACCAGCCATCAGAGTAAAGACCAGCAGTTCTACAGAGAAGTGCCTAATCAAGGTGCTGCTCACAGTTTTTAAAGAAAAAGATAAAAAGCTTGGAATGAATTTTACGTTGGGTTTCAAGCCACCAATGGGGGATTCCTGCTCCATGGAGAACCTGGAGAAGCAGCTCATCTGCCCTATTTGCCTGGAGATGTTCACCAAGCCAGTTGTCATCCTACCGTGCCAGCACAACCTCTGCAGGAAATGTGCCAGTGACGTCTTTCAGGTAATCTGTCTTTACTAAAGTACTTACTAAGGACTGGGGAAGTAGAATTTTTGACCGCAAGGTTGAAATGTGGCAGTTTAACAGCTATAGTACAACTTGCAACCTATTGACCTGGTGGAAGAAACTTGCATGTAGTGTAGATTCCTACTTGTTGCCACACCCAACTCAATACACACTACTTAAGTTGAAACACCGGTCATGTTATTTGGCTGAACTGTATGTAGTTTGTTTCCTTATCTCACACACTGATTCATAAGGTGATTGTGATGGTAAAATTACAAAATGTTATATGCCTGCCAAACACAAATGTCAATGTCTTCTGTGACACTGTTCAAAGAAATGTTCATGGTACAAAAATGAAGAAGAACCTAGATCCAAAGGGCAATACTGTTACATATTTACATATTGAGGAGAGTGTAGTAACATGGATGTCTAGACATGGACTCGATATATACATACATATATATATACACACACAGTGCGTACGGAAAATACTCAGACCCCCTTCAATTTTTCACTCTTTGTCATATTGCAGCCATTTGCTAAAATCATTTATATAATTTTTTTCCCTCTTTAATGTACACACAGCACCCCATATTGACAGACAAAAAAATTTTTTTTTTGAAATTGTT
This sequence comes from Arnoldichthys spilopterus, assembly GCA_037974385.1. NCBI lineage: Eukaryota > Metazoa > Chordata > Actinopteri > Characiformes > Lepidarchidae > Arnoldichthys > Arnoldichthys spilopterus. The sequence goes on along the minus strand of JBBPDA010000152.1, from coordinate 13,317,918 downwards.
GCAGATTTATTAAAAAAG
>JBBPDA010000152.1:13296951-13317800 GCA_037974385.1 Arnoldichthys spilopterus | reverse complement strand
ATGTTCTTCCCTTCTTCTGTAAAATCACATGTTGAAAGTTACAGTATCAGTGACGTTGTTGCTGTGTGAAAATCCTAGCTTCAACATGATCCTGCCACTTGGTGGCGCTCCTCTACAAATGTAATTCTTAGATCGGCGTGGGCCCCTGGCCAGCTCTCTGGACACACCATCCCTCACCCACTTGACAAGCTATTAAAGATTAATGCATCATGACAGGAGCATTTTGAAAAGGTCTTTGTGAGTAATCCTCTCATTTTGCTCCAGAATATTGTATGAGACTTATCAGTCACTTTCAGCTGCTCTAAAAGGCAGCAGAGTTCTGAAATCTCCAAATTAGATGATAGTGATATTCACACCTCTGATGTCACAGCAGGAGGATGGCCATGTTGATCATGAGACTGTTGGAAAATAAAGCATGGTGCATCTCACAGAACCAGTACTTGGGAATTATATGAGCTTTAATTTAGAGGCAGTATTGATTGTGTAAAACAAAAATTACTTTGCTGTTAAGGAAGATCTCTCTCCACCTAATGCCCCATGTCACCACGTCTCTTGCAGTTGGCCTTCACTTATAAAGTTCTGGACCGCTCATTGTCAGACTGAGTTTGCTGTAACAAAACTTCTAGTCCAACCCAGGAGTAGATTTCTTCAGTAGTCCTTAGCACTGTTCTTAAGAGCAAAAGGCAAACTCAGCCTTACATCATCACATTTATTCATTTTGGCCTCAGTAACCTCAACTCTCTTTCTATCGAGTTCTTATTCTCTTTGTAGGCCACTGGTACCCAAGGCAGAGCAGCAGAAGCTGATGTGTGAGGAGCATGAGGAAGAAAAGATCAACATCTACTGCCTCACCTGTGAAATGCCCACTTGCTCTATGTGCAAAGTATTTGGCGCACACAAGGCCTGTGATGTGGCCCCACTGCAGACCATCTACAAGAGACAGAAGGTAAGAGAGTCTGCATTGAAGCTTATTTATACAATTATAGCTGATGGATTGTAGTAAATTTAGTCTGTAAATTTATGAACTTAAATGTAATCACATGACAAGATGTTTTCATGGCTTTTAACCCCCTCACTCCTGCTGAGGAGAGCCCATATGAACAGCTCAATCCTACAAAGAACTGATCGAAAGTCATCACAGCTCAGGGAACTGCTGCCGCCTTTTTAAACCGAGACTATATATATATATATTTCTTGTCTTTCATATGTTACTGCTATCCGGTATTGACCAGAGGAGTTCCCCCTTCTGAGCCTTGGTTCCTCCCGAGGTTTCTTCCTACAGCTTTTTCCTTTCCACTCTAACCTCTGGCTTGATTACTGGGGGCTCAGACCTGATTCTGTAAAGCTGCTTTGTGACAACATCAGCACTATAGAAATATACTTGACTTGACTTGGTAATGGGTGTGCTGTAAGAAGACTTGACTGACGGTAGTAAATCACTCCTTGAGAAAATGACACTTCTATTTGAATGCATCTTAAAATGGCAATGCTGTTTCAGTAAAACGGTGCAACGTCAATAGATGATACTAAGGCTGGATGAACACATATTCTAGAGCAGTAATCTTAAACCCAGTTCATGAGCTAGAACAGTGTGTTGGGGGCAGAGAATACCTGAACATGTTTAAGTGCCCAGGTCTTGAATCAAGAAGTGTTTAACCATACTGCATATCAAAGGTAGAAGATCAGTAGTACATCTTATTTAATACAAATTTAATACTTCATTGGCTAGTTTCATAGTTCCACAGATTAAGCCTAAACCCACACTAAATTAGCATTTTTAATGGTAAAACACTATTAAAATTGCAGAGCATTAGAAGAACAGGCTTAATCCACATCCAGGAAACCACTCTTATTAATATAAATAAGTTTGTTAGAAAATAGAAAACAATAAAATGTACAATCCAGGGCTAGTCTAGGACCAGGATTGTTGTAATAGACGTCTACTGTAGTTCCAAACACAACACACCTACACTATAAAGATATGTAAAGACTTGATAGACTGTTTCAAGTATGCTTGGAGTTAGAGTACAACATCAAAATTGTCTTGAAAAACATCACTTCTACAAAATTTTCTATAAGAAAAAGACAACTTAAGTAAACAAAACCAATTACAATATTATTTACATTTTTTTTAAATTAATCTTTTTTAAAAGAAAAAAGTTATGTGTTAATTTGACAAATTAACTGGTTAAGTAAATGTAGCTCATGTGGGAGTCACAAAATAACTTAGAAAAGAGGATCTGAGGAATTGTAGCAGGGCTTCAGACCAACCTTTCCAGTGCTATCATACTGTCACCAACTTTCTCAGTTGGTCACACTAGCACATGATTTTTTGGTACAGCATGGTATTAATGAATAACTTTAGTCATGTGGAAAAATAAATACATCCCATGTAAATGTTTTATTTTATGAACCTATTTGAACAAGCCAAAATGTCACCCTCTCTGATACACTGCCTATAGAAAAAGGTGATTATACTGCAACAAATGACACACACAGACAAACAGACACACACACACACACACAAAATGTAATCATTTTATTAATACAAATCAACAAAAACTGATCGGTCTTCAAAAAAATAAGTAGGTACACCCTGACATTTATCAAACCTTCAAGTCCTTCAAGTTTTCTTTACAACTGAAATCTGGTGTTCTTTTAGCTATTGGAGGGTGGTGTCATTATTCAAGTAAAAAAACACTGGATGCCTATGAGCCTAGAAAGGGAATTTAAAAGGCCATTCTACTGTAAGGAAAATCATGTGTAGATTTGAAATGGCTGCCAATTTGTCTAGTACTTGCTGCTCCAGCAATTTCAGCTCAAGAGCATACGGTTTGATGTGAAAAGACATTTCCAAGAACCTAAGACTTTCATGGGATTATCTTGGGATTGCAGGTAACTCTTCCAAATGTAGGTGTGAAAATGCAAATGTAACACAATCAAAAAGAGATTGGACAAACTTGACAAACTAGAAAAACTATTTGCAAAATAACATTAGACCAAGCCTACAGTTTGCCAAAGGGCATATAGGCAAAAGCCAGGCATTTTGGAATAATGTAGAAAGAGCTGTTTGGCCATGGTAACAAGTGAAGCCAAGTTTATTTTATCATGCTTTTAACAACTGACATTGCCACAAAGCATCTTTACAGAATCTGGGTCCAAGCCCCTAATGCGCAAGTCAAAGACAACACAGGCAAGGAAAAATGCCCAAAGCTGTAGGAAGAAAAGTAAGGAGGAACCAAGGCTCAGAGGAACCAAGCCTTTCTTCTCTAGTTGTCACCATATAACAATAATATACAAAAGAAAAAAAAAATAATGTGTGGTGTACAACAAATAGAGCATATTGGAGGAAATGTTATGGTTCAAAGTCGCCTTGCTGCCTCAGGGACTGGGCATATTTTAGTCATCAATACAGCTATGAATTCTGCTTTCATGAGTGCATGAATATCACGTGAGGTATTCTGTCCAAAACTTGTTAGTTGAAACAGAGGTTGACCTTTGAAAAGGATAATGCTCATAAGCATAAAAGCAAATCCACTTCTCAAAAGCCTTCAGAATGGTGTGGGGTACTGAAAATGGTAGAGCAGGAAAAGTGGTCAGAAATTTCAGCAAGCCAATGGCAGAGAGCAATGGGCTAAATGCTAATTTTACTTGTGTTTTTGTTCAAGTATAATCACCTTCTGTTGGCACTGTATCGAAGAGGGTAAAATGTTTGCTAAAAAATGAACAATTTGAACAATTTCCTAGCGGTGTACTTATTTTGTCACAGTAGACAATAGAGTGACAGCAAAATTTTGTGAACAGGAATTCCTCTTTTGCTGTTTATTAGACAGTCTTGAACTAGATCATTTTATTAGCCTTACACACCGTTCCACACTTTTCACATTCACATGTTCACATTTCATCGTTAGAGCCAAATGAAAGTACAGACAAGGAGAGACTGAAATAGCCATTAAAGAAGATAGAGTACTAACTTTAACCTTATGATTTGTATGTACAAATGCAAACAATGGGAAATTTTTATTTCCCCTGTCAAGTAATGGTCAGTTGCGCATTTTAGTCACACTCTGGACCCCTGAACTGTAGGCCTCACTCATTTCACATAAAGCCACCATTAGAGAGAGACTGGGCAAAAAACAATGGTAACCAAGAAGGACATAAAGGCTTGTCTCTTTAATGGTGTAGGAATATTTTGTTGCTTAATGGCCTGGTTGACTTGTTTTAATCCACAGAATCAACTCTGGAAAAGGAGGAAAATATCCACTCATCAATTTTTGTGTTTTGCAGCTTAAGCACAATTGGGTTATGCTTCAAAACAAAAATCTGGAGGACAAGAGCAGGTCCACTACTGGCTTAACAGAACCAAAATAAGGATTTTGCAGTTGCCCAGTCAAAGTCCTGACTTGAGAAGCTGTCGCCGGGCATAAAACAAGAGGATCATGCTTGAAAACAGTGTTTCACTGTAGCTCAATTAAGGCAGTTTTTCAAAAAAGAGTTGCATAAAAATTCCTTAATTGCAATGTGAAATCTCCAGTTTAAGGAAGTATTTGGTTGCAAGTGTTAGTGTAGTAAAGATTCCTCAACCAGCTTTAATTTTAAAGGGGCAGTTATTTTTTCACATGGGTGATATAGGTATTGCAAATCATTTTTCCATCAATAAATGAAATGATCAATTAGAAAGAGTGTTTTATGTTTCTTCATGTGTTCTCCATGTCTTAAATTACATTTTGTATAGGAAACTAAAACAATTAAGTGTAAAAAATATGCCTATATACGAATCAGGAGGGGGAAAAACACTATTGTAAGAAAGTCTATTAGAGACTTTTATCAAGACTATTTATCAAGTGAATAATGATGACAGTCTTCTCATCAGGTTACGACTAGCCAAGAGAAATGACTCAGCCCTGTGTCGTCTGAATCATAGTTTGCCTTCTTTGGTCTTTAACTCGAGTTTTTGTTTTTGCATCAAGGTGCTGCTCTCAGCTTACTCTCTTCACAATCTACCAGCCACCAGATGAACAATGACTAATAGCTCTAGCATCTCCCACAACAGCGAAGCGGCATGCATGGAGGACACCATATGTCGGTGTGTTATGTGTGATGCTGCTCTGCCGAAGGTCAATTTGCGCGACTGGGAGAAGTTCCCTACTCACTGCTGCTCCTGCCGAGAGAGAAGCCCGCTTGGTTTGTTGGCGATGGCATGATGTAATGTCAGCCTAAGCCAAGATGCAGCTCAAGCAACCATGGCCCAAATGTTACAGCGGCAGGCCGGCTCCCAATGACAGTCATGATTCCACACAGGTGGCTGCAATGACCTTTTCGTTCGTCCATTGAATCACAAATTACAAAGGCAAATGAGCAAAAGTTTGGTCATTCATGACTGCTAACATCCTTACAATCCCAGCTACCAGTTCACACACTGTGCTGTTCTCCCTTGTTTGTCAGAACAGATCTGACAAGTGACATAATCCAGTCTGACACGGTTGTCTTGTGAAAAATGACACTTAGGGTATGATGGTCATGTTCTGTATGAAGCCTGGTCACTCACATTTTGCTCTACTTTGTTTCAGACTGAGCTTAGCGACGGCATTGCCATCTTGGTAGCAGGAAATGACAGAGTCCAAGCCTTGATCTCCCAGATGGAGGAAATTTGCAGGACCATCGAAGTGAGAATGAAACACACTCACCTAAAGGCCACATCTAAACGCTCCAACCTGCTTTACGGGATGACAAGCACGTGATAACAGCCGAACATAGCAAAACTATTAAAACCTTGTCATTGCAAATACTTTTGACAAAACTAGTAAACAGAAAAGTATGGTTAGTACACTATATAGCCATAAGAATGTGGATACCTGAACATCACACCTATATGAGCTTGTTGGGACGCCCCATTCCAAAATCATAGGCTTTAATATCAAGTCCCTTCTTTGTGGGTATAACAGCCTCCAATTTCCTGGGAAGGCTCTTCCACAAGATGCTGGAGTGTGTTTGTGGGAATTTGTTCCCACTGAGCATTTGCAAGGTCAGGCACTGATGTTAGATGACAAAGCCTGGCCAACAGCCCCCTTATAATTCATCCTGAAGAAGTTTAATTGGGTTGAAGTCAGGGCTCAGAATTTCTCCACACTAAATGCATCAAACAATGTCTTTATAGACCTTGCATTGTGCCAGGTGCAATGTCATGCTGGAATAGAAAGAGGCTTCCCCTGTTGCCACAAAGTTAGAAGCATATAATTGTCTAAAATATCCTTGTATGCATTACTGATATTACACGGCCTAACCCAAACCCTAAGAAAATGGCCCCAGACCAATATCCCTCCCTCAAATTTTACTGCATTCCCGTAAGTAGCGCTCTTCTGGCATCCTCCAAACCCATATTCGTCCAATCAAATTCCCGACAATAAAGCATGATTCATCACTTAAAGGAAAACGTGAGGTTGTGTGGTCTACCACTGCATGGGTAAGCTGTTGATCCTCCTAAATGCTTCCATTTCACAATGGAGCACTTACAGCAGCATAAGGCAGGACTAGAAGTGCAGAAATTTCATGAACTGACTTGTGGCAAGGAGAGCATCCTATATTTAAACTGAACTCTTCAGCGCATCCCATTAGCCAGTTTTTGTCTGTAAGGTAGCTATGTGCTTTATATTGATACAACTATTTGCTATAGGTTTGGATGAACTTAGTAATTAGGAGGGGTATCCACATGTATTTGAATATATAGTGTTTGTTGCTAAACAAGCCCTTTTTGTTGAAACAACAACTGTTTCAGGAGAATGGACGACGGCAGAAGCAGAAGCTGTGTGACAGGTTTGATGCACTATATGCTGTCTTGGATGAACGTAAGAAAGAGCTGGTAGAGTGCATCAGTCGTGAACAAGATCAAAAACTCAACCATGTCCGCACTCTTATCCGCCGCCATGGAGACCACTTGGAGGTGGCCGTCAAACTGGTAGAAACAGCCATTCAGTCCATGGAGGAGCCGCAGATGGCCGTTTTCCTTCAGGTATCATGTTCTAAAGCTGAATGTGCTCCTTTAGTACATTAAACATTCCATATTGCACACATAGAAAGTCTCCAATCTACAGAAAAAGTCAAATGAAAAGTTTGACCATTTAAACACTGTTCCCTTATCTCAAAAGCTTCAAAAATGTGTATTTCCACTTTTACATTAACATTGCAATATTTCACATAAGTCTTTCTATTGATGGCTGATGTAGTCATGGTTCTTGTTTCTAAAACCTCAATAATCCAAGAAAGGAAGAAAACTATCAATCATTGCTTTTAGATCTTGTTTGGGAAGACTCAAGCTCCTGCTCATGGGCATCATATTCTAGTTGCTGATTGACATGGCTCCTTGTCACCGCACTGTACGTGTCCTTTTCTGATAAGTGATAACAAGCAAATATTGATTTTCACAACCTCCCACTGCTCTGGAACAGAGCTGGCTTCCTGACTCCTGAATTAGAGTCGTTCTTCCCTAGTCATCAATACCTTTCCTTGACTGAGGGTTTTACTCTGTTAAAAAAGACAAAGATAGTTGGGTGTAAAAAAAGCTTCATATAACAGCTGTTGCAGGTGCTAGGAGCTTTTCTTTTCTAACAATCACTTGTGGTACCCACTCAGTTTACGGCCTAACAAGAAGTTGTGACACATAATTTGTCACTGTGTGTTCTTTTGGTGTCCTCCACAATGAGAGGGCTGTTGAGAAGATGAGTGGTTTGTCACTGAAGATGTAACATTGTACTGTGTAAAGAGAGATCCTCTGCTTCCCACATCCGCAGAGTATAAAAGAAGTGTTTCAAAAGTAAGTACTCCTTAGGAGTTTTTTGTGCAAGTCATAAATTAACACCATTCTGCATGTTCGCGCCGTGAGTGTGAAAATGCCATGTGAAAATTAACTTATCGCCTCCTAATACCACAAATTTAGTTCAACATTATATAATATTTTCAGTTTCAGTTAAGTAAAATAAAATGGCATGTAAGACCAAATATATCGGACTGATGATGTAAAATGTTATGTTAAATTTATTTTTTAATCCTGGGAATTTAGGAACCCAAAAATAACACAATAACAATTAACATTGACCCGTTTGTGTGAATGTTAGCTTATACCTTAGCTGATGAACATGGAAATACTCTTGCAAGCTAACAATCTATAGCATACAAATTAATAAAACTGCATGTTCCATCAATGAACCATCAAACTTCTTATTCTGCGCAGTGGCCCTAGTCCATATGAGAACTCAAGAGGCAGACAATTGGGATAATGCTGCTACTTATTGCCACCCCCTTTATAGTCTGGCTTAAACAGCATCATTAATTGGAACAGCTTCCAATTGTGCGTGGGTTTCCTCCAGGTGCTCCGGTTTCCTTCCACTGTCCAAAGGCTTGTAATAGGTTGATTAAATACTCTTAGTTGCCCTATGTTGTGAGTGTGTGGTTAGAGCTTGTCTGTCACTGTGTTGCCCTGTGATGGGTTGGCCTCCTGTCCTGGGTGTACCACGCCTTCGACCCGTAGTTAGCAGGGATTGGCTCCAGCTTGCCCACGACAAGAAATGGAAGAAACGGTTTGGACAATGACTGAATGACTGCAGTAATCAGTTAAAATTTAATGTAATTACATAGCCTGAAGCATCCTATCACTCTTTAGGGGGAGGAACATGTAGGAAAAATGACTAGCTAGAGTCAGTAGGAAAACACTGATGGTGAGAAAGGATAGTGGTTCATAAATTGGAAATGTGGTCTGTTAAAGCTGCTTTTCGCTCAAAAATGTGCCATTATTAGGTCTTAACCATCTTACGTATCTATAGAAGGGGGGTGAGAGCACTTACCGCTATCACTGCATGAACCGCTTTATTTTGTTGATGTCACCTGAGGAGACATCTAACACTGACTGTCTTGTGCACCTGCGTCACGGTCAGGCGCGGGAAAGCATGTAGCTATCCGTCACTATTATTTGTGGGTCTGCCATGTCCTTGACAGGATCACAGAGACAGCCAAGGCCTCCAACATGGAGCGAACGGAGGCGGGGTACGAGAGCATGGCACATTTCACCATCAGCACAGACGACGTTGTGGACATGCTGAGAGCCATTGACTTCAACGCAGGTAAAGAAATCCAGTCATGAGAACTGGGCACCAGTTAGAAGTAATAGTGTGTTGGGTGGGAAATAAGCTTTTGGACTCATGTTACCAGAGCTCTATATTACTCTCTTTTCACTTTGTTTGTCTGTAATGTCTAAATGACAATGTAAAGTCTAAATGAAAATTGCTCAATATGTTACTCCAAGCTTTAGGTTTTTACTGATGCCACCTCTATAAACTGAGATTGTTTTTTTTATTTTTTTGTGTCATTGCTCTTCAGTGTCAACCAGAGGATGGGTTCCTCTTATGAGCATTGGCTCCTCCCAAGGTTTCCCATGCCTCTGTCACTTTTGGCTTGCTCATGAGGGGCTCAGGCACGATTCTGTGAGGCTGGTTTGTGACAGGGTCATTTAAAAGTAAAATTTATTTAACTTGACGTCCATTAATAACATAATCTCAGTGTTTCGTTTTTTTATATTGAGGTCAAATGTTTACTGAAAAACTGTAAAACTACAGCAAACACATTAAAAATAGTTACTTTGTATGCCATTTTTGCTAAGAACCTAAACCACATTGGCCAATGAAGGTTTTTGGTCTACCCAGAGTTAAGGGGACAGCACCCAAAATATTGCTAGAACCTTTGATAGAACTTTACCCAAATTCCACAATCCCCCCTATGTTTATATGGAGATCATGGTTTATCACACATAATCATCAATGTGATAAAAACTCAAACAACAAAATATGACTAAAGGACTATATATATGATTATATGACTAAATATTCATAATACAGTACCAAACAAGTGTGACCACCCAGAAAGTCTAAGATAGAACTTTACCCAAATTCCACACATCCAAATGAAGAATTGCCATGTGAGTATTGTTGGTTGCTGTTGACATGTTGACTTTAAATTGACTAAATTCTGCCATCACTAAAGAAGGATGAAGAGGTCAGCAAGTGGCCATTCCTGCCAGTTCTCTTGCAGGAGAAGCTGTGGTGGCGGTGGGGTGGCTGTAACTGTCTGGAAGCCCCCCTTTTAACCTGTGGTGGTGCATTGGCCGATTGGCCCAAAGATGAAACTGCCTGTAAGATCAGCAGATAGCTAATTGGCTAAAGATGTTTTAAAAGCATTCACAGACTTCTAATTCAGATGTTTACAGAAGAAATTGCAGCAAAACTGCATGAAGAATATCACTTGTTTGCCACTGTGTTACATGGAGTCATGCAAAAAATAAGTAGGAACCATCAAACATTTCACCCTGTTTATATACCCACATATTTAAATACCCAAATATAGTATTTTACAGGAACTTGTGGGGAAGGTTTTAAAAGGGCGGTATCCTTGTTTGTGGTGGATTTTGCCACGATCCATCTCCAAAGGTTTTACAAGTTTTCCCCATAAGAGATCATGTCTTGTCCTGTGACTTTACATTAAACCAGACAACCTAGTCAAACTAAATGACTTCAGAGTCTAAAGGTTCTGCCTGATTAAACACATGATTCTACTCAAGTCCCTCATTAACTGAACTCAAACCATGTTTCTCATTTTGATAACTATGCATTATATTCTAGTAATTTACATGATGTGCTTCTCTCTCTAGATATTTGTAAGTTAGTATTTTTTTAACATGAATTACTACTGACTGAAATGACAGATGCAGTACCTCATCCCAAATGCAATTAGGCAAGCAAGCTTAAACTAGCAAGTGAAGTGGCTCTTTGTCATTGTGAACACACTCAAGCACCACAACGAAATGTGACCTCAGCATTTAACCGATCACACGTGCACACGTGGAGCAGCAGGCAGCTACCAACAGCGCCCGGGGAGCAATGTAGTGAGACGGTACCTTGCTTAAAGGTACCTTATTAGTGCCCGGGACTCGAACCTGCGACCTTCAGGTCACAATGGCAGCATCCTAACCACTAGGCCACCACTGCCCAAACTGTTGCCAAACGTGGGGCTCGACCCACGTTTCTGAGATTAAGAGTCTCATGCTGTACCAACTGAGCTAGCCAGGCTGCAAGCTAAGAAAAGAGATCTTTGTAACATTTGAGATACTTAGTTTTATAATACAAAAAGCTTAATGTCAAAATATGTCACACAAAAATGCTGTTACTGAAATGCTTATATCTTATTCTCGCTTGAAATTTCTAACTAGCAGCCTCTCTGGCTCCTCCCCTTCTGAGTGGTAGCTTGCACAAGTGAGTTACAAGTAAAAGGTAAATCTTTTTTTCGTCTTAACATTTAACTCTCAAATCATGCCAGAAGTCTTAAACTTCCTAGGAAGTGACCCAAAGAAGTCACCAAGCCTATTAAAATGAATAATTATGGCAAATATTCCATAATGTAATGGTTAGGGAGTTGCCCCTGTGACCAGAAGGTTGCCGGTTTAAATCCCACACCAGTACAAGTGCCACTGATGTACCCATTAGCAAGCTACCAGTCCCCAAGCACTGCGCCCCCCAACTGCCTACGTCAGTTAATCACTTTTCCTATACGAATGTGTTAAATGCAGAGGTCACATTTCGGTGTGAACTTTCTACTGTGTTGTGGTGTGTTCACAATGACAAGTAATCAGTCACTTTCACAATGTTGCTAACTAGCTGGACGTAAACTAAAAACAGCCTCTTGTAAATCCAAAACAATCGGAACTAAAGGTTCTTTGCTGAACAAAGTTAAAAGAAAAGAGAGGAAAAACATTTTTAGACAAAATATATGGCCAAGCTTGTTTCACTTTTCTCCAAAAAAAATAAAGCAAATTGTTGGTGAGAATTTGTTTAGTGAAACTAAACTAAATTCTTAGTGCCTAGGCCAGTAAACAAATCATTTACATGAAAGAAAGCTCAACGTTTCTTCCACTTTGGGTTTGCTGGGCCCAAGTCATTGCTATTCAAGTCTAAGTCAAGTTGCACGTCTTTTTTAAATAGTTTTTTGCAAGTTATCACATGTATTACTCATGTCTGACTTGCGTCCAATTCCCACGACTCTAGTAGCTTGTGGCACTGGATTGCAAGTAGCATGCAACTTTACTTTCCACTGGTTTACATACACCATCCGAGTATTAACTGTCCACAACTTCCTTTCCTTATTTTCCAGTACTTATACAGTATGAATGTACTCAATTTGAAACACAAACTCTACAGAGTTATAGCCTAGAAGGAATCCAGTTTGACACCTGTATACACATGTATACATTCAAAATAGGGGTCCCATCAGGATCATAATCAGTTTTATTGGCCAAGTATGTAGCACACACAAGAAATTTGGTTCCGGTCACTTTTTCTCTAGTACTCACACTATAGACAATGCACATGTCAGATAGAGACTGTACAATCCAGTACCCACAAAACATAATAGTCAGTATACAATATATAATATATGATACACAATATACAATAGACTATAGAAAATACAATTAAAGTACACAGTACTGTACACTCTATACAACATGCAATACAAAATATCATATACAAAAATATACAATTTAGAAGCAATATACAGATTAGGGTCTATACAGTAGGGTTTGTAGCATCTGCCGGAGGGGAGGATTTGAAAAAGTGCAAGAATCACATGCAACACAACTTCACCACAAAGACTGTTTGCTCTGAATCACTCGTTAACCATTGATTAGAGAATCCAGGTGGCCATACCAGCTGGATAGACATATTTGTAAATTTTGTGACAAATAAACAAACAAACAAACAAATAAATAAGGCTGAAAATAATATATAACAAAACTGGTAAAGTGAATGTTATATGGTGTTTTTCTAAGCATGCTAACTATGTCTATTAACTTTATACTACTGTTTGAGATTGTAAATAATAGCTCATGCCTGACACTACACTACAGGATAACTAAGCCAATTTTGAGACCATTTCACCTATCACAGCAATCATACTGGTTTCAGAGTGGCCTCGAACCATTGTCTTTTCATTTTGTCCTGTGGTTTGGGTGGGGTATAATGGGTGTGTAATTCAGGTCTAGCTCCATGTATTGAGTCTGGTAAAAATCTGAATAGTACATATGAACTAGAACAATAGATCATTCTGTAGTGTGGGAGAACACTGGCTGTCTCATAGGCAAATGTCATTGGCTACATTGATAACATTAGCATGCAGAGGCATAAACAGCTGGTGATGTAATTACTGTTTAACTGGAGCTGTTGGATTCCATTTCAGTTAAAATGTCACCTACCTAGATGTTTGTCTGTGTAAGCAGTAGGAGGCAAAGTGCATATTAAGCACTGAGGCACGCCCTACCCTTGTTAAAAAAATCTGTTTATATGACTTGTGAAAGCATGCTGTGTTTTTGTAGCCTCCGTGGGTGAGGATGGGGAAGACAGCGGTGACCTGGACGAAGGGGCAGAAAACCAAGCCTGTCTGCCTGGTATGTGAGAAGAACCAGGGAAATGCTAGGTCACATAAAGCCCCATGGTCAGGTGTAGACTACATTGCATGGTTGATAATTATTGGACTGATTGTTTTTTTGCCTCAGGTTTTTGATCAGACTTCTGAACCTCCTCAGCAAGAAGAGATTCATTCATGATCAATAACAGAATAACCCAAGGGCAAGTTCAACTAATCTCTGATGCGGGAATCTGTTGGATTAAAGGATATTTTCTTTTCTTTTATGAAAGTCTCCATCGCCTTTAACAACATAAAGGACTATATGCAGACATGTCACCTCCTGCCCTCCCCAAGCTTTCATTACATATGTTCTGCTGACTAAGGACTCTTCAAAGGTGCCATAAATGCATGATTTAAGTATATGCAGTCTCTCAACAAAATAAATTGTGCACTAAATTAATCCCTCAAGCTGGCTATTCGCCCCATGACAAGAACACTGCACCTTTCAAACCAACAAATAATGCTGCTTGTGCTTACTAGGGTGTACATCATGACCACTTTCAGAGCCACAAAAAAGCCTGACTGACTGACTGACTGACATCGCAGTTGATGAATGGAGATGTGATCTATTACATTGCACGAGAGCTCCAGGAAGAATACCCGACACCACCTGCCAACTGAAATACTGGCGCAAGATGCTGATTATTAACTGTCTAAGCCATGTGATTTATTAGGACGCCACTGTCAGCTGGCACATATGGACAATTCATGTGCATCACATCATGAGCAATAACACAGGTCTACAACATGCAGCCAGAAAGTTCCAATGCTGATCATGGCAGTTAAGAAGACTATTGGTTTAATCATAGGAAAAACTGCTTGCTATCTGTAAAGTGCATTTTTATAATTCAATGCTATTTATGAAGTCTGCAGATAGTAATCACAGGACTTTGAACAGTGTTACCCTCCCTCTGCTTATCTAAAATCAAGTTAAAAGTGTAATAGGCTGTGTTCACAGAGGCAGCTTAAATCCAGTATAAGCAGGAAAAAGTTTCTGGAATCTGAACGGCAAAAGGCCCCATGACATCCAACTCTTTCAACCGGTTTAGGTCATATTTCAAATATTTTTTAAAATGTGTTTCAAATTGTTTTGCATTTTTTATCATTTCTTGAGCAGTGCTTCTTGACATCAGAAAGTGCAACAAAAAAATTTCCCCAGCCTAGTCCACAGTCCACATAACAACCAATATGGATATAAGATTTAATTGCAGCTACAATCAATGTGGACATTCAGTCTAAAATCCAGATTACAATGTGAATACCAAGTCTAAAATCCAAATTATAATGTGGGCACATAGTCCAAAATCCTGATTACAACGTGAACAAATGCAGATTAAAGAAACAATCTTAATTTGCCATGCTGTGTGAACACAAGGAGTGGAAATGAGGCAATGGGTCCAGCTGAGATTTATGAGGTCTCACTTAATAAAAATGCTCTTCATTATAATTGGTTTGTCAATAAGGTGATTTGAAAGTAATTTCTCATTTTAGAATTTTGGAAAGCTTGTTCTATCTTTCCAGCTGTAAGAGGAAGTGGCATGAAAATATTAAATATTTTTAGGAAAAAATTATACATTTGTTATCGTGACCATAATTAACCATAAACTAGTTTTAGACAACATGCCTAGTTCAGGGATTATAATTCATAATTAACTGAAAATTAAATGCAAAAAATGCATAAATAAAGGTCCATGTCCACAGGGCACCAGCTGTCCTTCCAGCCAGGCCGCCTCATCTTTCCCTTCCTTCTCCTCACATGCTCAAGTCATATCTTCTCTCTGTGCCATTACTTAATAACTGCTGTGGTCGTTATAGCACTGGGATATATGAGCGTCTGATGTTGCCTGTCCTCGCGGGTGCTGACCTTGTCACTGGAGATGTCGACCTACTGATGAATTCATGGAGGAGCTCTGGAGAGTGGAGTCAGATTGATTGGGGATCCAGCCCAGTTTGAGCATGTTTGTGTAAGCACACTTCCTAAGCTCTGGAAGAGCGTGGTGGATGCAAATGGTCAAAATGAGTTCTTGCCACATTTAACTTTTGTTTTTCCAAGAAAGAAGAAACTCACTTGGGGGGATGGTAGCACTGATTCGTTGTGTTTATTCTGCAGCCATTTAAGTGTGGGAGCGAGTTGTCCCGTTGTGTTTACTGCTTACTTGAGCGAAAAAGATTGACCCAGATGAAAATAGTCTGAAGATACAAATAAAGGGGGCAGTTAAAGCGATAACTGTTTAGTATGTCCAGTGTTTAGGGGAAAATTTATATAACAAGCAAAAGTGCTATTTCCTGAAAACAACAAGGATGTCAAAGCACATTTATTGACAAAGCAGGCTCCTACTTGTTGTCCTCATTTTTCAGTAAACTAAAAATAGACACAGTCTAACTGCAAGACTCATGATGCCTCCCCCGAAGTGCAGTGTTCAGATATTTTCTGTTTTTCAGACTATTTGCTGTTAAGTCTTAGGATGGAGGAGGTTTATTTGCCTTAATCTGCTGAAGACAAGAGCTTTTTTCTCTTGCTTTTGTCTGTATTGATCATATATTATACTCTGGATGGGAATGACTGAGCAACACGTCACCACAGTGCAATAAAACACCTCTCAACTTCCCACATGGCATATCATTGTATTTAATGTGGATTGAGTAAATTCTGTGGGTGTAGGGGATGCGTGGTTAAAATGACTGCTGTAAAAATATGAATTTGCTTAAGAATCACAACATAGCAACAACTGCCTTCTCCAGGCTTTTTACACAGGCATATACAATAGTTTGGGAATGCCAGTCCAATTAGGTTACATTGAATTTGGAAGACTAGTTGGTTAGTTAACGCCCACATTTTAACGCACACACATTGTATATTCGCTGGTTTTAACAGACAATGGGAAACAATAAAATATGGTCTGTCGAAAAGTTCTGTCACATTTTATATTTTTAGCTTTCCAATATGTCTCCACTCGGCAAATAAACAGAAATTGTGTGCAAAATTAGCAGGAAAATATCTATATTAGCAGAGGACTTCTACAAATCATATAATTTCAGAGAGAACATACAAACTCTTGAATAACAATGTGCCAAGCATGAGGGTTATGAGGATCTGGCTTCTACATGCACACACCACAAAGTACCCGCCTAGAACTGCCAGGTTACAGACACTACTTTAATCAATGCTACTATAACGAGGGCGGAAACGCTAATAAACACTAATAAACATTTATCTCTAAGAGTGATTTGAAAGTACTCCCTTATTTTGGAAGGTATGAGAAAGTGAGGTGCAAATGTTTGATGTTTTAGAAATAACTGGTGGATTCCTGGTCACCTCATTAGCCATCGCAACTAGCCAGAGGTTTCCAAGAGATATAATTCAAACGGCAAAGAAATGCAATAGTTCAGGCTACAGTTTGAGAAGGTCTTGTTCCATGAACCACCTGAAAGCTAGCATCCAGTTGAGTCAGGTCAGTTTGGCCTCCTTAAGCTTTACTAACCTGGAGAGGCTTTATGTGGTTTGAAGAGCGTTCACGCACTTGGAAAAGCATTTGGTATCGTTTATTTTTGCTTTTTCATGGTGGAAATACAAAGTTGTTTTTATGCCATTTTTTTGCAGGATGTCAAGCAATATATACAATGTACAACAGAGCTAAACATCACTTCAGAATGCTGTAGGAAACAAAACATGGGGGTCATTCTTCATGTCTGAAAGTGCTGATTTATTTCCTCTTCCCTAACCATGCACTTACGGCACCCCCACCCCTAACCCCACCCCCTGCATCTCTGGTTTATGGTGTATGGGTGAAGAAAGTGACACAAGGACACGTTTCTCCATTCAGCACCACAATGCCTTCGGTAAGAAGGTGCAACACACACTGGAGTAGCAGAATGGAGACCAGACAGTTACAATAAGGCCACAAAAAGCTTTTTTTCTCCCTTTTTCTTATAATGGTAAAATAATTTTAGCATTTTCTTGTCCCCATCTCTGCACAAGCCACACCTGCTGTGAGTTACAACAGAACAGTCTGATGTGGGATTTGACTTGACACCTGTTCATTTCCACTTTCTTTATTATGGTGACCAGCGTCTTCCAGTTTCCTTCAGCCACACACACACACACACATACACACACAGAGCCATGAAATGCATTGACAGAAATGCCCAGCAATTAATCTGACTAATGCCTACACCGCACATCCACGTGAATAGGTAAAAGACGAAACCGTGTCAGTGTGATGTATTTTATTCGTGTGGAAATGACGTCACGAATCGAGTCAATTTAATGCGTTACTGTTCATTAGCGGGGGGTAAAAGACAGAATAATGCGTAATGAGGGAATTTGGTCTAATACAAGATCCATGTAGATGTGGCTTATGCAGCAGATGTGCTAACACACACACACACACACACACACACTGGGTGTCCGTCGAGTTCCCGCTGAAGGTGAAGTTCACTTCGCGACTCGGCCACGTTTCCCTCGGTCAAAGCGCTGAAGGCTTCCAGCGACGCATGCTATGCTTTTCTTCTTTGTTTTTGTTTTTTTGTTGTGTATTTTTTGTTTTGTTTTTGCAAGAACTTGAAGAAGGCGAGCTGAGGTCCGAGGAGGGGGCGTGGTGGTTACTTGCCCACCTCGTCCAGATACTTGCGGTTGAGCTCGGCCTGCTCCCTCTGGTTCTCGATCCGCGCCATTTCGATCATATTGCGCAGCAGGTGGAATGTCAGGTCGATGGATATGGGCGGCTCCTCGTTCCTCTTGGAGAAGCCCGCGAGCTCCTCCCGTGGGCCGCCTTCGTCCTCTAGCCAGCGTGCTCTCTCTGGAGCCTCGGCGCCCAGCCCCTGTCCCAACCCCTGTCCCAGCCCCAGCTCTAGCTCTTCTGGAGGCGGGCTCAGGGAGGCGCTCCTGCGCGCCGCAGGCTTCCTCTGCTGCAGGTACTGCAGGAGCTTCTCGCCCAGCAGGTAAGACACGGCGCTGTCCCCCGCCCGCAGCAGCACCTCGTCCAGCTGCTTCTTGTAGCCACGGCCGTCCACAACGCTCAGGTCCCGGGGTCGACACGCGCTGAGGGGGATGTGGGTGGTCAGTAGGACGGCGACAAGCAGGAGGGCGGCGGGCACGAGCTTCATACTGGACCCACGGGCGCACAGACAGGACGTAAACTGGACCGAAAAGGGAAAAGCGTGTAGGTAAAAGGTCGAAGAGAAACGCAAGAGTAGACGTTGCGAGCTGCACATGAAGAACATAAACTCATGTCACATGTTCTGATCACGTTCAGAGGTATTTGAGAATAAATGACACTCGTCAGCGCACGTGCTCACGGTTCTGTATATAACCACTGTTCTTACAAAATAACGGTTTGGGGGGGGGGCAATTAGTGATTTTATGAAACGTCCCATTAACCGAATAAACATAAAAAATATCATCCATTATATCCGAAAGACGACACAGTCCTTCGCTGTAATGAAAAAAAACCCAAATAAACCGAGAGTAAAGATTTGGGACATTTTAGACAAGTGCGACTCCGCTTGTAACACTGGCTAGAAAAGCGACCAAGTGCTAACTTAAAATGTGTATAAGCATATTACAAACAACTCATGCAGCACCAATAAGCCGAGTGGAAGCGAGCCGGCAGCGGAGCTGTAAAGTCTGAGAAGCGCCAAAGCAAACGCGCCAAACATCAAAGAGAGAAACTCACTTCGTCGTCTCCGCGGCTTCAAAAGTTGCGACGGACAGAAAGTGTGACTCGGGACTTGGAGTTGACGCTTCGAGTCCTTCCAGATCGCTTTGGGAGTTGAGCGCCTGCAGCTGAAGGGTTATATACATCCAAGATTGCTCCATTGACGTCAGTGCAAGTGCATAAACCCGCTTGTAAATTAGGCAGCGCCGAAGCGGATGGGGAGAGTTCGGGTGGTGCCGGAGATGCGTGGACAACCCAAAGATAACGCGTAGAGTGGGGTCGTCGCTGTGGTGAGGTTAAAATGCGAGGTCACCGATCGCATTTATTACACAAGTCTCTAAGGTGTTGATGTTATAGGTGATGTTTCGAGGAGAACAGGCGCACGCGCTTTCTGCCCCAAACGCACCGTTCAGCCTGCAGCGCAATAAAGTCCAGGTTTCGGGCGAGAGGTTTGAAGAGCAGAACGAGTGATTTGTCTGTGGTTGTGTGAAGCGTTTGTTCGTGTGTGTGTGTGTGTGTGTGTGTGTGAAGGACGGAGAGCGCTTCTATCGTGATGCGTTTCTGCATCAGTGCACACCGCGTCCGTGAGAGCACATAGCGCTCACCGGAAGAAACGGAGCTATCCGCGGTGCTGAAACCAACACGCGTCTAAACTGGAACACTGGAGCTCCAATGGGTCCACTAGAAGAGCCGGTGCTCGGAGTGCTTGAGCCAAAAGAATGAGGGTGAACAAGTGTTCCAAGTCCAGCACGCCCTGATTATGTACAACCTTTTTTTATAATTATATGTTAAAGTAATTTGGGATTTCCAATAACCCGCCATGCTAATGAAGTCCCCTGCTCCATACGCAGTTTTAGAATAGGATTTCATCATTCAGTAAAATGTCAAAATCTGTAGTGGATTATATCAGCACAACTCCTTCACGTTCAAACAGCATGTTCTTTTTATGAGCAGGTGGAACACATAAGCCTCAGCATTATCATCATCGCAACCTTCCAGCATCCCTGTACCTGTGGGGGGTATTAATCTACCACCAAAAATGCAAGAATGGGAATTTTAAGCATTTAAAAGGGTAAGTTGTCCCATTTGAGACCACAAGGACTCATGGGAAGGTTAAAATGCTAAAACACTACATTACCAGGATGTCTGTTCTACCTTCTGGCTCTCCCCTTTTAGTTATGCTGTCAAAGCGAGTCTTGCTGGAGTTCCTGTTTGCACTCAGACCACAATGCACATTGTTCTTAATCACTTATAACATTGAGCATCCCTAAAAATCTATTCCCCTTCTGAGCCTTGGTTCCTCCTAAGGTTTGTTTCTCCAGCTTGGGAAGTTTTTCCATGCCTCTGTTGCCTTTGGCTTGCTCATTAGGGGCCTGGACCCGGATTCTGTAAAGCTGTCAGTTGTAAAAATTGCTATATAAATAAAACTGACTTGACTACTTAATTGTGCATACAGTTCCTTTAGGCAACACCCTGTTTTCAACATACAGGAACACCAGGTTTCAAGTTTGGGTTTTAAACTGAAGAAGTAAAAGAGACATATGATAAAAATGCTGGCACCCTGAATCATACAGTGAGTACGGAAAGTATTCAGACCCCCTTCAATTTTTCACCATTTGTCATATTGCAGCCATTTGCTAAAATCATTTAAATAAATTTTTTCCCCTCATTAATGTACACACAGCACCCCAT
>JBBPDA010000152.1:13277410-13289652 GCA_037974385.1 Arnoldichthys spilopterus | reverse complement strand
ATATATATATATAAAAAATTCACCCAGTTTCTAGGTACAAATTTAGCTTACACAGGCTCAGCCCTTACAAAGAGATTGGCCAAATATTTTGATACACTAGTGATGGCTGAATACTCAACACTCTGCCCAAAACGTATTCAGGAATATATACTGTTGCAAAAAAGTTACATTACATAAGACATTTAACATACATTTTGACAAGGCACAACAACAATTAAAAAAAAAACCCTGTTCACATGGTTTCTTACTCTTAGATGAGGACAGATTTGATTACTTTACTTTGTTTCATAAATGTTTCTTTACATTGAATAAAAACCCCTCCCCTCTCAATTTCTGCTCCTGTCTACTGCTGCTCCAAACAGTCCCCTGAACAGTCCCCCTGTCATAAAGGTACATTTTAGTAGCTGCAACAAGAGACTCGCATAAAAGCGGTGTTTGCAAAGCAGCCATTTCTCCAACAAAGCAAAAAGCACTTCTACTCTGAAAAGTATCTTCTAAATACAGGAACCTCCGAAGACACTACATGAAAGTCTCCCACTGTAGATGATGCCAATGAAATGGACAAAGACTGATAGTTCACTGAGATGGCTCATTTAGGCAGAATTCTCTGGGTGGTTGAAGCATGTATATCTTCTTTCAGCACTGGACTTTGTTAGCCAGCCGATAGCAGAGCAAGGCCAGATAGGACTGTGTGCTTTTCACAAGAGTGGGGTCAAAGATCCTGTAGAAAGCAGTGTTTCTGTAAAAAGGGTGAGGGTGAATCCCAGAGCAGAAGCCCTGAGCCCCAGCAGAATTCATGGTCTGTCATTTATCTTCCACCTCCAATGCTGGAATGAGTGTTTTGTGTTACCAGTCATGCTTTGATCTCTGGCCCTCTGCTGTATTATTGCATGGCTTGTGTTCACATATATTCCACACCCACCTTAGCATCTAGTAGTCACATATGAACTATTTCTGCCCGATTGCCTACAGTTTTCCAGATAGTAATGTTACTCTTACAGTTCCTATTGTAGCACTTGCTGTCTATATTTAATGACTAAGAGGTACACACTCTTTGTAGCCCTTACGTCAGTGTTGTCCTGTGCACTGTCCTGACACGGTCAGCCAAATGAATACATACACATATTTTTGTGTTCTATACTCTAACACAATGTTTCCTAACCCTAACCCTGGAGGCACCACCCTACACATTTTATTGCTTTCCCTGCCTCCCCAAACCTACTTTAACTCAGTAAAGTGACATTAATTGAGGAACGGGTTGGATCAGGTGTGTTAAAAGCAGTAAAAACACTAAAATATGTAAGGCGTTGTGCCTCCAGGACCAGGGTTGGGAAAAGCTGCTCTAACAGACCTAATCCAGCCAACAAGGAGCTGGTTTAGATCATGAAAAAATATAATTTAACCATAGGTGTGGGAAGCTATTAGACCCCGCAGGTGTTTGTATGGATGAGGGCATTTTTACTTAAAAGGACAAACTTATTTGACAATTAATAAAAACATAACCAAGAAAAGCTCAAGCATGAGCAACTGCTTACAAGTAAGACTCGGACAGCCATGAGAGCAGCAGCCCCTGTTGACACTGTGCTGTCCATCAGGATCACATAGTCCTCACTGATGTCCTTTGGCAAGCGCAGGTAATGGAGCTGAGGAGCAAAAAAGGCCATGATTGTCTAAATCAGATCATATGGTGCGAATTATAAAAGCTCAATATCTTAGCTTTTAGATAAAAAAAAACAACAGAAACAAATCCTGACTTGTGCCAAAAGCAGAAATGTGAGCAGATCTGAACACGGCTAAAATTAAATTAGCCAGCAGGGGGCAAAGTTGGTACATGATATACAACTAGCGTTAGCAGGGTGAGTACAGACGAAACAGGATGATTCTGCATTAGCGTTTGCCTGACAGGTACCAAGCAAAAGCAACCATGATTAAGAATTATCACCAGACTGCTTGCCACTCAGCATTTTTTTTCACTGGTCAAGCATCAATGCTGTGGGCATGGCCATAAAGCAAAATCAGACTAATTCCCCCAAACGCACAGTTAAAATACTGACAAACCAGGAAAGTTTTCTTTTTATGTAAGAAGGAATTAAGAGGACAAAAAAAAACATCTTGTTTCTTCCTAAAGATCATCAGTCTGTATTCTACACCGGTGTATTCATGGTTTAAAGTACTAACATGTTAAATGTACATCTCTTTCTACCAAAAAGTCTTAAATGTTTGATGAGAAAAAATGCTGTACATTGCAAGCCATAACACTGATACCGTGTTGTTACCTCAGGCTCCCCAGTGTCATGATTGGTCTGAATGAGAATCTTTCCCAGTCGAATGTCTTTACACACAGCCATCAAGGCCTGCTCCATGGTCTCTCCTGCACGCAAAATGGATACCCCAGTGATCTACACACATACACAGACACACGCACATACACAGACACACACACAAATACGTATCAGTGCGAGATTAAAATCCATATAACCTCAGAGAGCTGTTTCTGTGGGTGTATATAGGGTGTATATATACATGTGTGTGTCGATTTTGAGGTGTTAAAAAAAAAAGAAAAAAAAGGAGTACTTTAAGTAATACTAACTCTTTTGCCACTGAGCCTTTTCCCTTCATATATGGTCCCTTGGGGTGTCTCAACAGACACTGGCTGTGAAGAAGGAAAAAGGCTAATCAAGAGCCAGTCGACAGAATAAGCACGCAAAGGTAAAACAATGGAAAAAAAATCTTTGCTTTTGCTAACATTCCAAAATAAAGATGTCAACAACTCTGTATAGCATGCATGCACTCCAATAAAGAGAACACAGAAACTGCTACTTTTGTATTACTGACTCATTTTCTACCCATGGACACATAGGTGAGCAGGTGCTAACCTTCAGTGGCAGGAAGGAGAGGGCATGCTCAATGAGGAGCCTCATTAATCTCTTGGAGTAGAAAATGAATTCATCCCGGTTAGTTTCCTTATTCCTGCAGGAGCAGAGACACACAGGTGATTTATTACAATCTAGGACTGACTGTTGGTCTTTCAGTGCTAGAAGAAAGAAACGGGAAAAGAAAAGAAGGAAAGAAAAGCAATAAGAAAGTAAGAAAGAAAAGTAATAATAAAGTAAGAAAGAAAGAAAGAAAGAAAGAAAGAAAGAAAGAAAGTAAAGGGAAAAGAAAAGAAAGTAAAGGGAAAAGAAAAGAAAGGAAAGGGAAAAGAAAAGAAAGGAAAGGGAAAAGAAAAGAAAGGAAAGAAAGAAAAGCAATAAGAAAGTAAGAAAGAAAGAAAGAAAGAAAGAAAGAAAGAAAGAAAGAAAGAAAGAAAAAAAGGGGGAAAAAAAGAAACAAAGAGGGAAAGAAAAAGAAAAAAAGGGAAAAAAAAAGAAAGAAAGAGGGAAAGAAAAAGAAAAAAAGGGAAAAAAAGAAAGAAAGAGGGAAAGAAAAAGAAAAAAAGGGAAAAAAAAGAAAGAAAGAGGGGAAAGAAAAAGAAAAAAAAGGGAAAAGAAAGAAAGAGGGAAAGAAAGAAAGAGGGAAAGAAAGAAAGAGGGAAAGAAAGAAAGAAGGAAAGAAAGAAAGAAGGAAAGAAAGAAAGAAAGAAAGAAAGAAAGAGAAGAAAAGCAATAACATGCCAGAAGCTAGGTAAAAAAGGCCATAAGCCACTACCTGATCACAGAAGTCTTACAGAGTAAACATACAATGTACAATTCTCCTCTTCCTGATGTACTATACATTTCAATAGAAGACAGATCTGGACCTGCTGGCACACCCACTTTGTGTCTAAGCCATGTTTTTGTAGCACCTGCAGAATGAGGCCTGGCATTGTTTCCTGCCAGGAAAAGGCCCCACTTGGATGACAACATATGTTGCGCTGGCTAGATGACTGCATATCTCAAAAATGGGAGGGCTTGGGGATGTTTCTCATATTCAAGAGAGGTTATAAGCCACTAAAAACTTGGCAAAGGAAAGACACTTGATGAATCGGCAACAGGGGAATGGAAGCCCAAGGCTCATTGATACAAATGCAAAGTGAAGGCTAGCCCTTCTGGTCCGATTTCATAGACACTACTATAGTCCAACCTGCTGAAAACAGTCAAATCTGCCAGGACAGATGGGTGTCCAGACACACAGTAAATGTAGGTTTGTTGTGTATGGGCAGGACTGTCGAAGATCAGCGCCTACAATGGCCACATAACCATCAGAACAGAATCATGGAACAATGGAAGAATCTGGCTTAAAGTTAGGAATCAAGTTTTTACATCATATCCTGTGGATGCCCCTTTGTGTGCATATCCTGGAAAAGAGACGTC
Organism: Arnoldichthys spilopterus; assembly: GCA_037974385.1. Lineage (NCBI taxonomy): Eukaryota > Metazoa > Chordata > Actinopteri > Characiformes > Lepidarchidae > Arnoldichthys > Arnoldichthys spilopterus. The sequence continues at coordinate 13,285,360 of JBBPDA010000152.1, read as the reverse complement.
ACCAGGATGCACTAATGGAAGAAGGCAAGCCCATGGAGGCAGTGCATTGCTTTATACCAGGGGTTCTCAAATCCAGACCTTGAAACCAGATTCCGGTCCTGGATTTTATAATCACCAGTAGATGTGACTCTAGGCGGACAGTCAATTACATCAACAGTTCAGTAACTACTGGTGATTCCAAAATCCAGGAGTGGAATCTGTATTCAAGGTCCAAATTTGAGAACCCCTGCTTTATACAATTCTGCTAAGAAAACTTGGGTCCTGGCATTCTTGGGGAAGTTACTTTGACACGTACCACATGATCTCCAAATTCCCAGTTCTCAGGCTAATTGAAAATCTGTGCCGGAAAAACTAGTCTGATCCATGTAGGTCCCAGCTCATAACTCAAACTTAAAAAAGTAGGCTGCTATTCTTAGTGCCAGATACCGCAGTAAACCTTCAAAGGTCTAGATGTCATGCCTTAACGGGTTAGAGCGGTTATGGGGTCACAAGGGGAAAGAGATAACATTATGCACAGGCATATTAGCTTTCCCTGTTCACTAGTGCACTGTGATGTAATCAGAAATCAGATGTTTAACTCATCCATCTATTTTCTAAACCGTGTCTTCTGTTTCCAGGTCGCAGGGAAGCTGGAGCCAATCATAGCTGACTGTGGGCTTAAGGCGGGGTTAACCCAGGACAGGAGGCCAACCCATCACAGGGCAGCACATGGACATACAACCATTCATACACACACCTACGGGCAATTAAGAACATCCAATCAACCTACTGCAGCCGTTGGACTGTGGGAGGAACCCGGAGAACCCGGAGGAAACCCATGTGAACACGGGGAGAGCTTGCAAACTCCGCAAAGAAAGGCCCCCGTGGCTGGCACAGGGATCGAAACCAGGACCTTCTCGCTGTGAGGAGACAGCGCTAACCCCTGCACCACCGTGCCGCCCCAGATGTATAAGTTATTCAAAATGTATTTTTGTGATGAATTGTGCTCAATATAAACAGGGACTAGCAAGTTGAAAAAATGGTTTTTTAAATCTCACTAGCTCCATCTAAACAAAAAAAAAACAATACTAAAATCAAAAGAACTGTACGTTGTCTATTTCTATCTGAGTTAAATGTGGTCATACCTGATGATGGTGTGCATTCCTCGGACTTGTGGGGTGCTCTCCATAACGCTGAGTGTCTTTGGCAAGGGCTGACCCTGATGTGCCGATGCCAGGGCAGATCTACACAACAGAACCACAAGGCTAAGATTACAAGTAAGTACTTCCTTTTTCTGCATTTATTGCCAAGAAAAGACGTGGTACAAGTGCCCAAACACAGACGACAGTTATTCGGGTCTGGGAAAAAAGAAAAATATGTACATATTTGACTTTCTTCCCAGTATGAATGTGTTCTAAAGTGGTAAAAAAAAAAAAAGCATTGGTGCGGTTAAGGTGTCAAGTCAACTGTAAGGACTCAACATTTTTTTCTTTAAACATTTTTCCACTGTCTTTATTCCCCTATGTTTCTCATGCACTTCTAAAATGAAACTTTTCTTTAAAAAAAAAAGGCATAGAGAAAGCATGGATTTAAGAATTCACAGGTGTAGGATTACAGGTAACTTAAGATAGCAAAACAAATAATCTGGTAAACAAGTTTATGTCATTAATATATGAACATAATTAAAACATGTTTAAAGTAAATGTATTCAAATACGTTATAGTCTGATAATGTAATTTCATTAAAGTACATGTGGTTTATTTTTAAATGTATGCCTTGTGGAAACATATGGGATTACACAAAGTCTAATACCAACATCGTTTTCCAAAATTTTGCAATCTGGGAAAAATGCTTTTGAGAAAATGTTGAAATTGTCCTTTAAGAAAGAGCTACAAGACGACTGCAAATTGACAACAACAATTATTTGCTGTAGTGTAATGGAGTACTCCAACACACTGCATCCAAATAATCTGAATATCTCTTTAGCTGTAATCAGTAGTCGAGCTACTCAATTTCGTTCATTGTTGTTGCCTGTCATATTAAAAGGGTCAGCTCAAACACTCAAACTCAAGCACTGTGATGTCTTGGACCAGAGAACTGTAAATGTTAGTTGGCCATACACTTGGGGAAGGTGAAAAATTTCACACAAAAAAAAGGAAAGCAAGCGCCTTGTTGTCAGTAAGTGATTTTTAAAACTGTGAAAGGAGGCAATAGCGGAGAAATGCAGAGGTGTTTCGGAGATGAATCCACAACAAACAAAAAGGACGAGACACGCTGGAAATGTAACAAAAAGGGGATGCAGGAGTTTATCCTCACATATCCCAGCGGAGCTTCCTCTGGAGAAGGTGACACAGATTCATTGTGATGACAAGAGACAGAGAAAGAGAAAGGAAAAGAGAACACAACCCCATTAAAGCTCAAAGTCAATTCAGCTCCAGCCATGACAGGAACTGCAGTGGAGGATAGTCACTGACCAAGACAGGATGTGTGGTTGTGTTTGTGTGTGGAGAGGGATGGTCAGGTTTGAGGGGGTAGGGGGGTGTTTCAGTGGTTCTGAAATGAGACGGTACTCAGATTTATCTTAGATTACGTTTAAAACTTTACATTATATTTAAATTATAATTAACGACATGTAAACATTCCGTTGTAACCAAAGGCAACTGAGGATTATCATTAAGCAAAACCATTGGATCACCCCCTCACCAATGTTAACTAGTCACTGAAACACACCAGCAGTGCAAAAAGAGACACAAGGGCATATGAAGCGAGGTGCGAGTATTGTTCCGCACGTCGACATCCAGTTCTAACATTTACTGTGGTAACTATGAGCTAACAGTATCCAATTAGTTGACAGACACACTTCCTTTAGTCTCTTCTTACATCTCTGCAGTTTTGTGGGAAAAAAGAACAGAGAAAGATAGAACAAGACAGTGACAGAGGTGGAATGAGGGAAGGGGGAGTTCGTTGGAAGTGGCAGCCATACCTGACTGTGATTTCACGCTGAGACGAGTTAGAGTGCATTCGGTCAGGGAGGGGTTTAGCGAGTATTTCATTACAAACGCACACGGGCAAGGAGAGAAATTCAAAAAAAGAAAGGAAAAAAAAAAAGAACTCATGAAATGAAACATCCAATGAAAGAAAGCCATTCCAACACTCAGCTTCCCCCCCATGGTATAAACTGCAGCCATTTTTTCCCCTTCATCACTCTTAACATTTCTATCAATATGACAACATATAGTTCCAGCCATTGTAGTTAACGATGCATGCATTTTTCATCATTTTCAGAAGGTAACGTTATGGGCCTTATATCACACTTTATATGGAACACAAAATCTGGCACAGCAGAAGAGTTTAAATGCCATTAAAAACAACAAAAATATGGTATTTCAATCCTGATCTTATACATTTTGAAATCCAGAAACTATAGATCTGTTTAAAATGATCTGCATGAAAAGCATGACCATGCATGAAACTGAGAAAAATGATCCAACTCTGTGCTGTGTTCACTTTTAGGATTTAATTTGTTCCCTGACAAACGTAATAGGGTGCTCCAGCTTTAGTGTAGATCTTATGCGCTAGAGATGAGCGCTTCATTAGTCTTAAAAGTCATCATCCCTCACCTTGACTGATCTCCTGAGCACAATGGAAGAAACTGAATGACTTTTTATTCATGCTGTCACTGCCAAAGAGGACACTGCGATTTCTACTCAAAGGAATCTTTAAGCAGGTATGTGCTCGCCTAGCGCAAGTGAGTTAATTAGGAATATACAAGCATGAAAGATTGTTTTACTGCCTTTGTCTTCATATACAGTTGAGGGAAATAACTTTCTCTTGCATGGGCACAAGCCTTGAACTAAACTACGCATGCACCACTTCCCCAGCAAAAGGTCAGCAAAAGGAGTGTTGTCAAAAGTGACCTTAAAACTCTAGCTTATGTATATTTCTGCAAAGCTTGGAGTCTACAATGTAGAACTTACATTACACAGAACAGTGAGTGCATTATATGCCCAGAGTAATCCTATAACCGCAGAAATTCTGATTTTGGCAGTAACACATTTACCATGTTTACAAGCATAGTGCTTAGTAACTGGACAGTAAATGCTTTAAAATGCAGCATGTGACTTCCAGTGAGACAAAATGCCTAAAAATGTACTGATAAATATTTAAGAGGTAAGGCATTTACAGCACATTTGGAAAAACAGTATCATTTAAAATGTTTTACAGTGTATATTTCTTACCGTGCAAACTTGATTTTTTAAAATAATAAATTAAAAAGTGCTTTCTTGTTTAATCAGCATTGATTCGGTGGCAGTTCGCTTGATCATCCATTTTTTTTATTCATAATTAAAGAAACAGAGATACTCATTTTTGCCACTTAGCATTTGCTTGTTTTGCCATTTTCATCTTGAAAACCCTCAATACTTAATTATACATCAAAATAATCTGCAGATTGCTCGACTGCCAAGACATTTGGAAGTGACTAAGGTGTAAAACTAAATTTTAACTACATTTTTAAATAAACATTCAACATTGATTCTATTTTAGGGAACCCACAAATATTTTCTCTGCTACCTGAGCTCCTTGTCTTAAAAGCTGCATCACTGGAGGGTTAAAAATTTATTCAATGACACCTGCATAGCTTTACAGTATTCCATTTGTTTTTTGCTGATTAAACAGAACAGTGAATGACAAACCTTCAAAACATAAAACCTGTGATTTATACCATGGCTTGGGTTTCATATGCACACCCATGCAACAAATCTCGGCTAGCTGGAAGACCATTGACATGCATGAAGACCATTCTTAGTTAATACCTGATACACATTACTTCGATACATGCTTTTGATTATTTTAACACCAAGTCTACAAACATGAGGCCTTTATTTTAACATACCTTTTCAAGCTGACTATGGACATGCTGGACAATTAAATCCAGAGCTACGAAGTTCTCCCCACCTTGAGGAACAACAGAGAAGCCAAAGTTACGCACAGCAAACCATCATATTTTACATCTAAAATCAATATTTTGCAATAAGCTTAAGGTCAAAACAGAGCCACGGACATGTTCAGCTGTCCTGTTGATGAATTTCATAGCCATTTACCTCTCGGAACCACAATATCAGCAACTTGGACTGTGGGCTCGATGTACTGTTCAAACGCAGGCTTGACAAATTTATTATACTGCTTGATGACCCCAGAAATGTCACGCCCTCGCTCAGAAATATCCCTCTTCAGTCGCCTGACCAGCCGGATGTCCGAGTCAGTGTCCACAAACACTTTCATGTCCAGTAGCTGTTGGCAAACAGGAAAAGAGGTAAGCAGGAGGAAAAAAATATGACCTGGGCATTGTGGATCCAGGTGGCAAACATTTACGTGCGATTCCAATTCACAACTTACATAGATAAAGCGAAAATACAGAATATGGGTCCCTGAGGATGGGTGTAAGAAAAAGTGTTTTGTTTCATAATGCTAGTTTCTGAGCAGTCTCATAGCAGTTAGGTGTGAAATACAGCAAAAGGCAGAAGTATGGCACCAAGCCAGAGACTCAGGGTGGGAAACAGTAAATCACTTACAAACTACTACACAAAAACACAGAAAAAGCACACACATTTACACACAAACAGCCATGCCAGCAGATCTGTCTCTGCTGAGAGCTCCAAGATGAAGAGGGTGCAGGGTGGGATATACAAAAGGCAAAGTGCGGAAGGTCAAAGATGTATACTGCACTTTGCTCTGCACAAAATTCATCATTTCTGCAGTAAGAACATTACCGCCGAGCAGCAAAGAGCACGGAGGTGTGCTAGATTCCTATTCATAAGCTTCCATCATGCAGCAATCCAAAAGAATCGTGACTGGGTTCATTCGTAAGAATGAAACTAAGCCCAATCCATTCATTAGCTGACAGCTTCACGGACAGCTTAAATGTGCTTTTCTCCTTCCGACTGCTCCGCTCCAGGGCCGACTGCGTGGCAGCCATAAATCACTTCAAGCCAGGCTCCTAGGCCAAAGCCCCCACAATTACTCCCGTTTTAATTTGTATGGATTTCTGAGAGCTACTGTTCTAAGAAGAATCGAACAGTACAAGGAGAGGCATCTAAGTCAGTAGGGACGAATGCCACCCATTCACATCCTCTTGCTTAACCTGCCCAGTCTAAAGAACTTGAAAAAGCGTTGCAGAGACGAGCCACAAAACGCATGACGAATTTCGCCATTTTCTGTAGGTCCAGGCAGCTTCATTGTAAAACTGAAGTTTATGGGTAAAGGGAGGAAAAAAACATCCCAAAAACTCTTAAACAACCACACCAGGAGACATGATTCACATAGTTTTCCCTGTTTTGACTTAAAAACTAAAACAAAGTTAAAACAATCTTACTTTGAAGCCAGGTGTGCAAGATTTGAGTAACACACTGTGTGCCTACCTTTACCCCTAAACAAAGGGGTGGGCTGCAAGTGGGCAGTACACTTGTACTGTTACATCTGATGTTAATTTATTCCACAGAATGACTTTCGTCATAACCTTTATGCAACTGTGCCACAAATAAGCGTGCAGCCCATTTAACTGTATGAGAGCCTTGGAAATGAAGGTTCAGCAGTAACCCAAACACCTCTTGCTGTGTAGTCAGCTATTACCTGAAGTTCCAGTTAGCTGTCAAGGCAGAGCCATATTCAAAGAACAGCTAGTCCCTTGCAGTTTGCATTTACCCTACCTAGGCTTGTGCCTCCACTTGTACCACCCATAGAAAAATGTTCAGGGTACACCGCAGTCTCAATGTCTGCAGCTCACGATTTGAACACTGCATGACTTAGAAAATGTACCAATATCCAGCCATGTCTGACGGTCAAAGATGTAAGACAAGCAAGAGTGTATGGGAGCGCAAATTACTTGATAAATTCAAGTGTTGCAACACTTAGCGCTGTCCTTGCCAAAAAAGGGATCATTAAAACTATAAAACTAAAAGGACAACCCAGAATAATATGTCACAATTAACAGTCAAAACTGTAGTGTGTGTGTGTGTGTGTGTAAGTAGACAGGCAGACAGAAAGACAGACAGATGGATGTGCGTGAAATTAGAGAGAAGGCCTCATTTCCCTGGGTGGGATGTCACAGCTCGCCATTAAAGCTACATTTGCTCCAGCCAACCATGTATATTGCCATAACCATTACTCATGCCTATACACAGCTTCACACAACAAAGGCCATGAAATCCACCATCAAATGCTCAGCGGTACATTCTCTGCACTCTTTTTCCAGTAGTTCTGTTAATGACAATGTGCTTTTTCCATACTCTTGGCTCTGGTTTTCATCCCTAATCATTACACGACCTGTATTTTCATTACACATTAGTGTTTGTCATTCAACAGTCCTCACTTTTCGGTGGAATTACTGGATATTAAACAATGTGAACTTACCTTAAGGAGTTCCTTATTGGCAAAGGCCAATATTCCCTCAAATATTACTACATTGGCCCCATAGACAGTTTTCTGTAAATGAGAAAACAGACATACGCAGCTATTAGAAGAAAATGGTTTAATGTTTTTAAACTGTAGTGATGTTGGGGAGTGTCCTTGATGGATGACGACATATGGTCATGCGTAAGATAAAGATAGCTACGAAATGGAACAGAATGTTCTTCTAAAATGGTATGTTTGGTCTTGGCTTAATGGTTTCACGGTCTACAGATGCTGAGGTGTCAAGGATCCTGAAGTTAAAGGGTGTAAGAACCTCGAGCCTTGGGCAAGATTCACCAGTATATAAACACTAGCTTTTAGTCTCAAGTAATAAAAAAATAAATGCTGGGTTAGAACTAAAACAAACATTCACTTGTGTCCATAAGAGCCATGGAGTTTTCTCCTCACTTTTCTGCAAGCCTCCATTTATGCATCCAAGAAATTGCTAAATACACACGTGGACAAAATTGTTGGTACCCTTCAGTCAATGAAAGAAAAACTCACAATGGTCACAGAAATAAC
>JBBPDA010000152.1:13262268-13276597 GCA_037974385.1 Arnoldichthys spilopterus | reverse complement strand
ATATTGCACAGCCTTAAAAATGATCCCGTTTTTGCAGCGTGTCAATATTGCTTAAAAACATAACCTTCAGGTTAGCTCCGCCCATTTGCGCTGAAGTTATAAGAAGTGTTTCAGCCACCGCACTGCTTTCTGTGTGAGACACAATAAAGGGCAGCCAGTCAGAACAGAGGTCATTAGTATATATTAGTCTTAAAGGCACAAAACTGTTGAACTCTTAGGGATAAAGAGAGGACAGAAACTCAGACAAAACCTTTAAGTGGAGCAAATAAATAATAGTAGTAATAAAACACACACAAAAAATAGAATAATATGATTTCCCAAGACATTATTTGTCAATTTACACATATAAATCAGTTTTATAAATATTTAAAATCGTTCATATTACACAACCATAACACTCTGTCATTACAGTCAAACAGTCTTCTGTGGCAAAACTGTACCACCACCTTCACTATACTCCCTATATGTGTGTCAGTATATGTACAGGCTAAAGGAGGCAACTAAATAATGGGTTTGTCTTACTTGCTGTAATTCCATTTTCAGGCTGAAAGTGACTATTTCTCCCCACTCAACATGGAGAGAGGGGCCAGCTAAATGTGTATCATATCCTACAGCTTCTCTCAGCCACAGAATACTTCTAACCTATAACATCAGTGATCTCAAACCTCCTGCTGGACATGTGCCATCCTACACAGTTTGGTTCCAGCCTTAACCTGTTACACTCCGTCCACTGTTTTTTTTTATAAGAAGACCCCGATCTAGAGAAGGTTTGAAATGGTCTCTGCAGATCCTCTGGAGAATGCTTGGTCACTTTTCTTGAGACACATTGTCTGAAACACAAAGACTGTCCAGAATCTGTGCAGGGTTTGTTTTCTGATGGACAGTAAAGTTTTTGTCATTACATTTACAGAAGCATCAGAGCTTTATGTCCCTTCTGATCTGAAATACTATTGAGAAGGGAGACACTTTTATAACAAATTACTGAATTATAAATCTCACTGCACTAGAAAATGCAATGACAACCTGCAATAGTATTTCTTTGAGACCACAAAAAGGATCTGAACATGTTTTTTGCTAGTAAATAGAGCACTGCTTCACTGTTTTTTTACTTTGTCATGTTACTGTGATTCTGTGAAAACCACAGAGAGGGGAAGGTCAGGAAAATGTTCCTAATTTATATCAAAATTCTGAGCACCGAATTAACATCTTGTTCAAAGAAATCTGTAGGTCTTAAATTTAACTGAAGGCATTCATTCAAGATTAGGACTTTAGCAGCATTGCAATGACTGACTAAAAACAAAATTACATAAAAGTACTCTTGTTTGCAAAAGTTTGGGGACCTCCAGTCATATGACATGTTTTGTTGATTGTTGAGAAACTATATACACATCCTACACAGAGAACACACTTCTGTACATAATACACAGTTACTGTTAATTTCCTGAATTTAACATAATGGGAAAACCACACACAATAAACTGTGACCTGAAAAAAGTATGGTAATATAAATTGTAGTTGTGTGATGCAGTTTGCTACATTTGACATTTTTTAATTAAAAAAATTAACATAATTTGTATTTTCAGCCTCCTTAGTTTAGTCTCTTCCACTGCCATGCTGAGTTTATGGAAACCTTGCTGAGAGTGTTGCTGCTGTGTTCTAGAGAGAACAGAAGAGAGAATGCAATCTCCTCTGCTCAGCTCAAGCTTAAACTCAGGACACTCATGTATCTGATAGTGTTTATTGGCTAAGTGACAAGCCCAAGATTGAACAGGGAACAGAAAGTATCTTACATCTCTGGCAAGACATCCTGCCAGGATTGTAGTTAGAACCCACTGACCTGTGTTGTTCTAAAATTTGTCTGCTCTGTCAGGATTAGTCACCATCAACCACCAAAAAAAATGCATTTGATGCATTGCACCTTAAAACAGAGCCTGACTATGAATTTTTTTGTGGCCAATACAGGTTTTTTGAAGCTGCAAATTTAATTAAGGTTGGTCAGTAGAATAATTATATTTATATTTTACATTTGAATTTCATTTTCAAGTGCTTTATTGACAGATATGATTGTCATTTCTCAAACGTCCCCATAACTCTTTTAGTTACTCTTCGTTATCTCTTATTGTGGGTCTTCTCTTCATACAACAGTTTTTGTATTATGTTACTGTTATATGTTGTGATTCAGTGGAATAACTCTTTTAAGTTGTTGGGTGGTTGTGAGTTTGAAACCCAGCAATGAGATGGGGCAAAAAAATTCATAGTTATCAGTGAGCCACTAGTAATGTCTACAAATGCATATTTTTGCAATCCAAAAAAGTGAAAAACTAGTAATTTTATAGCAGAATTTAAATTTAAAAAAATTACAATACTTTTTAGGAGATTTTATCTTTTTAGAGCATTTGTGATGGTCCATTAATAATGAAATGTTTACGCATAAAGGGCAGCTGCTGCTTTCAAATGGTGTCGAAAAAAATGATTTTTTTGGACAGTGATGTTAAATTTAACGACTCATACCATGAAATTTCCACTTTGCGCTAAGTTAGAACTGACCAGTCTCATTTTGTCTTAGAGCTCTGTTGTTAAAGCAGTGGCTCAGGTTTTTAGGGAACGATTTTTCAATATATTTCATAAGTCATTTTTCATTCATTGTGCCACTGTTGCTTCATAATATTATATAGATGCATTTGGGTTGAAAATACATAGGCACATTTTTATAGTGTTCAATTCTGTCATCATTTCAGTTCTGGCAAATCATGAAGAGCCTGGTGCAGTTTTGTGTGTTTAATGATTCTGAAGAGTGCTCGAGAGACCTCGAGCCCAGATTTCATGCATGGCTGATCAGAGGCCTTGCCTCAGGTCAAACAGTATGTTGGAGATCAGAGATGATCTGCAGCAAAAAATCTGCAGCACTGTTTCGCCTTTAGCTTCATTGTAAACATCTGGAAATTTTCATCGTCCGCCAGCTTCACACAAGGTCAATGGATTTCAGTCAGGTTGAATCAAGAAACATTCTAGACAGTCACAAGAAACAGCATTAAAAGAGATGTCTTGATATAATTGGCTGCACTACAAAGAGCAATGGCACAATGATGATGATATGTCTTTGGAGCTCCATAAAGGATTATAATATATTTTGGTTATCTATGTTAAATACTACTCCTGGACTCATTATTAACATAACAGTGTTTCTGTGGTGATCAGTGTTGCCACATGTTTTTTTTGTTGTTGTTGTTGCAAAAACCATCAACAAACAACACATAACACATAGTGGGCAGTGGTGGCCTAGTGGTTAGGACTCTGCCTGTGGGACCTGAAGGTTGCAGGTTCGAGTCCCAGCCTGGGCACTACTGAGGTACCCTTGAGCAAGGTCACATTTTGTTGTGGTGCTTGAGTGTGTTCACAATGACCGATAGTCACTTTCACTTCAAAACAGGGGTTTGGTGCCAAAGGTTTGATACGACAAATATGAAAAGGAAGAGAACAAGCTCAGCCCATAACTAAAAACATGTTCAGTGAGGCTGAGATATGATTCTATGGAACATCTCCAATATCCTGAGAGTACTATGTTTTCTGAGCGTGCTAGCTGAAAGATCTGGGAAACTAAATATTCACAATCTAAAAGCCCATTTTATTTTATGGTGATTGTTGCTTATTAACTCAAGGGTGCAGCAGAGAGTTTTTGTGTTCTCCCTAATCCATCACAAAACATAGTATATTCTCCCCCCAGCGGGATGCCAGTGATGTTTTTATAATGAAGTTGAAGGCCTCAGTGGTACAATTGAATGGCAAAGTCACTCTTGCGGTTAACTAAGTAGAGCCCCAGGTGAGAACACACATATTATCATGAGACTGGAGATACGAGCATGTTTGGACATATGGGCGTGTACATGTGTGTGTGTGTGTGTTTGTTTATGGCCATTTTCTGGGCAAAGATAAATGTTTTTGTGGGGACAAAGAGACAAATCTACAATGGCAGGCCTAAACACAGCCAAATATCACTGTTTTTAAAAATGAAAGGGCAGAATTATTTGCAGCGAGGTTTACGTTAGAGGGATAGGTTTCAATTTTGAGAAAGACTGCATGATTTATCGTTTGTTAAAGGGCAAATATCCTGGAAAACCACATTTGTCTCCTTATAAATAAAATAAATTAATTAACTAAAAATAAAAGAGTGTACATGAACAATTTGTACTTTGTAAACAATGTTATGAGTTTCAAAATGTATCACTGATTCCCAGTCCATACAATCCATATATGGACACTGAGCTGCTAAAACACCCCATTTTAAATTCACTGGTTTCATTATTGATTGGGAAAAAAGAAGGTAAATTAAAATGGTCTTTTCATTGGTCTTCATTTTGGAATCCTTCATATGTACATGTGTATGGCCTCCGTCCTGACATTGTATAAAAACAAACGCGTGTGTGTGTTTGGGGAGCGGGGGGGAGGTGGAGACCCAGTGCATGGAGCATGTCTGTCCCTGTGGGGTGATTAAACAGACGCTGTGTTCCACTCGGCCGCCTCCTTTCAGGCAGCGAGAGTGAGAGGCGGTTATCTCCTCTGCACTGAGATTGCGCTTTTCCACCCCATTAGCTTCATCATAGCGTCTCTCCCATCACAACACACACATGCAGCAGACAGCAGGCCCAAAGCGCATGGTCAGCAGCTCCTACCTGCCCTGATTCAATTTCACTGATCTGATGTGTGTCCTCAGCTGACGTGAGAACGTTCTGATAGTGGGCTTCTCATGGAAACTACCTTATGACATAGTAGTCTGGGCTTGGAGGTATCAATGTGTTAAGCTTAGCTGGATGGAATCACACACTGCAAAATTCGTTTTTACATCAATGTGTTCCTACCTCACATTATTACTTGGAAATAAACATCCTGTTTGTTATTGTGCATTTCAGACTGATATCTGTAAATGATGGCTGTGCCAGCTGGAAGTCCAGTTGGTGCTGCATTTATTCAAAAAACAGCCCAGGCAAATAACTTGGATGTAAATGTGTGGGGCTTTAGGCAATGACATTACAAAAACAGTGAGTTCAAACCAGATGGCTTTTGCAGCTTATATACGTACCATCCATATATGGAGTGGGAGGTAAATTATACATTTTGAATCATTTCAAATTAACAGTATTTATGTACTAAGTCTTTTATTAAAAGAAGATGAATTTCTATGATACAGGCACAGTAAGGTCATTGTGTCATCATTTAAATCAGCTGTTTATGTGTGGTTGGGCCCATTTTTGTTTATAAGTGTTTCAGGAACAACACTGCTATTGGGTTTTTAAACATTGTGGACCCTTACTGGCCACTGTATTAGACCTTGTAGCTGTACAGAGACCATCGTTTTCCATAGTGGCAGAAGAGGCAGAGCTGCTGTCAGTTCCAGGACCCATACAGGGCTCCTCCTCTTTAGGACAGCTGCTCTGAATTAGGGGAGGACCCAGAACAATTTAAGCACTGAGACTTTCCAAGAGAGGGTAAAGGTTTAGTGCACTGATGTGTGTATCTGTCGTTTCATGAGTGGTCAGTTTCTGGCTACAGAACCACTGTTGGGTGGATATTTTTGGTTGGGCAATTGTTGGTTAATTCTCAGCCCAGTAGTGATACAAAAATAACAATATAAATAAACTCAACATGACCACTGCATCCAGCTTGACACATACACTAACATACCATTAACACAAAGGTGATACCACTGTGCAGAATATAATATAACACCCAAATAATATCTAATATGTCTAAATAATCAGATCATATCTGGTGTATATGAGCCTTCTAATTGTAAATTCATTTTCTGTAGTGAATTCCCGGGCTCCAAAGAAAGCTACCCAAACCTGCCTTTTGAGAATGGGGACACTGCTGGAGCCATTGAGCTAAAAAGGCCAACTGGAGCCCACTGCCATGGAAACAAAGTAGCCAGAGAGGAGAACCGGGAGAAGCTGATGGCTCAGAAGAAGCTCTACATTGCCTCCATAGTCTGCCTGATCTTCATGATTGGGGAAGTCATTGGTAAGAGTTTAAGTCTTCCTCTTTCAAGGAAGAATTCAACTGAAATTGCGAATAAGGCCGATAATACATGTAAATGTTTATCCAAAGACATGTTTCTTGCAGGTGCTGCAGGTCATTTTTATTAAGGCATCTGCTAGCCCAGTCATATAAATCATGCATTTTATCAGAAGGATGAATGGTCTTGTCACACTTAGGCCATGATTGGGGACTTACATACTGATGGGTGTATGCTGGTTACATTTTCCATTTTCCACTAGAGTCTTCTTTGGTAGACAAGATATAGATGCTAACACAAATGGAGAAACGCTGAGGAATGCTCCATTCCCATAAAGGATCAAGGCTGTTATTTTATCCTCCTGTAAAGGGCTTTCTTTTAAAAGTTGCTAAAAGAAGTTGGTAGAGCATTCAGTTGCAATCACATTGGTGCTGTGACTTGCATTAACATTTGCTGACAACTATCAGCTTCAGGGGTTCCTGTGGAGAGTTCAAAAGGCATGTGAGTGTAAAGGAACAAAATTCTTTACTCTGCTTTTTCTCTCCAAGGAGAAATCATTTATTGAAACTGTGTTTAACAGCTCTAAGAGCAGATCCGCTTTCGAGTGACTACAATGTAGTACTTACATTTACAGCATTTAGCAGACACTCTTATCCAGAGAGATGTACAACAGTGCTTTGTAGCCCATGTGGTTAGATCCCATTTACATATATAGAGAGAGAGCTGTAATCAGAATTAAGGACTGTCCAACCACAGGCCTACACCCATGTCTTCTATCTGTAAAGCTAAACCCATCAACAGCTGTCATCCTACATCACCTATTCATACTATTAGCTAAGTTACACAGCACAACAAAACCCTGCCAACCCTGTTTTTGGGTTTACAGAGTAAACAGTAAACACTAAATATGAGGGTTAGCTAGTCCCCTAGATGCTCCTTGAAGAGGTGCGTTTTGAGGCAGCAAGGGCCTCAGTAGTTCTGATAGCAAGAGGAAGTTTGTTTCACCACTGGGGAGCCAGGACTGAAAAGAGTCTTGATGCATGTCTTCCTCTTCTTTCTGCTCAAGGTGTCACTGAGGTGTTACTTTCTTTTAAATAAGAAAGTAGACATGTAGTATCTGTTAATGTGATAGAAGACCAATAAGCAGAATCAATTATATATATATATATATTCTTTAAGTAGTAATGACTTAAAGGAACAATACTTGCAACTAGATTTGGCCCAGCTTATTTTTCAGCAACCGACATTATTATGTTATGAATTTTGTTATTAAAAATAAAACTGCATTTTAAGTATTTGTAGGGATCTAAAATATTTTAAATATGTGGAAAACTAGCATTCATTAACATCCAGTTAAAGTGACTATTGTGAACACACTCAAGCACCACAACGAAATGTGACCTCTGCATTTAACCCATCACACGTGCACATGTGGAGCAGCAGGCAGCTATCAACATCACCTGGGGAGCAGTGTAGCGAATGGTACCTTGCTCAAAGGTACCTCTGCGGTGCCCGGGCCAGGACTTGAACCTGCAACTCTCAGGTCCCAAGGGCAATGTCCTAACTAGGCCACCACTGCCCAAAGCTACAGGATCACATCTATCTTGGATATGAATGGGTTGATGGTGGAAAGTGGGGTAGAGTTGGGCTGGTGTCAGTCTAACAGTAAATGTGTCTGTGATCCAAAAGAGTAATAGGTCTGGGGCGGATCTGGGCTGAGCTCAGCTCTGGCCTAGGGTGCACTGAATGTATCCACACTGGTTTTAGGATGTAATGTAAAAATAAGTCAGGCCAAATACATTTTTCTGGATTTTTAAATACATTTTGGGAAAGGTATCAGGGTATCCATTGTACAAAAACGTTCAAAGGCCAGAACTTCAAATACTGTGACTCACACCCATACAGTTTGACAGGCCATTATTTTTCATTGGTCTTTCTTTTGGACATAATTTTCTCCTTGAGTGGAAAAAAGAAATCTACCTTGATCAAGACAAATGTTCTCTTTGCAGAACACAAAGCGAATATATATTAAGTGAATCTAGTGTTGTAATCATTTAGTCACTTAAGTTTTAAATTGCCGTAATAACTCTGGGGCCGCAGCCAGCCCTTATCTATTAAACTGAAAGAATAAAACCTTTTCCATATAGCTCCACAACAATATTATAAAGTCAGCAGCCGCAAGAAAAGTCAGAAAAAGTGTTTTCAGAACAAGCATTTAGTTAAAACAACTGTATAAGCTCTATAGCTATTACACTACATTTAACTATATCACACTGTTAAACACACCACACTGCTGCTTTGCAGGGAAAAAAGATTTTAATGTGACCAAATAAAAAACATTACAATACATCTACCCTTGGAAGAGATTCCACTGAAATGGGAATGGCTCATACACACTGATCACCCATAACACCACCTACCTAATACTGTGTAGTTCTCCCTGGTGCGCTGTGTGTTTTGACACCTTTCTATCATAGTTGGCATTAACATTCTGTGGAACACAAGCTTCTCTTTGGGACCAGACCAGACAGGTTAGCCTTCAATTTTCACACGCATCGATGACCCTTGGGTGCTCATAACCCTGTCGCCATAGACCAGCTGGATCACTTTTGGTAGGTACTAACTATTGCATACTGTAACAATCCACAAGACCTGCCGTTTTGAAGATTCATCATCTAGCCATCACAATGAGGCCCTTGTCAAAGTGGCTCAGATCCATATGCTGGTCTATTTTTCCTGCTTCCAGCACATCAATTGACTATTCACTTGCTGCCTAATTTAACCCATCCTCCTGACAGATGCAACTGTAATGAAATAATTAGCCAGTGTTACTCACTTGACCTGTCAGTGTCTCTCTGTCTAAGTTATATGGATGAGGCATTCCCACTTACAGTTAAATCTCTATATGATAAAAATGAAAGGCATTCTTTAAAAATGTAATGTAAGCAAGAACGAGGTACAGCCTAATACACTTAAGTATTTGCATAATAATTTCAAAAGTATTTGTGAAAAATGAAACATGTTTATACAATGTTTATACCGAAATGTCTCTACAAACTAAAACATAAACTTTTTGATTTGTGTGAGCAATGTAGCCCAAAGTAGGAGTGCAAATGTTACAGTTTACCCCGTAGGTAGTGACTAGTTGTAACAGTTGCTAAAAAGTCTGATAATTCTATTTAAGCACATAATTTATTCAATCTGGTTCTATGATGTTTGAATCAGATGAGCTTTTCTAACCAAATATATAAAGTTTACATCAAAACAAATGCGAAACTACAGTCTGTCAAACACAGAAAATGCATTTGAATCAGAAAGAAATCAGCAAAATCAAACTGATATGTGTTTTATTTACATATATATGTATCTGTAGAACCCTTTTGATTGATCTGTGCATCAAAAAATGAATATTTGAGTTTATATGGGAGAATATCTTTCATTATTTACTATAAGAGGCTTAATTGTAACATTTCAAAACAGCGTAAAACAAGTTAGAATCATTACATTTTACATTTTCGGCATTTGGCAGACGTTCTTGTCCACAGCGACTTACATGGTGCTTTTTAGTCAACAAAGAAAAACTTCCTTTACCAGTAAACTTAGGCTTGGTTTAAGAGCTGCTAGTCAATCTAGATTATACCTGAGCTCATGCAAAACCTTTGACACAAAAGAATATTTTTTTTCTTTTTTTTCCCATAGTGTTAGTAAGTTTGTTAGTTCTGTACTTGTGGTCCCAAGAACTCTGTGAAGAGGTGAGTCTTTAATCGTCATTTGAATCATGTACAATAGGACTCTTTAGAGAGAATCTTGGGGGAAAAAACAGCCAGGTGAAACAATAAATATAACCCATTAAAAGTGTTAATTTGTTTTCCCAACATATTTAAAAAAGTAAACATTTCACCCTCTTTGATACATATAAAGGTGATATAAAGGTGATATACTTGAACAATACCACAACAATAAATTATTCATGAGATATATAAATAGATGTTATATCCTTTTGTGGAAAAAGTTAGTACACCCTTGTCCTCAGAAGCTAGCACTTCCCTCTTTAATAGAAATAACTTCTTGTAGGCATTTTTCATAATTGTCCACCACTCCGAAGTTGACCGCTCTTCCATGAAAAGTTCTTTCAGATGAGTTCAGTGCCAAATTGGTTCAGTATCTTTCTAAATGTCAATGCACTTTCAAACCAACAGTTGCAGTAGTTGTCTGTAGATTTTGTGATGGAAATTTAAAAACATTTGTATTCAGATCAGGTATTTTGCTCTCAAGCTGAATTTGTTGGGGTTGCTTGTCCTGGATGGATTGGCAGTGGGCTGGATGAATTGGCAGAAATCGACACCACTTGTGGATAATTTCTAATTACAGTGGAGTGATTAATTTAGAGATCTTCTTACATCCCTTACCAGGCTCATAGGCATCCACAACCTTTTTTATGAGGGAATCATAGACTTCTTTAGATCTTCGCATGATGACGCCACACCTCACATAGAAAAAAACACCAGACCAGGTGAGGTCAGGTTTAAATAAAACAGGCTCCACCTGTAGGAGGTTCTAATCAATGGTGCCTAATCTGGAACCTGATTCTAATTTTAGAAGTTGTGGTAAATGTAAGGGTGTACTTACTTTTTCATGAATGTGATCAGTTTTTATGTTAATTATGAAAAAATGTTTCAATTTTATGTATCATTTGTTCAAGTATAGTTGCAAATTGCCAGCACTGCAATCAAAGAAGGTGATACATTTGCTCATTCAAATATGAAATCAATTTCCTTGGGTGTACCTATTTTTTCACATCTGTGTGACTGCTGTCAAAACTTGCAGATGACATAGCTATAGAGATAAGAGGTAATGAATGTATGTGCATTCTACTGGGACCTCTTTAACTACATAAATTCTCCATATTACATTTTACACCACATTAATTTGTGCCCTGCTCTCTTCTACTTGTGCATCAGCAATGCATTAACATTCTCTCTCAAGGGTAAACCTCTTGTTGGTTCTTGTCATTCAGATATAGTGCTTATTATCCACAGCTTAATTATCCACTATTATTACTACTATGGAGAAAATTCAGATGGCCATTGCATATCTCAAATAAACTGTCAGTATTTTCCACTTAAAAAATTTGCTTGAGTGAAACAGATTTGAAGCCTTAGTAGCTGCCACTATGTTTCTGGCCTTTTGTTGCTGTACTGGTAGAGTGGATTTTGTGAAAAAGTTTTAAGTGGAGTAATGCTTGAAATTCTGGAATCTGAAAACTTAATTCCAACCTACTTTAGATGCAGGTTTCCACACAGTTTATGTAGGTTTACATGTTTGGCAGATGTTCTCATCTAAAACGACTGCTTTAGGAATCTTACTGGTGCAACTTAATGTACTTGATGGTATAATAGGATGGTATTACCCACCCCACTATACCAACTGCCATTTTGATATTTTTGTGTAATCTTTATGTCTACAGGTGGCTACCTTGCCCACAGCTTGGCAATCATGACAGATGCTGCCCATTTGCTGACTGATTTTGGCAGCATGATGGTCAGCCTCTTCTCCCTATGGATCTCCTCAAGACCTCCCACCAAGACTATGAACTTTGGCTGGCACAGATCAGGTAAGCAAAACTAAAATGATTCTGGAACTTGTGAAGCTCTGTCTTTTCAGTATAGCTGGTTTAAAGCAATTCCCTCATTTCATGGTTTGATGGACAGGGTGCAGGGTGCAAACACTTCAAGTAAATCTCTGGTATAATCTGCTGCATCTGTAGCATACCGTGGACAATAATTTTCCTGTCCATAATAAAAAAGAGTGTGTGTATATATATATATAAGGCAAAATTCTAATTAAACTAGAAGTAGATAAAGTTTATTTTACCTTACAGCAAAGTATTCCTGTTAACAGTTTTAATGCTGAGCTTTATCAGGTGTTTAACCTAGTTTAATGCTTCAGCTTCAGCAATTAACTGGATGATCAGTATAGCCGATAGAATTATACAGTCCTCAGAAACACATTTTCACTGTTTTTTAGCCTGATAATTCTAAATTACTGCCAGCGCTTTTCTCACTGCAGGTGAGTGTTGTTGAAATTTTCCCTTAGGTTGACAGAGAAATTAGTGCTCGAAGGCTCAGAGGCAGGCAGTCATTATTTTGCAAATGGTTAGTTGTATTTTGCTACAGTTGCTAAAACATCATGTCAAACTCATAGCTCCTACTTTATAGTTTCTTTGAATTGATCTTTCCTTCCTTTTTCCTAAGTATAAGGAAACGATTTTGAAAGTACACTTGGAATAACTGCCCATGGTAAACCATATGACTAAGATGTGGCAGATATAGTTCTCAGAAGTTCTGTTGGTGTTCATGTGCAAACTGCATTCTTTTGGAAATGATTATGTCTGATTGCACTGTGATCATATTTTATGTCAGACTGATCTTGCTTATGTTCACAGAAATTTTGGGGGCCCTGATATCCGTAATGTCTATCTGGATAGTTACTGGGGTGTTGGTGTACCTCGCCATTGAGAGAATTGTGAAGAATGATTACGAGATTGAGGGTCATGTGATGCTCCTTACTTCTGGGTGTGCTGTTGTGGTCAACATCATGTGAGTGGCAAACTGACAAGTCAAGCAAATACAGGCTCTAGAGCTCCAAAGAGAGAGAATGCTGACAGACTAAACTTGTAGAATATGTGATGACGAATGGTGGTTTTGACTGCATTGTTTCTTCTGTAGAATGGCATACATCCTCCACCACTCCACGACCTTCCATGGTCATGGCTCGGGCTATCACAAGATTGACGAGAATGGAATGAGTCCTGTGGGCCATGGCCACTCCCACAGCCTCCTGGGTGGCCATGGAAACACCAGTGTCAGGGCAGCATTTATCCATGTCTTGGGTGACCTCTTACAGAGCTTTGGGGTGATGGTGGCAGCTATCATAATCTTCTTTCGGGTAAATGAGCTCAATAAAACCTTAAAATATTTAGTTACAGTACTGAGGTAAGCTGGTTCACCATAGAGGGTCTGTCTCCACAGATTGACATGGTTAATTTAGGCAGTTTATGAGGTACTGCCTTGTGCATTCCCCTTATTACTAATTAAACCTACACTGAAAAAAAATCTGCCTTGATTTACCTGATTTAAATGTGTACATGACTTCAATTTATCACACGAACTAGATTATTGCCAAATGAGAGTAAATGAAAGGCAGTTATTGGTTTGGTGTAACATTAAATTAAAGGGAGACCAATGTATACATTAAAATGAAGTAGTTTAAGGCACATTTTTTCAGTGTACAACACAGTTAAGAAGAAGATTAGAACAAAAGAATAACTAAGGGCTGTCAAAAAAGTGGGTCTTTCAGTCTACATCCAAAAGGACCAGTTCAGTTTGCAGAACATGCTTTCCTCTACATTTATTCATTTTGCTGACGTTTTTATCCAAAGCGACTTCCAAGATGAGGAGCAGTGTAGCGTGACGGTACCTTGCTCAAGGGTACCTCAGTAGAGCCCAGGCTGGGGTTTGAACCTGCGACCTTCAGTTCCCAACCACTAGTCCACCACTGCCCCCATCAGAGCTGTACTGTCAGGTTAATCCACCTGTTTATCCTCTTGCTATACACTTATTTTTGAATTTGGAACCTGCATGGGGGCAAATGGGCATTTGACCAAGCAATTTGCTTGGTACTTGGATGAAGACCAGCACTTCGTGATGAGTTTAAGTGTTTACATAAAGAAAATCTTTAAAGATGGTGAAATTTAATAAATGTCACTCAGAATTTTATTACATTTACCTCGCTAAAGTAAGGTCAGATGTTCTTCAGAGATGTTAGCTAGTAAAGTTTGCTGTCTGAGCTGCAGTGAAGTACACAGGGTTAAAACTCACACTCACTGTGTCAGTCAATCAGATCAGTCAGTCACAACAGTGGTTCTGCTATGCTTTAGTTAGTTAGTTAGTGCATTTATTTATTTATTTGAAATTACTTTGGTTTAAGCTTTAAGTAAGCTTACCGTGACTGTACTCCTTTATTTTAGATTTGCACCATCGGCTGAAGCCAAATCCCTTGTGTGCTAAAATACTTGGCCAGTTAAGCTGATACTGATTCAGATTCTGATTCTGATTCTTTTTTTAAGTAAGCTTAGCATTATGACAGAAAATATTGCCATGTGGCATTTGGAGATCAAGGCCAGAATAATATATAGGGCTACACTGCACACAGCATCCACATAGCAACCACACACAGTCTTAAAAAATAATATATAATAAAAATGAGTAACAATTAATTTCCCCCATACTTAAATAATGTTGAATCCATAGCTATATA
>JBBPDA010000152.1:13233482-13262168 GCA_037974385.1 Arnoldichthys spilopterus | reverse complement strand
TTCCTTGCCTCTGTCGCCCTTGGCTTGCTCTTTGGGGGCTTAGACCCGGTTTCTGTAAAGCTGCTTTGTGACAACGTCAGTTGTAAAAAGCGCTATACAAATAAACTTAACTTCACTTGACATACAAAAAGGTCTCTCAAAATAACTACAATATACAAATAATTACAATTAGTTTTTCTCATATTCTCATAAGTTTACTCATATATTATTTCTACTTTCACTTGTACTTAATTAAAATATCAGTATAGTAATAATCACTAATCTTACTTAAGTTGAAAGGTTCGCTTTTGATTAATACCTGGTAGACAGGAGACGCCAGTCATGAATTGTAGGGATCCACTCAGAGAATACCCAGGGGGAGTAACTCTCTTCACGACTAGAATGTTTTGGAAAGCCAGACAACAAAGTTCAAGATTAGTGACATGAGTTAGAACAGAGGTTCTCAAACCTGGACCTTGAATACAGATTTCATTCCTGGATTTTGTAATCACCAGTAGTTAATTGATTTTACATTTAAACTCCAGCATGAAGAAGAAGAAAACTGCTTACAATTCTTTTGTGTTTCTAAAGGATGCCCACAGAGGTTGCATGGCACTGCCAGACAA
The DNA here is from genome assembly GCA_037974385.1 of Arnoldichthys spilopterus. Classification (NCBI taxonomy): domain Eukaryota; kingdom Metazoa; phylum Chordata; class Actinopteri; order Characiformes; family Lepidarchidae; genus Arnoldichthys; species Arnoldichthys spilopterus. Next base: position 13,261,563 of record JBBPDA010000152.1, on the reverse strand, counting down.
TCCATTGCTTTCAACCTTTCTGCATGGATACACAGTTTTCTGTAAAGAAAAACAAAACTATTCACTGACTGCAGTACAGTACAGTATACAGGAACAAATATAACATTCCTCAATATTGCAGTTCTTTTCTTATCTCTCTTTTGTATCTTCTTCACATTCTTCTTGTGTGCGGTGAAGTTTCTTATGTCTCACACTGTACCATGACTATAGTTCATAAATAAAAATGTTTGGCAAAATAATCTTTATGATACACACTGGACTAGACGTCTCACTGTGACCCCTGTGTTTAAATACAAAGAAACTTGCATCCTGTGCATTCTGCCGTGGTCTCCTACTATTACTTCCAACTGATCTACTTAATCTTCTTCAATTACACAACAAATCCAAAAACTGGACTACAATTATGAACCATGCAACACAATGGCTAGTTGCAAGCAACATAATATATACAAAGAAACATAATAGATACATGATAAAAAAAACAGATTTTGTGAAAACACAACATTTTAAATAAATGACCAAAATATGCATAAAGGTTTCTAAGCTCACTTGATGTGCCAATAAAAAGTTGTGAGATGAATGATGGCAACACACTTGCTAAAAAAATAAAAAGAGGATAAATAAAATGTAAATAAAGTCAGATGTCTGATAAAGTGTTCTAAAAAACATACACCAATTGCTACAATAACTACCGACAGCAACTACAACAATAAATACATACGCCAAGTGCTTACCATAACTAACGACAGCAACAACTACAATAAACACATACGCCAAGTGCTTACAGTAACTACCGACAGCAACTACTACAATAAATACAAACGCCAAGTGCTTACAGTAACTACCGACAGCAACAACTACAATAAACATGTACACCAAGTGCTTACAGTAACTACCGACAGCAACTACTACAATAAATACAAACGCCAAGTGCTAACAGTAACTACCGACAGCAACTACTACAATAAATACAAACGCCAAGTGCTTACAGTAACTACCGACAGCAACAACTACAATAAACACGTACACCAAGTGCTTACAGTAACTACCGACAGCAACAACTACAATAAACACGTACACCAAGTGCTAACAGTAACTACCGACAGCAACTACTACAATAAATATATATGCCAAGTGCTACAGTAAAACTAGGTGGAACATTACTACCTGGGGCACATTCAGTCGGTTATTAGGTACCAATAGTTTGTATGTGACCGATACACTCATGTGCTGAGGTGAGTGCGGAACAGTTGAATCTTGAGATGCTTCTTAAATGTAGAGAGAGACTCTGCAGATCTACATTTATCTTAAAACAGCAATATTTACGCAGTAAACAGACACAAGGTGTCTGAGGTGATTAACTAGCATTTACTGAACAATTACAAAACTGCTACACAATATTTAATACTAAATTAAAATATTTTAAATTACTTTAAAAGATACTACTGTACACACACACACCCAAGCAAGCAAATGATGCAAATGATTTGGTTTGGAAATTGGTCATGTTTTTTTAATGAATTATCTATATTTGTGTGCAGAGGCCACAATTGTTAGCAACAATGACTCCTGTGATCCAATGGAATACTGGAGTTGTAAATGCGAGCTTATTATTTTAAAATGTTACTTGATATTAAGAATACCCTTCTACAATTATGTCAGCACAGCTGAGAACTGAAAAAGATGCAATAAAACCTGCCTTCTTTAGACCAGTTGAGTGTCTGGAGCGTCAGTAATTGGCTCAAAATGGCCAGAAACAAAGAACTTTCTTCTGGATCTCTTCAGTCTATTCTAGTTCTTAGCAATGAAGGTGAGGAAACCCACAAGAAACTGGAGATCTCATACAATGAAAAATACTACTCCCTTCAAAGAACAGTGCAAAACCTGGCTCAAACCACAATAGAAAGAGGCTCTGGTGCACAGCTACGCAAAAGAATATAAACATTGGAGTGTGTAGTTTGACGCCTCACAGGTTCTCAATGGCACCTTTTTTTTTTTTAAATGCCTGCAAAAAAAGTCTCAATGTCAACAGTGAAGCAGCGATTCCAGAATGCTTGAAGATTGGAAAAAAGTGTTATTGACAGATTAATCTAAGTTTGAGGTGTCTGGATCACAAAGAAGATGCATGAGACGCAGACCAAATTAACAGATGCAGTCAAGAATGGTGGATGCAATGCCTGCTTTGGTAGCATTAAAGTGGGAGATGTACAGGGTAAAACGGATCTTGAAGAAAAGCCATGCCTTACCCTTTTGACAGCAATTGGAGCCAGCTTTGCCCTACAACAGGACAATGACCAAAGCACAGATCCAAACTATGCAAGAACTGTTTAGTGAAGGAGCAGGAACCCCTTGAGCAGCAACGATTTCAAACAAAATACTTCTTGTAGCTGTTGATCAATCTCACTGATTGATGTGGAGCAATTTTGGCCCATTCCATCTTACAGAACTGCTTCAATATGGTTGTGGTGATGGACTTTCTTGCAGGATTGATCTTTATTTAATTAAGGTGGTCCGGACTGTCAATCAGCCATTCCAGCAGTGGCCTAACGGTTAGAGAAGACGACTTGAAACTAGAAGGTTGCTGGTTCAATTCCCAGGACCAGCAGGCAAAAATTTGGAAAGGATTAATGTGTAAATGTTGCTTTCCTCCCTGGGCGTAGGTCTGCAGCCCACTGCTCCTGGTGTTTACGTTCAATGGCATTTTGGATGGGTTAAATGCAGAGGACAAATTCACTGTTCGCAACGTGATTTTTACTTTCTTGATTACTGACTGGTGTGTTTGTGGCTGTTGTCTTGTTGAAAGACCCATCTTCGGTCCAGCTTCAATTCTTCCAGTACTCTTCCATCTCATCCAGATAGCATTTAGAAATGTTCAGAAAAGTTCTTCTTGGAGAGTTTCACAACCGCCTGATTGCGGAATCACGAACACTAAGGTTGTGTACATATGATATATGACCATGATCATGATGCAGGGGGTTACGATTCAATATACTACATTACACAATAGTGTAAGCAAAGCAAAACATATTTTGACTGCAAATCTGCACATTAGAAGCTCGCTAATGCTTTCATTTGCACTGCACCCTTATGCTACTTCCAGTCTAAGTTTACATTATGTTTTAATGGAAGAGTTAAATAGCTGAAACCATATTACAACACTGATGTCTAGGCAGGTCAAGGTTTAAACAGAACACAAAAAAACGAACCACTGATTGCCTGTACAGAGTTCTTGAGGATTGCTACAATATCACAAAACATAACATTCACTACATATTCAATTCACTGGCTCCCCATACACTATAGGATTCAGTTCAAGATTCTGATTGTTGTTTTTCTGTTGCTGTTCACCGGTTATGAAATAGTCTGTCTGGATAAATTAAATATGCTCCCAGCATTTTTGCTTTAAACACAAGCTTTTTTAGAGTCTTAACATGTTGATGTTTCCTTCATTCATTCCTTCATACATACATTCATTAATTTGTGCATTCATTCAATCTTCTTGTTGTGTATGTATAGCACATTAAGCAACTTTATAAATAAATTTGACCTGTTAACTTTTATACTGAATATTGCAATACACAAGTGTATCAATATTTTCTTATTACTCTAATGAACACTGTTATTAGCTAGTGCAAGAGAAGCTCACAGACCCTTAATCCTTAACCCCTGGGTTCCACACTCACACTTAACTGTCATCCAATGACTTGAACCTCCTGCAACTAATCATCCCCTATATTGATCAATCTAAAGACGCACATACTTTTGCAAATAAAGATGTTTAGAGTTGCATCACTTCCTTCAATAAATGACCAAAAAACAATACAATTCAAGGACAGACAAAGACACACACTTAACCCACATCCACATCCAACTACAGGTACACCATCCGCATATCCACTGTCTTCAAACTCAATACAGCTATAGAAATTCTTCTGGCCACTCAGAATATAATATTTGAAGAATTTGTTCTGATTTTTCAAAATGCCTGTATTAAAATGTGTTGTGGCTAATGATTAAGTTCAATTGACCTACCAGAAAACTTTGTGGCCAGTTATTTCAATATAAAGTGAAATTATATATGGGCACAGTACACATACTGTGTACACTATACATGTACAGCTTTTGTTTTATTGGACCGCTGAAGTGAACCATATTTTAGCTTGAATGTGCTACCACTTAATATTTCTCTAATATGCTAAAGTAGCCTGCACCTCTCCCCTGCTTGGAAATGTTGAATAAAAAGCTTGCTCAGCAAATCTGAATAATTCTGTGATCATTTCCTGTCATAGACTGTGGGTGAAAAATTATTGCGAGAGTGCATTTAGTATGTTCTTTTGATGATATGTCCAGGTAAGCAGCAGAAATCAGGCTCTAGGCACAACAGGCACATCTAAATATTTAGACAAAAATTGGCTCAAACAACTTTGATTTTTCCACAGCTCAATGGTGTAGGCACTTCGTAGACATTGCAGACTGCTTTTTTGCTTTCGGTGTCTTTCTATCTTCTGTATTGCCTAATGTGTCTAAAGGTTGCATGTTTGGATAAAATCCATTTATTGGACCTTTACTAAAGCAGAGGAAAAAAAACAAGGGCCTGAAAGTGGATTGGGCTATTTTAGGAAACGCCTGATCCATTAAAATATGCCAAGATCAGTCGTCCCTAAACTTTAGACCTCTAATAGTGATAAAATACAGCTAGAAATATTAAACACATGGGCAATAAGAATCAGGCCAGCAAAATTTCTCTGCAAACTCTGCACCCCATATTTCTCAGAAGTCATTTTATGACCGTGACAAAGAGCTGTATTCTTTTAGACAGATGCGAATTTGTGCATTTTTTTTTACATTTTAGTTATTCGCTTAAATTTGGGCCAGTAGCTAAATGGAAACCTGGTTCCAATATTACTACAACTCTGTAACGGAAAAGTATAATAAAACATAACGATAAACACATCCTTACTTTATTCAGCATGCCAAACATTCCACCTTCAGAGTCTTCATCCTGGTCTTCTTCACTTTCCTCCATCTCTTCCAGACCCTCTGGTTCAAAGTCAGAATCCTCGTACTGATTGTTGTCATAGTCTGTTGCTTTCCTTTTCTGCCTCTTCTTTCTTCCTGGGGTTTTCCTGGGAGAAGGACTGGCTGGCTGGCCTGGGCTGTCACTGCCTGTCTTTGTAATTACTATGTTGTCGTGTTGAAGGTCCTTTGTGAGATTGTGGAGGTACTCCAGAGCACTGGGTAGAATTCAGAAATTTACAAAGAGATTCATGTTAGATTTAAAGCTTTGGTGGATACTTTTTCAACCCGCAGAACAAACTGGAATCCTATTCTACCTATGCACCACCCACAAATGTGCTCTTTCATATTCGACTCCATGAGAAATGAACCCCAAGCATGTAACTCATCACACGTGCACAAGCAGGCAGTTATCAACATCACCCAGGAAGCAGTGTGGTGGGACGGTACCTTGCTCAAGTGAACCAGAGACCTCTCAAGGGCAATGTCCTAACCACTAGGCCACCACTGCCCACTCTGTGAAAAAAAGTCATCTGAGCAGGGTACCCCAAACATTTGACTGCATAATTTCAGGGACTTAGCAAATAATGTGGTCATCAATCCTGTCCACAAAAGAGTGATGTGCTTGGAGCTTTTCATTCCAGTCAAGCAAAAGCACACATGATCCCACTGGCTTAATCAGTTGGTTGCCATGTTTGCCTGTTTTTTGCAGGCAGCATACACTGATTCGGTCAGATGGCCGAAAAACACTAGCACTAGTGGGCATGGACGCCTTAGCTAATCATACTAGTCTTAGCTAAGCAGCTACTGTGTTCTCTTAGTAATTAAACTACACATTCAAGGGCAGCACAGTGGTACAGTGGTTAGCACTGTTGCCTCACAAAAAGAAGGTGCTGGGTACGATCCCCAGGTCTGCCATGGGTGCCTTTCTGTGCAGGGTTTGCAAGCTCTCCCTGTGTTCCAGTGGGTTTCCTCCCATTGTCCAAAGGCTTGCAAGAGGTTGACTCTACTTTAAAGTGCCTGTATTTGTAAGCATGTGATTGGCTGTCTGTCTGTGGGATCGGCTCCAGCTTCCCCATAACCCGAAATGAAAGAAGCTGTTTAGAGAATGGATGAATGGACTAAATGTTCAAGGTAAAGCTAAGTGGACAATAAACTCTGAGGAACATCACTGCTTTCTTTGAGCATTAGTTTGACTGTGTAATTTATGTATTTTACACATACTACTTACAAAGCACTGTATTCTATCCATTTTGGGAAAAAGACATGGCTCATGTTAACAACTCATCATAAATGAGATTCACCTTCTAAGGCACTAACTTATGAAACAAGCTATCAGTTTATTTACACAGCCAAGATCTGTGAACCCTGACTTAGAGCTCTAAAGCGGGTAGTTCCAATACACCCAGGAAGCCGCAAAGAGCCAAAAACACGTCTTCATGAGTGAATAGAAAGTGCACCTTTATCTCAAGCAGACTTGAAAATTGTAATGCACTTTTTTACTGGCCACCCTAAGTACAGAGAGACTCATTCAGAACTCTGCAGCTCCGCTATTAACCAGAGCTAAGAGCTCTGATTTTAATCTCATCCTTATACACAAAGCCCTAAATGGGCTCAGACCCCGCTACACTGCAAACTCCCTTATTAACTGTTTGCCTCAGAAAACACTGCAGTCATCTTCAGCCACTCTATTGAAAGTCAGTAACGGCCGAAAGAAAATACTGCCTTTATCGTTTATGCCACAAAGCTCTGAAACACACTCCCTATAGAGATCAGGGATTTTTAAGAAGGATTAAAACAGCTCATCTACTATGTTTTTAACTAACTGATTTTATTATTTATTTTCTTCATTATTATTCCTATTATTATTTTAATAATAATTCCAGTTTTAAAAATTTTATGTTAATTATTTTAAGCCTTAATGTATGATTACTTTTACTTCTTGTTTATTCATTTTGGGTTTCCTTTTTCTTTATCTGTTTATTGCTTAGTATTTTTTTTTATCTATTTACTGTAAAGCATGTTGAGCTGCACTTCTTGTATAGAAGGTGCAATACAAATGAAGCATATTTTTATTATAGTTGCAAGAAGCACAAAAATGAAAGTGCTATTTAGCCACTGGAGGATCGGTCGCTTGGATTGGAGTATGTTAACAACATGTGTCATTTAAAATATGTCATGGACTTTATAGTCAACTGTTTCTGAACTACTCATGAACCCCAGTCTCCAAGCCATGTCCTCACTGTGCCAGTGGAATAGTGTGGTTAGTTCTAGTGTTTATAGCAAATATCAGGTAAGAACAAATCTACATGTTCATAACAGTCTCAAAAAGCACAAAATGCCCACAAGTTGTTCACTTTGGGGCTGTATGTCTTATGCAAAGCTAGCAACAATATGGGATTTAACCATTTGCTTGCTAAGAAGTCAACCCAGAGACAACTCTGGATTCGGAAGCTGAGCCTCCCCTGTTGGATTACAATACACCTTTGCTATTTTTACCCTGTATTCTTTTTCAGAAACAATTCATAAAATTCAGGAAAACTCAGCAAATTATTACAGAACAATTCAGTTTCCCAGACAGGGATTAAGCCAAAACTTGGACTACAAAGCATTCCGAATAGAGATTCATTAGGCACTGAATCATTTAGTAATGCTGAGCCTTTTCAGGAATTAACTATTTTTGAAATGTGTGACTGCAGCCATAGCTGAATTTCTGACATGATGCTGGTGCTGGTTTTCTCTTTTTCAGTGATAAAAACACTGCTTAAGTCAGGGCTGCCCAACTCTGGTCCTGGAGGGCTACTATTCGACACACTTTGATGATTTCCCTGCTCATACACACCTGGTTCAACTCACCTGTTAACTGCCCGATTTAGTAAGTGGGTTTGAGTGGGAACATCACCAAACTGTGCTTGACAATTTCCCTCCAGAACCAGAGTTGGGAACCCCTCATTTAAATGCTAATATTGCCTTCTTGTGTCAAATCGGATTTTTCTAGCACCAGCACAACCTGCTCAAGTCTTTTTTTAAAATAAGGGTAAGTTTAAAAAGCATACGCTTTGGCAGCTCTCCTTTTAGGGCGGCCACCTGGAGTGATCTCAGGTGTTTCTGGAACGTCAGGGCAGTCTTGTTCAAGAACTGGTTCAGTGTAAATCTTTCGCCTCCTTTTTGCTGGCGTCTTCCTTACGACTTCTTTTTTTGGAGCAGTATCAGAAGCTGGAGCGCTCTTCGACTTTTTCCTGACAAATCCAATTCTTTTCCTTCGCTTTCTACGTTTCTTGCTCCCCGGCAGTAAGCTTATTTGGTCGTTGTCGGAGAGAAGCTGAGAGCTATCCGCTGTCTGTCCTGCAAAGGCGAAAAAACAGTTCCGGAGATGCAGTATATGCGGAACTTGTACTTTTATTTTGAATTGGTGTATTTTTTTTAAACATTCTTTTTTTTTTTTAGCAGTAATGTCATATCATATTAAACAAAACCACATCAAGGGCAGCAAACTTACCTTCAGACATCTCTTGGCTTTCTTCAGTAAAAGAATTGGTCATATTGGGGTCTGCCTCCATCTTTTTGCTCATTTGAGAGGAGTCACAATCTAAAGCCTGAAGTTCTGGATTTCCATCTTGCAGTACTCCCAAAGCATCTCCATTCAAGGTACAGGCACTTGCACCGTCTGCGTGATTCACCTCCTCAGTCTCATCCACTTCGTCGTCTTTCGAGGCAAACCCCATTGCCTCCCCTGTCGGTCTGCCCACTTCTGGGGCAGGTGCTGCCATCAGCAAAGTCCCGGGTTCACAGCGGTGCTGTCAGCGCCACAGACCACAAACACCTGACAGGAGACGTTCCAAAAAACAGAGGGTTACGGTGTGATTATGACTGATTTGTGGACTAATCACTGTCAGAGCTCTTGCGAGTCCACCTTTTAGTGACAGAGCATACGTGAGGACAGTTCTTGACACATGTAACGTGGGGCTAGCCAAAACAGCTAGCTAGCGGCTCGTGCTTGCGAACAAGCCTGACTAACTGACAAACACTTGTACTGTAAAGCTAAGCCCAACCAGCTGGCCAGCATGCTCAAGAGACCCGTTTTATTACAGTAGTTACGAACAAGTTAAAATGGAGAATAATTTTGCGAGTGAAAAGAGAGCGCTGACTCTTTCACTAAGCTAAACCACTAGCACGCTAGCTTGTTTATTTGCCATGTCTTCACAAGGTTAAGATGTTGGCGTCTTGGCTGGTGGGTAGTATGTGCAACTTAGACATTTTGCCACGTCCGTTAAGTCGTGTTACTCACAAAACACATGAGCCCCTTTTCCCGCCGTGAACGACTGTTTCACCGGGTGGCTCAGCGTGTTGGTCCACAGCACCGCTCCACCATTCAGCGGCCTGGCGAGGTTCGAACCCGAGTGGCATTAATCAACAACGCAAGCATATAGAGAAGCACGCACAGTCGCTAGCGGAGTAATAACTTCCCCGTCGAGTCGTAAAAAACTGAACAGTATCACGCGTTATGTTTGATGCATTTTAGATAGTTTATGTCCCAGTTTCGATGCAATCGTGTGTTATGTCCGCCATGTTTTTGAGATATCTTCTGACCTAGCTCACGACTGCCCCCATCAGCCCCAGTATAAAAACACCAGTCTATGACTCCAGCAGGCTCTAAGCAGGGGTGTAAAATACTCAAATAACTGGAATTGCTTACTATATAACAGTATGAAAATATGTAAACATTTCTTACCCCCCCCCCGATTCAAATTTCCTGACTTGCAAAATGTATGTTTACCTAATTTTCCCCGCTTTCCAGCTAAAACCACCCAATCCCACATAATAGAAACATTGGGTGAGTTAAGCCTAGAACGTGCTTCCTGAGTCGCGTTGATAGCGCTATCGTCATTGGACAATCTAAAGCACGTGGAGAACACTCAGCTGGCTAGCATTACGCCGAGTGAAGGGGAGAGGGAGGGTCATTTTGCCTACCCAGAGAGTTCAAAGCCAGTTGTTGCTGCCTTGGGATTTCCGGTCATAACCAGCTGTAGCGTTGGATCTTTTAGACCACGTTTTTTTTATGTAAATAAATAGTTAAAATCCAAAAGTTTGCAAATGTTGCCAAATAATTGCCAGAAGATTGCAGACAGGCAATAAAGCTCACAAAGCATAAAGCCTTCTTGTAAATAATGTTTAACAAATAAAGTCACACAGCATGTAGGATTTCTATATTAAAATAATACGTCCAAACACCTTAACAAATGCAATATTTAACCCCACCCCCACCCCAATTACCCAGACCTGGGAAATGACAAATTCCACATTTTTCCAAACTTGGTAGGAACCCTGTATTATGTTTTCAATAATTCATAATTATTTAAACGGAATATTTAAAAAATATATAACACAATCACGACAGACAATGAGACACACAGGCTAGTACATAATGTAAACAAAATGTATTTACTTGACATATTGCAAAAAGTTTAACATTTCATAAGTAATAGGACAACATATGCACAAGTACTGCTACCACCATATCAAAGCTGATGAATGCAATAAGTTCCTTTTCCTTTAGTTCATTTGCGGGACTGTTATCAGAGGATAAAATGTCCACAATCTCGAAGCGGGCTAAAATCTACGGACGCGTTTCCAAAGTTTGATCTTGGTGGATCCGCTCATGCAATGTTCACTTCCACAGTCCCAGAACACTGAAATGACTTATACGTTCAAAAATCAGTGGAACAGTTATTGAAGGCATATACCTGCATTTACTATTTTAAAGTCTGGTAATGTTAATGAAATCCTTCAAAAAAGTCTACACAGACATTTCACAGTTAATGTCTAATGTTAAAAACGGCACCGTAAAAAAAACAATATGTGAAAAACGTTCTTTTGGACACAGTATTTAAACTCTATCATATACTAAAGCCATAGATATTGATGTAAATGAAGATCTATCTTCAATAGTACTGACTACGATCATAGAAGTCTTTCTTCATCCAACTCTTCAACCCTCTCAAAGAAACATCTGCAAGAACAACCTTTCATAAAGGTTCTGTAACAGCATACTTGAAAGCTAGTGCAGCAAGAAAACACCACTGATACAAAAACGGTTAATCACAACAAGTTCTCGGCCTGGGTCAGCTACCCCCATCTGACAAAGCCACAAAGCACTGTATATGCATGGACAAGATTACATGCAATAGGTTACACAGGTAGCAGGAGGATGATAAGCCATGAAACAGAAGTGGTTTGCAAAGCAGCAGCAAACTATAAAGCTCTGTATCCATTCTGGAGCTGGAGGAGAAGTGCAACAGGCAACGTCCACAAAGGAGAAAGCAATGCTCTACCAAGCGCTCAAAACTTTACTGGTTTTGAGAAATATAAAGGATTGTGTGTTTTGTGAGCCAACCTGCAAAACATCCTGAACAGTGTTGCTTGATTTTTTTTTTGGAAAACGGACATTTGGAAGTCTTTCAACACACGACAACTTTAACTATGCATTGAACAAACTTGTCCATACGCGCTCTTTCACACACATGCGCTCACAAAACCTAAAGCTAAGGGTGCTTTCACATATGTACATCCGAATATATACACGGTCCTCTGAACTTCGAGGTAATCACTAAAATTAAAGTTTAGGCTCAGAGTATCCTGCACTGTGAGACAACAGGTTGGGATAAGAGTCCAACAACAACAAAAATAGTGTTTGGAATGTGATTCTTTCCAACCAACCAATTTCATATGTGAAACCACCCTCATAAAAACAGCAGGCACTGTAGTACTTAAAATGTCACATACAACAATGTACACTTTCTTCAGCACTTTTCATTAGTGAAGAGAAACATTTGTCTTATGGAGTAGAACGGTGGCTTCTAGCTCACTCGTTTTGAGGGATAGGCTTTTTCAGTGTCCAGACATCATGCCGGGAAACCTCTGCATCCTCGGTCTCGGACTCGCTGCTGGAGCTTCCGCTTCCACTGCTGCTGCTATGGCCTTCACTGGTGCAGTACTCATAGCAGTGTTTATCCCTGCTGCTCCTCTTGTCTTTCCTACTCGGCCTTTCTTCCTTCCTCTTCCCGTCTGATGTTTCTGGGAGCTCCGTCTCGCTGGGCATGGCCTCAGAGGCCTGTGTGTCTTGCCAGGTGCATGGTCCCTGGGGGAAACGAAGGGCCGGATTTGGCATGGGAATGCAGGAGACCTCCCTGCTGTGGAACCTGGGCTTAGGCCTGGGCTTGTACTTGAGCCGTCTTTCTGAGGTGGAGGCTTTGGCCTTGGATTTCGCCTTGGAGCTGACCACAAACCAGTCCTGGCCACAAGAGAAGCTTGTTTACAATACTGGTCAGACACATACAACTTAAAAGTAAAACCTTTTGAAACATCTGCACCATTTTTTTGCATCATGTGCATAGTACGAAGAATGTATAGATGCATCATGCTATTGCATTGCAAAAAAATTTAAAAGTCTATTAATGATGCCTTCTCATGTATCTTCACTGTATCAGCAACAAACTTTGCTAACAACAAGCTTTAGTAAACAAATTAGTCCAGCACTCCTGCATCCAAGCTTGTGTTGTCAGTACACTGTGCCACAACATGATGACAAATCTTTGTCCAAAACATGAGAATATCAAATTGAGAACCAGGTTTTGTGAAGTGAATCATGGCTGAAGGCACGTAAATCTTTATAGTGATGTTCCAGCATCTAAAATAAAGCCATTCTAGAAGAGTAGAGGCTGTCACTGCAGCAAAGTGGGCTAAGGCAAGACAGGAAAATCAACAACACAGCCTGACAGAAAAAAGCTAGCACGATAGCTTAGATATTTACAGTAAATATCACTTTATTTATATGTATTTATTGTTTATAGACTTTTCTATCTGTCTGGACCCAACAGAGGCTTTCTTGCTTGGACGCTGGATACACCCCGTGACCTTCACATGCATGCAATTCAGGCAGTGGTGACCTAGTGATTAGGACAATGTGATTGTGGACTAAAAGTCGCAGGTTCAAGTCCCGGCCCATGCACCACTGAGGTACCCTTGAGCTTGAGATGTTCACAATGACAAATAGTCACTTTCACTTCACTTCAGATGAAACATTTAAGATCATAAAATGTACTCATTTCTGAGCTGCTGTGGAACAATTAGACAAATTAATTGAATGTGAAAACAAACCAACCAATTTAGCATTTTTTCAGGTCACAAACTGACTATGCAAAGTAAAAGACTAGACTGGGCTCATCAATTTATCTATAGTAACCTTAAACAGCTATTAAAGACTGAAAGATGAACGAAGGCAGTTATTTGATTTTAAAATGCCATTATGAAGAGATTTTTACAGAAAAAGGAGAAGGGGGATCACTTTTCACAGTTAAGAGCGCTTTCGTAGGTTAGTGTCGTGATCTTGATCGTTCCAATGTGGCAGTTGTGCAGGCATACACTTTGTATAAAACTCAGACGCTGTGTGAAACGGCCTTGGGCTTGGTAGCCTCCTCTGAAAATCTACCGAAAGTTCTGAATGCTACTGTAAAATGCATTGAAAATACTGAAAACATTACCAAAAATTATACATTTTTGCAAATTTTTGGGCAGTGGTGGCCTAGTGGTTGGGACACTGCCTTTGGGACCTGAAGGTCGCAGGTTCGAGGCCCAACCCAGGCACTACTGAGGTACCCTTGAGCAAGATACCGTCCCACTACACTGCTCCCCGGGCGCCGTTGGTGGCTGCCCACTGCTCCACGTGTGCACGTGTGATGGGTTAAATGCAGAGGTCACATTTCGTTGTGGTGCTTGAGTGTGTTCACAATGACAGTCACTTTCACTTTAAATGATCTTACCTAGATATATTGGTTTTTTTTTATTTCTGAATCCATACTAAATGCACATTATTAAAGAATAAGGACCTGCCTGATGTTACACCTGAATAGAAACGTGGAAAGCAAAATAATTTGGTTTATGTGGAATCTACCTTTAGCAGACAGGCAACTTCTACGGAGAGCCATCGGTATAATTATCTGTCTGAGTCTTCCAACAGTGACATGTTTCTTTACCTGGGAGTGAACAGAGTTGATGTGGTATTTCACGCCGCTCTCAGAGTTAAACTCTTTCTTACATATCAGGCATTTGTACTTCCCAGTGTGAAAGTCCCCCTGCAGAGAGGGAAAAAAAAGGACACACACAATCAATCCAGTTGCAAACGTAAACATCAACACAGAGATGAAATTTTAAATACTGGAATTATGTGCATCTTTATTTAGGCATAAACAGAGAAAGCAATCAGCTGTTTGAGACAACTGTAAATGTGAATTCAATGAGCTCAATAATGGTGAATGTATGTTCAGTGTCCTATGCTGCAATCTTAGTACTATTTCAGAGTAATAGGAACCGTAACAGAATCGATTTAAAATGGTAGGCAACTTTGGAGGATTTGGGTATTACATGCTACCTCAACACAAGCATGTAATAAACACCGAGCCAGAGATGGCTGTTACATCCTTAATAATCAAACTTGATAACAAGAAAGGGCCAAACCATCTATCTCAAATGAAATATCCACATTCCACAGCATACACCCCCCCATTTTAGTTAATTCCACTTAGGACACACCAAAATCAGACAATGCTGCCAACACTGTAGGGTGAAGACTAGCACAAGCTTCCTCCAAGCCATCTCATCTCTAGAATAATAACTGCCAAACTTGGACTTTAGGCCACAGAACAGTTAATACTTCTCACTATGACATTTTGCTAGAACTGCAAACCCAACACAGACAAGGAGAACGCAATTCTAGATCATTCTGAGATTCCTGAAAAATGTAAAATGCTGGAAGGAAACAAAGGCAATTCCTTACCAGTGTGCAGAGCCCAAGGTGAGCTTTCAGACCAGACACACTTGTGTAGTAGCAGCCGCAACCCTAAACCAAATAGCAATAATAGAATAATAGCAAATTTCAAAAGCAGTGAATAATCCACATATTAAGAAATGAGATATGACAAAGTTCAGACCTTGTTGGGACATTGTACTTTTCTTTGCAGTTTGACTTCATTCTTCCATTTTCGCAAGACCTCCTGGCTGAAGGCAGGTAATCCTGGACGGGAATATCGGAGCTACACAACACACAAATAATGTAAGAAAAAATGCAAGGTTTCAATCCAGAGACACAAAATTCATCAATGCGGACGCTAATCTAGTATTAGGGCTTGGCAGGTTCATGTGATCATGTTGGACTTGGAGTAAAACCAAAGTTGCACCACCTCTCCTTCTCACTCCAGTAAAATGATATAAAGTAGCCAAGTGATAAACTGGTTTTGAATCCTAACCCCAAGCATACGTCCACGGGAATCAATAGTTATGGTAAAACATTCTGGAATACCTTCCTGTCATCAGGAACAAGATCTCGTTGCACCTTCCTCTTGGGCCACTCCTTCAGAAGCTCCTCATTGGCAATCTCACGCAAGTGGAAGATAGCCACCTGAGCTGACAAGCGTTTCACCCTGCCGCTGGGTATGTGCTCTGTGCTGGACTCCATCTGGGCCCGAACTTCCTCATTTGCGGCCACTTGGGATGCCTGCAGAAAACATGATGACAGGAAGACTGGTTTTAGGCTTTTGAATTGCCAATACTGTCAAAACCTTGCACCATGGTTATTACTGATCCAGGAGTACCTTTTAAAGTAAGGACCGTCATTGTGCCATCAAGTAAGCATTTGGGTTACATGACGATGCTTTTGCTAATATGTTACCTACAAAATACAATGGCTGAGTTTTTAACCTAGAGCCTAAAACACTATTTTCATAATTTAAGTTATGAAGCTAAAAAAAGCCAATAAAAGCTAAAAAAAGGTAAGGTCAGGTTTCAAGAACACTGTGGTGGTTATAAAGCCCATTCTGCCTGTCTAAAGTGGCCATATACATGTTGAAGGAAGGAGTTGTTTTATTTGCATATCAAGTTTGTTTTGTTTTACCTAAATAAAAAAAACATGGGTAAAAAAAAATGGCTCAAAAAGCTCATATTACAATACATAGATACTACTTCTAAAAGTGAATAATGGCCAGTGGCCAATATCTGTGTTTACAGTCATTTAATGACCGATACAACCCAAATGCATACATGAGGGTTTGGTTACCAACATGGTAGTAACACAAAATAAACAACCAGTTGGCAATGCAATGGCTGCAATGCAATTCACTTTCACTTTCAATGGCGCAAATGAAATTATACAGGCTACTGTAGCTTGGGTGCATGTGGCAATGATTACTGCTGATTTTAGGTTAACTTGTTCATGCGAGTAATGACACATCGATATTCAATTGATTGAGACCTTGATTTTCAATACCGTGAATTCCAATGACAAGGAATATCTGACTGATTTTATGTGTTTTTTTTTCTTGTTTACATGATCATAATACATATCCAACCTGTGCAGCATATGAACAAAAAATAAACAAATTGGGGCATTTCACCCAGCAGTGTAAAACGCAGCCTTAGTATAAGCTAGAGAAATGGGCTCACCGGGCCATGCTCAGACTTAAGATGGTATTCCAAGCCTGCTCTAGAGCGATAAGGCTTCCCACAGTGCTTGCAGTTCATTAGGAGTTTCTCCAGCTCAGACTCTTCTTTACCACATTTCTTCATGTGGTATACATATCCCATTATACTGGTGAAGCTGCCAGTGCATCCCTGTAAGAAATAAAAGACAGTACAAAAGAGGAATTACATTATATTTTAATTGAATAACCTTTCAGTAGTCTATTGTGGTGCTTCACAACATCTGACCCCCTAATAATTTTCTATATTTCTGCATAAACATGACCTAAAACATCACTCTAAGTCCTAAAAGTAGGTAATTAGATCATGATTTAACAAATGAGACAAAATATTGTACATTATCTAATTTCACATTTGTTTTGAAATTAGAGAAAATATTTTTAGTTTTCATCTTATGGGACAACCATCAAACATTAATTTTATTTATTTTTTTTAAAAGTTCTATCAAAGTCTGATCCTCAATACCAATGTTTATGCATATGTAACATGGCACACACAAGATTAAGGACATCAAATAAGTTGTTAATGAGCATCAGCATCAGGTTATAAAACATTATCTAAAGAGTTCAGACTCCTCCAAACCACAATTGAGAAACTGCGTACAAATGGAAGAAATTTAAGACCACTGCCATCCTCTCCAGTAGTGCTTGACCAACAATGATTACACTAAATTTAAAACAAAAAAAAAAGTTTAAGTTTGCAAGGTCACCAAGGACACAGGATGACATCTAAGCAACTAAGGGTCTATTTCACATTGGCTAATGCCAATGTTAATAAGTGCAACATAAGAAAAACACTAATGTAAACAGTGTGCATGGCAGTGTTGCAAGGAGAAAGCCATGGTTCATCAAAAATAGTGTTTTCTACTACAGTTTGCTAAAGATCAGGAAGTCAGGAAGCTCTTGGGAAAAAAGTTCTGTAGGCAGTGGAGACCAAAATAGAACTTTTTGGTTTAAAAAGGAAATGTTTGACAAATGAAAATATTGTAATCCAACACAAAAATTTTATTCTATTTGGTAGTCATATCATCATGGTTTGTGGCTGTTTTACTGCATCTGGGCCAGGACAACCTGCCTTCACTGATGGTTGCAATCACTGATGAAACAATAGGTTCTGAACTATACCAACACAAAATGTAAGGACATCAGTCTGTGGACAAAATTTCAAGAGAAAGTAGGTCATGCAGGAAGATAACAGTCCTAAATTCGGTCATATTCTCTTGATGAATTGATAAAAAAAAGAATAAATCTAATGTTTTGGAATGGCCAAGTTAAAGCCCTAATATTATTTCTTTAGAAATGATGTAAACCTGAAGCAATCAGTATATCTGAAACCCACCAATACCCCAGAGTTGAAGCTGTTCAGTTTGGATGAGTTTTACTGAAAGCAAAGGTTACAATCGCCACTCACAGGGATGTGACAATCATAAATAAAGGATCATTTTCCTAAAATAAAAATGGCCAAATATACAGCAAATCTGTTTGACTGGGTTTTTTTTATCTACTTTTAAGAATTGTGTGAAAACCTGATGAATGCTTAAGTTATAATTATTTTAACCACCGCAAAAACTTCAATATTTCCACATTTTTTTTGCAAAAACATGAACCCCTAACAGCAAGCTGCTCTGCTGAAGTATTTCTAAACTACTATCGCAGTACTAATATAATAGTAATAAACCATAATAGTTTATGGACCACATCTACAGACTTTGTTGACAATCTTGCTAAATAATTTATATTTAACACTATTCTATGTTTGGAATTGCTCTGAAATTTGGCTTTTGTAAGCAAAATAAATATGATGTTCCTGTTTTTTCTCATTAATAATGAATTAGTATATAAATCATTTTAAATACAAATGTCCATAAGCACAAGTGCATACCTCTTTTGAACATTTTAATTTCCCCATTCTCTTCAACACTTTTCTTAATTTCTCTTTCACTGCTTGGTCATCTAGTCCATTTCCATCTTCTGGGGTAGGCTAAACCACAACATTACAGGCAAAATAAATCATCATCATCATCATCATCCTCATCATCTTACCCTCTAATACTAATAATTCTATAAGGTAATTTACAGAACATTAAAAAAACACACAAATTGCATATGAAATACATACTAGTTTATTGTGATCAGCCATAAGGTGGTACTTCATCCCAGTTGAGGTCTTCAGTTGTTTCCCACAATGTTGACATGTGAAGTAATGCTTAAAAAAATGATTAGTTATAAGAAAATATCTGTGCATTCAATGGTATATGGTTTCCAGTGAGCAATAGCATGTGCATGTACCAGTTTGCAGGCAGACATGTGTTTCTTCAGGCCCTCCACTGTTTTCCTTCCTACACTTTTGCATTTTGGGCATGTGACTCTGCCTTTTGCCAAAATCTGCAGCTGCCACCTCTCCTCTTGGCTTCCTGAAAATATACATTAAATAACCAGTTTTTATAAAAGTATTAAATAGCTTTACTTAAATTACAATATCAAAGTAAAAAACCATTTCAAGTCTTGGTTTCACCCAAAAATACATGATGTATGAAACATTACACAAATTCTCATATACACATTTAAATGACATTGTGATGTGGACTGTATGCATCAAGTCACCAGCATCATGCTATTTATCACCATTTGTTTCATCACAATCACTTGGGCACATCAATAGGGCTAAGAACGTAAACTTGTCTTGTATTTTCATTAAAACAACTAAACAACAAAACAACACACTTCGATTTCTAAGAAAATTAAAGCTGTTATCAGATTTCAAGAAATAAGATCGAGAGACCTGGAGATTAGCTCACTAATGGGATTTTTCAGCATGTGTCAGCACAGTCTAATGTTATTCATTTGTCAACTTTGTCAAGTTCTTTACATTTACACTGATCAACTAGAACAATAAAACCACTGACAGGTGAAATGAGAAACAGCTATTATCCTTCTACAATATGAGCTATTAAGTTACATAAATTAAAGCAGCAAATGAACAGCAACTTCAGCAACAGCCTAATTAAGATGACTAGGGTCAGAGCATCTAGAACACACAGTCTATTGCAACTTAGTGCATATAGAGCTGTGTAGCTGCACAGTGGTCAGAGTACCCTACTGACCCCCGTTCATGGTCAAAAGCACCTACAATGTCAAGTTATTATTTCTATAGCGCTTTTTACAACTGACGTCACAAAGCAGCTTTACAGAATCCAGGTCCGAGCCCCCAAAGAGCAAGGCAAAGGCGATGGAGGCAAGGAAAAGCTCCCTAAGCTGTCGGAAGAAAACTTGGGAGAAACCAAAACTCAGAGAGGGAAGCTATCCTCCTTTGGTCGACACTGGATAGCGATAATAATAATAATAATCTTAGTTTAAAGAGGCGGCAGCAGTTCCTTATGTACAGGTGGGCCGCAATGATTTTTAATCAGTTTGGTGGAGCACAGGCCTGTCCTTAGCAGGACTAATGGGTTCCAGGGGTAAAAACTTTAACCAGAAATAGGGTATCAGGATGGGTCATTGTAAGCATTGGGACTGGGACATGGAGCAATGAAAGAAGGTGGCCTGGTGCAATTAATTATGTTTTCCTTTACATTGTATGGATGACTGGGAAAGAGATGGCAACAGGATGCATTACCAAATTGCAGAGGCAGTGTGATGCTCTGAGCCAAGTTCTGCTGAGAAACCTTAGGTCCTGGGATTCATGTGGATGTTACTTTGACTCAGAATCTACATACAATCTACACTGAACCGCTTCATGGGAAAATTTCATAATAGCAGTGGCCTCTTTCTGCAGGATATTGCACACTCCAAAAACTGTTCAGGAATAAGATAAGAGAACCTTTATTAGTTCCACATGTGGGAAATTTGAATGCTTTGAGGAACATGACAGAACTCAAGACGTTGACTTGGCCTCCAAATCGGCATCAAATATTCTCTACATATTGGGTGATTATAATGTCATGGTTGATTAGTTAAAAGGGACTCGCTGTAATAAGAAAACTGCAGCGAGAAGTTTACAACTCAGCACATGGTGTGCTTTCATACGTTCATTGATAAGTTGCTAAGCACTTGTAAATGTGCATGTCTTTAGAGAGAAACTACACTACTGAGGGACCTGACTGTGACTGTATACACTGGAAATTCTCTTATTCTCAAATTACTGAAGTACCTGCTAAAAACACTGAACAGGTTATTGCCAAAACTGGATGGATAGTAACCTATTGATTATTACAACCCTATGGATTCTAACATGCATGTAAAGCTCTTAGATTGAACTACATTCGTTGTACAGGCTTCAGACTGAAAAAACTGGCAGCTGATAAAGTGGTGTCAGCAACCAATATTACTTTTCTGGACACTTTGCAGTTTTCCCATGTTGAGAAACACCTAAAAAAAACAGGCTTCTGTGGTAACTTCTGAGAACTTAGACAAGGACAAAAACATGTTTTTCTTAAAATTTTATGTTGCTGGGAATAATAATTTTGAACATATTAAATCCCAACCATGGTTTCCCACTAAATACTTTTGTAATTAGCAAATATAAAAAAAATTTGATGATGTTTGAATTCGTATGAAACCTTTAACAGACTTTGGTTTAAGTTAACTTGCATTTGCTTTTTTTTTAAATTAAGTATAAATCTCTACCGCAGGGTAGAAGTTTGTATGCTGATTTTCTTTTACCGGGAGGGTAAACAGGTGTTTCTTTCTTCGTGTAGGGAAAGGAAGTCTGAGCCACAGCACTGCTAGTTGATGGATTCCTCTGAGTATACTGTGCTACAGGGACTATGACAGGCACTGTAAGAAAGACATGTTGCCCATAAATTCACCACAGTTAAATATTAGAAAACAGAAACAGAAACATTAGGCAAAATGAAATTGTAAAAAGTATTAGGCAAGAGTTGAAAGGAAGAATACCTGTCTGTTTCACTTCCTCAATATACTTTTTTAACGAGGCCTGGCCCACTTCCTCCATTTTCCTCTTCTTTTTCGTCTCAAACTCTGTATATAACAGAATGTGGAAAAAGGCTACTGAAATAGCAGGAAACACACATTAACAAGCCTCTGTATTCAGCACACCTACCTTGTCCATTTTATTAGCTCTGCTTACCATACAGGTGCACTTTTTAAGTTCACAGTTACAGACTGTAGTTACAGGTCCCCCACAGGATCACCAGTCAGCACATATTTTGGTAGTGGATCATTCTCAGCACAGTAATAACACTGACCAGGTGGCTCTGTCCACTTCAATAGATACATCTTTCCTGTTGGTCGACCTTACAGATGTTTAGTTATCGATATTACAGTTTTTTTAGTAATATAGTCCCTTATTACTGGTCAACTTCTGGTTGGTGGACTATTCTCTGCCCAGAGGGCCACTACTGAGTTAGATCATGTCAGAGTCACTGCCCAAACAAAACATGATTGATTCAATGGTGAATGGGGTAAAGGTGCATTACAAATGATGCAGAGAAACAGACTACAGTCTATACCTGTAAACTACAAATCAAGTCAACTTTATTAATATAGCACCTTTTAACAAACGATGTGGTCACAAATCAGCTTTACAGCATACAGACCAAAGCAAAGGCAACAGAGGCAAGAAAAAACTCCCTAAGCTGAGGGAAGAAACCACTGGCGAAACCAAGACTTGGGAGGGGAACATTATCCTCTAAAATGAAACAAACTCAGTTTCTAGAGGTGGCAGGTAAAAGCCTATATCTTTGCTTTATATGCATATGCTAAAGTACAAGGAAATGGTCCTTGGATAAGGAAGCCCCAACAATGGGTTTTGTCATCATGGGAAACAAGACGGGCAGCAGTTCCTAGTGTAAAGGTGGTTTGCAATGTCTGTCGAACAAAGTGCACCTTTATAGTAAGTGAAGCTAATGAAATACAATTACACGATAGGTAGCTATACCTAATAAACTGGCTTGTGGATGTATAGGTAAATTTTTCGCTGGTAAAAAAAAAAAAAAAAAAAAAAAAAGATTCGAAAAACAGGGTATCCCTGTTAACACATCCCCACATATCTCTTCAAACAAAACTGCTCCCTTCAAATTTAAAAAAGACTATTGTTGATGTGCTACATTGTTTTTGCCAACATATTAGCCAACAGCTGTTATCTTGGGGTCAAGGGTATAATAAAAGTTTATAGACGGCTGACCTACGACGACCATAATGTTGCCATTAAATTGAAATAACTGTGCTGCGGACTCATTATGAACCCGTAAAGCTTTCTCTAAGCAAACAGTTTGCTAGAGATAAAGCAGGATTATCTCTGATTCTTCCAACCCCTCTTCAAGCTGTGCTTAGGGACACAGTTTCTGATAGATTCAACAGAATTTCTACATCTAAGAAAATGTATGTGCCTAATGTACTGGCATGTTTGTCATCAGCTCTGTTGTTGGTTAAAATCTGGTTCTCACCTGTCTCCCTCACAGTGTCTACATTTGAGCCAACTTTTCCTTCAATTTTGCATGTGGTGGCATGACCAGTAGCTACCAGTTGACCCTCAGATCCATTCATTAAGTTGGAACGAACTACAGAGGAACAAGACGAACCACTTTCTGCAGGACCCATGGAGACAGGCTGCAGATCATAATACCTGGAAGGGTACGCCACAGAAGACAAAACAGTAGATATGTAAGCACAGCCTTAATATGTGGCTAAACTGGATATACACAAATAATTTTAAGAAAGAGTGAGTTTAAGTCTAATAGATCACCAGCAACAAAACAGAACGCCAGTAAAAAGCATAAAGTAATCTGCATTTGGTGTGTTACCACTTCAGTAAGGTTCCCTCATTATAATAATCTGTCAAAAGCTCAGAAAAGTATGTCCACTCACTTTTTTCTGCCATATGTTCTCTTTATCTTTAGGGAATTTGTCTCCTCATTCTAAGGTACAAGAATTCAGAATTAAGGAAATGGGACACAGAATTCAATAAAATCCATGTTCTGATAGATGTAATAGAACAATTGGAATCAAGGAGGACTGACCTTTGACCCTGATGTGAGCTAAATGATAAGCAGATACATACTGTTTTAAGTATACTCTAAGTAAGGTGAGATCTATCTTACCATGGACGAAACACTCCCACCAGACGCAACATCTCTGTCCAGTAATTTTGAGACTTCTGAAGAGATATTTTAAAAAGGATTGTTTGTTTTTTTTAATGAAAACTTGCAAAGTTTTCATTATAGATTATGAGCAGGTGATGGGCTACATCTGGGTTTGTGGGTTAGTCAGAACTAAATGCAAGGTTTAACATTTAAAAGAATGAAAGTCACAAAAACCTGGGAGATGTGATTACCTGGTACCTGGGCCTTCATTTGTGGCCTTGAGGCTTTCCTCTTGCTGGCCACATACATGGCAGACATGTTGCCTTGGACGCGATTCCTAATCGTCTGCTTTACAATTCAACACCAGATCAGTCAGAATGATGTGACGATAATCACTGCATGACAGAGAGCAGATTCCCGGGGACAAGTGCCAACACCAAACTCCTTCAGAAACGCTGCTGTTGTTGCAGGGTGCTCAGATCGAGCAGATGCTCACTAAACTGCACGCTAGTCAACTGGTTCATATTTCCTTAGCTTCAAAGAAAAAGACAGTTAGCGGAACTAATTCGGTACATTTATGCCTGCTTGCGAGTCAAATGTACAATTTTACGTTGACACGGGGATAACGCTAGGCAAAGCCAAAGCTCAAAAGTCCAATTCAGTGCAGCAGCTGCACCGACGCTGTGTTGCAGCAGCAGCGAGAAGCTCTGCCACCATCATTGTCAGCTTTTCCAGCCTCTAAAAAAGACGTCTGAGGGTATTACGGTGAAAGAAACATATTTTAGAGACAAGAAAAATACGTGTTCTAAATTAAGTCATGATATACTTTTACAGTGGGTTAAAACTTCGCTGAGACGAGAATGTTATTTTGGTTTTTTTGACGATTAGCTCGCTGCTACTTCATGTCACGTCTACCTCCCCCTCTCCTTCGACGAGCTCTGCTCGCTTTCTCCTCGCTCTCCCTCCTTCTCACCGACTTGTTACAAACGGAAGACACGGACGGACACACAGACCAGACATGACTGAACGTGGTTAAATCCTCTTCGAACGAACGTTAAAAAAACAAACAGACGTGCAGTTAAATACTAGGTTTGCCGTCCTCTGAGGTGAAATTTTACCTCACGGCCGTAACCGCCCCCTGCTTCTCCTTTTAGCAAATGAGCAACGCGCGCTCGTGTCGTCTTTGCTGAAGGGGGCGGGCGTTTTTCCGCCAGAAGGAAGCCTGTCTCTCCAATCTGCTGATCAGAAATCAGTAACCGACACGCCCCGGTGCCGTGACCTTTGCATGTGTTTTAGGCTCACGGCCGATCCGGTGTCAGCTAAAGACTGGCTCAGGCTTTTGGGCGGATGACTTCAAAGCACACTGGAAAGTAGGGCGGGGCTGATGTGACCATGGACCCTCCGTTTAACCACGCCCTTTACGTAACTGATCACGCCCACTATATTGTGGAAACAACTTGTACACTTAAAATTTGTTTTTGATTTTTGATTACATGGCATGTTTTATAGTTATAACTGCTAAGTTTATTCTTAAATATCCACGATAATCCACACTTAAAACTGATATAGTGTTGAAGGCCACGACTTCACGGAAAGAGAGCAGATGGATTTATTTACTGTTTTAAACAGCAAATTATGACACGAGGTAAGTAAATAAAGCAGTACTCTTCTACAGGAGCGTTTTCTGCTGCTTAAAACCAGTGTGGCAAAGGTTAATGACCATTTTCATTTAATTATACTTTTCATGTTATTTTATTGCAGGTTAGGATGATTGTAGGCTATGTTGGCATAACAACACACCATCACATCCTGTTAGTACAAAATGGTGTGGTATGTTGATCTTTTGTGTACTAATCTGCCAAATTCCAAAATAAAATACTAATAAGATGAACGCATACTACATAAAGAGCTGTGGTATTGGAAATTATGCAGATAGCTGACATCATGATATGAATGTGGCAGGACATTTTCGGTTAGTACCTGTGGTACTAATATGGGACCACATGCTTATGCTACTGTTAAAATGATGTGGCACCTACTGCCCCACTGATGACAAAGTAATTTGTACCCAGTGGACTCCAAAGTTGAATAATCATCACAAATCCAGCACACATCCCCCACCCCCACCCCCCCAGCATTTATGTTTAATCTATCAAGTTGTTCGATATAACATTCAATGTCCTTTGAATCAAAACTCAAATGGATTGAAATCTGTACTGGTGCCATTCATTTGTGCTCATGCTTTACCTGCCAGCGTTACCCGATCTTAAGACTGAATCTGGAGTAGACTTAGACAGGCACTCTGTGATGGATGAAGCTTTCAAAACCAGTAATACTGACAGTTTCAGGTTCTCCTCGCAAAAGGGTTGACAAACCACACCCCCTGCGTGATGACAGCTTTACAGTTCTCTGACCATTCAGAGCGCTACAAAAGGGCAGGTATTGGCCAGAGCCAGAGACATTTAGAGAGGGTTACAGCAACTCCGTTCACTCCAATGGACGTTAAAAGTCTTAAGAAATGCTCTGACCTCCAGGATTTTCCCTCTTCCACTGAAAAGGAAAAACGAAGATTATCCTAAGAACCATAAACTAAGTATTAGATCCACATACCTCCCTCTTCCCATGTCACCAAAAGCTAAAAAAAAGCTCACTTTAAAATTATGAATGACATCTACCCTCGTAGTGAAATTCTAAGGAATGTGTATTTAATATTGATAAAAATAACTGTGTGTTTTGTGTTGCTAAGATTGAAACTTTAGAGCATAATTTTCTTCCATTGTACCCATACAGATTCCTTTGGGGAACTTCTTCAAAACTGACTAAGAGAAAAAGATAGTCTTATACCCCAAATTAGAATTATATTATGTTAAATTTGGGGTTGTTATGCAGGACAAGAAAAAAGAAATAATATATGATAGTATCATTTTAATGCCAAACAGTTTATTCATAGAACCAAACCTTTATTTGCATCATGAATGAATTCCTAAATTTTAAAAGAACATTGAAATACAGAAAGTCCAAACAAACCAAGCAATTTTTTATGAGTAGGCCTCTTTTATTTATTTTTATTTTATTTTATTCATTATCTTTAATCCTTTTTTTTTCGTTTATTTGATCTGCACTTTTCTTTCTCTTTCTTTCACAAATATCTATGTATAGTTCTTTATTTGCTCAGGTATGTTAAGAAGTGTTTTATTTTAAGAATTCTCTAAACCAGATTGTGTTTGAAGTAATAAACTTCTTAAAAACAAACAAACAAACAAACCTCTCGATAGTACTCGGACATTACCAGTAAACACTAGCAGTGCTGCAGCAGAAGGTAAGAAGAAGATTATGTCTGAATTAAATACATTTCTGCATATTAGTGAATTTTCTGAGGTAAATGAGCAGATTTAGAAGATGAACAGATGAGGCTAGGCTACTGTATAAACATAACACTGAGCACATACACGAGCCACGAGCAGTCTGATAAATTCCTGTCAAATCATTCAGTTTTATCCAACGTTGTTGGATTGGAGAGATAGTAATGTTTTGTGGGGTTGATGCAAAACTTGAGTAAAATACACAGTATCATTGGGGTTTGTGTATGAGTTGGGGGGGGATAAATTGAGGAGATCCTTTCGAAGTATGAAATAATATTACACAATTGATAAGGAAGAGAACTGTTTCTGAGATACATTACTAATAATATGGGTTCAGATGCATATTTGAGACTCAAGTTCAGGCTAAATCCGGTTAAAACAGGATCATTGTAAAGGGAGCTGAGGCTCCCCCTAGAGGGCGTGCAAAATCTTGGTTTGTACTTTGGATTCTGATTTTTGCCTTTGCCTTTGAAATATGTTTGCCGTGTTTTTTGACTTTTGCCTGGAGTTTTGACTTTGCACTGTTTTCCCTTGGATGTAGGTTTTTAAAACTCAATTGTAATATATCAGCAATTCTGTTAGTGTATATTAGTAATCTGCTGTAGAACAGTTGATTTTTTGCAACCAGTGGAATGGGAGTCTCTATCAAGATGGGCTTCATCTCACCTGTCAAAGTCTATACAGTGTAGGTGTTTCAGCCCTTTCTTCTCTTTTCTCCCCCTCGTTCAGCACAAGTAGCATGTTATGAATTAGTGAGACTTCATCCTGTTTCTCCATCCAGTCTCAACTCCTTGGGATTTGCAAGCCTTTCCCTGTCCCACATTTTTAATCAACTGAACATTGAACTCCAGTGGTATAGTTCATTTGTGAATAAAGTGTAAATGTCAGAATTTGATTTTCAAAACTTTTGTTGTACCTCTAGTAACAGTAAAATTACTTTGGTTTATTGGACCCCACATTTTTGTCTCCTCTGTACACCTAGAATGCCTTTTTCTGAGCTGATTGGAGCAGAGAACATTTTCTTAAGAGCAAATAGTATATAACATTAAGGGCTCAATATTATATTCATTCATGAGGCCCAAAAGTTATAGCAGCACACAACCTCCTTCACAGGTGTCATTGAAAGTGAAAG
>JBBPDA010000152.1:13214238-13232473 GCA_037974385.1 Arnoldichthys spilopterus | reverse complement strand
ATAAATATAAATAATAGTTCTTAGTATAAATGGGCAGCAGCAGTTCCTTGTGTAGAGCCATGAAGACTTTAGATCAGTTGTTTGGCAGAGAGGAGTGTGCATATGGACTCCTCAGCAGGACCGAGTGGGTTTAAAGCCGCAAAGAATAACAAGCCGTCCAGCCTGAATGACTACCGCCCGGTGACCTTAACATCTCTAGTCATGAAGGTGTTTGAGAGGCTTGTAAAAACTTCATCTGCTCTTCCATCCCCAGCTCCACCGTCCCACTACAGTTTGCATACTGTCCAAACAGATCCACAGAGGATGCCATCACTCACGTCCTGCACACCACCCTCACCCATGTGGACAGTAAGAGAGGGAATTACGTGAGACGGCTGTTTATTGATTACAGTTCAGCATTTAACACTGTTCTTCAACTCAAGGACCTGATACTGAATGGTCAGCTGTGCAGGTGGGTCCTGGACTTTTTCACAGGCAGACCCCAGGTGGTGAGAGTGGGCAGCTGTGTGTCCATCTCTATCACCCTCAGCACTGGAGCACCACAAGGATGCATTTTAAGTCCCTTGTTGTATTCAGCCTACATGCATGACTGCGTAGCCACTCACAGCTCCAATACTATTGTTAAGTTTGCTGATGACATGGTCGTGCTCTGCCTCATATCTAATAATGATAAGTCAGCCTACATGAGGGAGGTTGAGGTTGTGGCAAAATGGTGCCAGGACAACAGCCTCCATCTGAAAAAGAGTGATAGTGGACTACAGCAGGAAGCAACATCGGTCTTACGCATCCCTCTTTATCAACGGCGCTCCAACGGAAAGGATCGAAAAAAGAGAGTCTCGAGGAGTTTCTACCCACAGGTCTTAAGGCTCTTAAACCATGACATGCCTCACATTTAGTAGGCTTCAGCTGGACTATACACCTTACTTCACCAATGTACTTTAATCATGTACCAAACTCAATCACTGCATCACAATGCCCTAAAAACTGCACTGATCTGCACATTGCCATTTGCACTCCTGATCCACTTGCATTCTGCTATTTGCACATCTGGCTTATTTGCACTTCATATACTCTGTATATTCTAGCAAAATACTAATCTGGAAACTCAAACTTCCTTGGTCTGTATATATTGTTAGGGTGTGTATTTACTGTTTAATCTGTTTATACTGTATATTGATAGGTTTATTGTCTATTGTTAGTTTCCTATTTATTATACTTTTTTTGCTTAGATTTTTTAATTCATATTGTATTTCTTTGTAATTTTTTTTACTTCTTAATTTCTTTTTAACTTTATTATTTAAGTTTTTTTACACAGTCTCAGGAATGAGCAGGGTACATTTCACTACATGTTGTACTTGTATAACTATGTATGTGACAAATAAACCTCTTGAATCTTGAATCAAGTATTTTTAATAGTTTCTTAAAGGTAAAATCTAAATGTTTAGCAATGTAACTTCTATCTCTTCTTGCTCCCAGCTAATGAGGATAAAATGGTGCTTTCACAGAATTGCTGAATGAATTCACTTATGTTCAGTTTATTTATATTAAAAATAATTAAACAGCATTTAAATATAATTTAATAACATTTAAATAGTTTTCTGTTTGCTTTGTGAAATAATTATAGGTTTTAACTGTATTTGTTAAAACATAAACCTATAAATTAAACAGTTCTGAGCTGTAAAAAAAGATGGTAATAAACCGTAATTGTTACAACATAAACCTTTAAATTAGACAGTTCTGAGCTGTAAAAAAGATGGTCATGAACCGTAAATATTACAATGTAAACCCTGGAATTAGATAGGTATAAACTGTTTTTATACCAACATAAATATGTTAATTAGACAGTTATAAACCATAAAAAACAATTAAAATCTGTAAAACATACAGTACAGTGGGTGCAATCCCACAATAATGTTGCTACCTTATTTTTGACGGTAAAGTTCTGGCAACCACATCTGCCATTTTACAATAAAATTACGGCTTATTTTTTACAGTGTAATGTATACTGTGTAACTGGGACACCCCCTTAGTCTATGGTCGATCTTCATTGTTGCAGTGACCAAAAAGCTTATCCTCACCCATTAGGTCCTTTTTAAAAGCCTTCTGTAAAGTTCATGTGGTGAAGAACAGTGTAATCAGGGTTTGACATTAATAGTCTACCATCCACTGCGATTAGTTGATTTCCAAAGTTAACATTAGTGATGAGGCATTATTTACCCAACCCAATTTCTATAGTACGTATCGTATATAGTACAGCTATATCTCAGAATTTTGGTTTTAAATGACAGGAAAGTACATCTTTCATACATCATTGACTCTGACTGATTTTGGGATAGAAAAGGAACATGGATGGAGTCCAATCAGATTTAGTTTTTCTATGTTTCTGGCCTTTCCTTCAGGCAGAATGGGGAATGAAATAGGCTTCTGTTGACAATTAACATTTTAAGGCGTAGTGTCTCATGAATTTTCATGCCAACTTCGCATAATGTTTTTCCTTCTAAACATGATATTTGAATTCAAGCAGGTAGCCTAAGGTTAGAATTAAGGTCAGTGTTAGATGGGTGGGATGGCATGCCTTCACAGCATCAACTTGTGAGCAAACTTATAAGTAAATTTCTTAAAGCAAACGTTTCATGCTATGTTGTTTACTGTTTTTCTGGAAAGTGCAGCCATCTAGAATCACAGAAATATAAGCTATAGCAAAGAGAAAAATAAGCTCTTAATAACATTAATATAATCTATAGACTAGGTAATTCTGCAAACACGGCGCAGTTATGTGCAGCCAAAAGTAAATAAAATTATAATATGCTAGATGCAAAAGTTAATTGCAAGTGATAAATTCACCAAAATACTATTATTATTACTAAGTGGGGTTAAAATGCGGCCACGCCCTATTTATGACTGTTTTGGCGAGAGTACAAAAGGGAAATAAATGTACTTTCGGTTTCATTTTTGGTTAAACGGGACTTTCTTGGCTGCAAAGTCCATTTGACACGAACTGTTTGAAATATGTGGAATAACTCGAGAAAAAGGAAGGTAGGTAGACGGGTTGCTACACTTGCCTACACTTTTTAATACAAATTTTATTACATATATATTATTACTATTACAATTCTCTCATAAAATCTTGTTCACTTAGTCAGTCCTTTAGCTGTGTATGTGTTATCTGACGTCCGTGAAATGCTCCTCATCACTTTTTTTTTTTAATGGCGAAAAAGGAGCTGAGGGAACGAGTGGAGAAGCTGTGTGTGTCGGTGCACGCTGTGCTGCAGGGTGAGGCGAGCTCCAATTCAGGACAGTGCTGTGCTGTCTTGCTTTCAGTCAGGATTTCTGAAATTACAGATTTTTTTTTTGATATATGGACTTTAAACTTGAAGGTGTCTTTGTTAGATGCAGGTGTTGATGACACACAACTGCTCATGTTGACGAGGGAGGATTTACAGGAACTCTTTCCAGGCCTTCAGAATTTCCAGCTTCGAAGAAAGATCATGGAAATGATCACTAAGGCGGCTCAGGTAAAGGCTACCTCAGCTTAATCACATGCAGTATTTTTGAATTGTTGTCATTGTAAACAGACTCAAGCACCACAACGAAATGTTACCTCTGCATTTAACCCATCACACATTTTAGTGTTCTAAACTCTTTGGTGTTGTTGAGATTGTAATAGACATCAGAGCCACTTCTAGTAAGAGAGTGAGTGGCCCACCACCTAGAAACATCCAGGAACAGCCCTGAAACACTGAAACACAGAAACTGATCCATGATAGAGTTAGAGGGTTGTGAATGGCAGCATATTGTTGCAATTATAACAAAAATCTGGCATCTTCAATATGCTGGATAAATAAAAAATATTGTATACTGGACTCCATGAATGACTATTAGGCAACCACTGTATCTACAGGATTATTTTATACCCTTAAATAGATAACATTCTTTAAACAAACTTTATCTTATATCAGAACATTGTCATGGGGCAGGTACAAAGGGCCATCCTTCTTTAAGAGCCTCTTATCCAAAAATCTTGTTCATGTTGGACCATATCTGAAGCAGCCACCACAACCTATCAGATGCTTTTTTTGTCAGGTGTGTATTGTTTTTTTTCTACCTGTAAATCTCACACATGAGAAGGGACTACAAGTTCTTGCTCAGGATAAATGAGATGAGAGGCCAGGTCAGCAATTGGTCATCTCTTAATCTTTTACTGGCTTGCTTAACAGTAGATGCATATAATAGATCATCATCCTGCATGAATATCATAGTTTTTTTTTAATGCTGCTGACGTTTTCTTGTTATTGGCATTTGTTAGTAACCTGAAAAGGTCCAAGTAGTTCAATGTAGATAGTAGCTGCCCGAATTGTTACACCTCCCTCATCTAGCTGGGGCCTGGCTTGAAGTGGTACCCCATGTCCATTAGTGAGGAACTCTCATATCTGTCCAGAAGACCCCTGGAACACTCAGTGTTAAGGTATTTCTTGGGCGAATACTGATGCTTGAGTGTGTGATTTGTATTAAGAGTGGGGTGTGTTTCAGTCTTCCTATAGCAATGGCTTAAACATAATGACACATGGCTGTTTTGGAGAGTCCAGGAAGGTTGGTTAGGTTGGGTTAGGTTGGTTCTAGGTAATGGTGACAATAGAGGCTGAAATCTGAAGTCTGAGGTCACTCTGTCTTTTCCGACGATGTGGTGTTCAAAATGGCTTTAAATTTACTAAGAAGTACATGGTGACTTTAGGACAAAGTTTAGGAATGGCTGGTGTGGCCAGTGCCTGCTTCTAGAGGTACATTCCTCTTTTCCCTTCAGCCCAGGAGCCTTCCCTTACCGGCAGCCCCCAGGGCTGGCCCAGGCTAGCTCATTGCTAGCACCTAGCGAGCTAGGCCAGATATGTACGCTAGCAATAACTGTGCTGTGTTTACATCTTATGTCAGCGGGAAATAGTGGAAACTTCAGGGCCTGAACTTGTCTAGCTTTGCAGTGTGCCCCTCCCCTACTCGTGGCGTGAGCCGGAGCGCAATCGACTTGTAATACGTTGCCATGGTTATGTCATCTGTGCCACCTGTATTTTAATTCTCTGAATATTTTCACAATATTATATACTATAGATGTTAAAAGACCCAAATTCTCTGCAATCTTGCATTGAGAAGTATGCTATTTGAACAAACAATTCTCTCATATTTTTTCCCCAAATATTAAATATATGAAATATACAATACTTCATAATAATTGAGCAGCTTTTAGTCCTTAAACAGTTGTATCATGTGTTTTCCCACTAGTAGTTAATGCAAATCTGCAGCCACACTGGCCCTTTTGTGAGTAAGTTCGGATACGCCTGAGTTGCTGCATTAAAGATATGATAGGCTTTTAGCTGTTTGAATTCAACCATTTTTGTTCTTTAAAGGAGCCTCCACGACCAAGCACACTTGTTAATGCACTGAGGGATTTATTGGAAAGACATGATAGAGGTGAGTTCTTTTTGGTATACTGGTCTTTTTGATCTAAGCCTTTGACAGTGATCACGGGGCCCAAAGTATTTTCCAGTAGAACATGCTTTTAGTCATCTTCCCATTTTCCAAAGCAATGTCAACAATTGGCAGCAGAACGATTTTTCTTCACTCTGTAAAGGAAATGTATATTACACATGAATTAGCTTAGATGTTATTTGCAATTTTAAAGCAAACAGAGAAGTCTAAAATTTTACTGTTTGCTATTTGATTAATGTATTTCACTTCACAAAGCTTTTCCCCTGTAGCAACTATGTGTAGGTTGCTTGTATAAAAAAAAATCCTCAATTTTGCTCAAAAACTTAAACGATTAAAGCAAAATCCCAGGCTAGGTTGCTCTGTGCTCTTCCCTACAACAGAGCATGACAGTTAAAAAGAACTGTGTTGCTGTAACTTACAGGTGGGCCTGCTGCGGAAGGTATTTGTAAAGAGTATCTTCATGCTCTCAAGGACTTGGAAAAGCATCTCTCAGCTGCATTAGAGTTTTTAACACCCCACATTGAACTACTGGAGAACCTCAGTCAGGTTTCCATTCAAGAAGAAGCCACTGGTTCTCAAAACACTTCTAGTCATATACACTCAGGGAATAAAGGCCTAACACATGCAGCCCCATCCAGCCCAGCCTCCTTGCTCCCTGGTAAGTTCCGGCTAAAAGTGCATCATTGAGTCCTGAATAGATGTTTGGGGAGCGTGTTCATTCATTTAAGTTATGAAGAGTATCACTCGATCACTAAAATGGACATAATCAAAATTACAATTCATTGTAGTATTACATTAATACATTGGGGAATAAATTTTTCCTGTTTGGGATCATTTTCCTTTCAGTGAAAATCCACACACTTGTGTCTGGTAATACTATGGGAGCCCACAAATCAATTCTCACACTCTTGCAACCAGTGGAAGAGAGCAACCTGAAAGAATGTAGGGTGATCTTGGTCTTCTGTCCAATAGCGACGCGAGCCGGAACGGACATTGAAGCTGCAATTCAGAAGGTCTTAGGTAAGCATGGTTTTTTTTCTGAGATCAGGTGCTACGTTTATACCCCCTTTAGGCAGTGGAGCCCTAGTGGTTAGGACATTGCCCTTGTAAACTGAAGGTCGCAGGTTCAAGTCCCGGCCTGGGCACCGCTGAGGTACCCTTGAGCAAGGTACCGTCTCACTACTTTGCTCCATGTATGCATATGTGATACGTTAAGTGCAGAGGTCACATTTCATTGTAGTGCTTGAGTGTGTTCACAATGACAAATAGGCACTTTCACTACAGTAACAGCCTCTACACTTCTGGGAAGACTTCATAATAATGGTTAAAACTAGGGGTGGGTGATCAATTCATGATCTTCTTAACACACAATTACAATCCATGTTCTGAATTGCAATCTTTCTTTTTCCGGTTTTACAAACTTTAAACATACTGTAAATAATATCCACACTCGAACAAGCTTATGGACTTCTGCAATAATCTCTTTCTTGATTTTTCTATTTTTATTCATGAAACAGAGTTGTAATTAGCAGCCAACAGATGACAATCATTTAATAAAAAAAACAAATATAAGTACTCAGTCAATCTGTTGGTTTGTGAACATAGCACAATTATTACTATTTACATTATTACAAAGTGTTATGCAAAGTTTTGAGGAGGGGACATAAAAGCTCACAATCTTTACAATTTGCTGGTAAAGTAGAAAAGTCTTGGCTACCCCTAGTTGGAGAACTGCTCGAACTTTTTAAATGGATAAACCAAAGTGCCGTCAGATGCGGTCGTTAGATGATCAGTTCTGGATCACCAATGCCGCTCCAGCTTATTTGAAAGTATCCTTCAGGTCTAAAATATACTTTGCAGGTTGCATACAGGATTGGGAGCATCAAACATTTTTACATTTATTTTGTTTTGCAAGCTTTTTTTGACTGAACGTGCAGCCCTGAAGCAAAGAAACGCTGATATTGTGCCCTGAGCACCAAATATTAGGGGCACAAGTAGTCTGATTAAAAACATATCTGTACTATAGAAGACCGTCTTTTATTCTTTTCAATTGGAGGGTTGCTGGGTGGGTGGGGCTGATTACAGGTGCCTGACGAGCACACAGAATGAAGTCATGGAGCTGCTCAGTGGATAATTAAGTGGAAGCCCGTGTGTGTGTTTAAAACATGTCATGAGAACCTTTGAAATGTCTTGCAAATTCTGATTTCAAGGGCCACAGATCGAGGGACATTTGGTATGTGTGGGTAAACTGCTGCATTAATAATTCCACTGGCACCAATGTTATACCTTTTCATCTCACAAGTTTAAATATCAAACAGCATGTACAGCTCTTTCAAGAGCAAGTGTGACGTCCCTCCCTTATAAGTCAAATGGAACATGCTTGACATTGTGTGACAAATTTATCAAGCCTAGTTTTTTTAATAAAAAACAAGCCTGAAACTTATACTTGATTTCTTATCTGAACAGGTACCAAAGCAACCATACTGGTAGTGATGCACCACACACGTGACCAAGACCACATTGGAGTCAATCCCAGGACATTTTCACCTAATGCAAACATAGTGGAGTGTGTAAATGTGGTGTTTCATGAGTCGGTGCCAGGTTTTCTGCTCACGTGTAATGCAAATAAGCAAGCCATTACCCAAATACGGGCCACTTTGCAACGATTCAAGTGATCTGCAAATGGGGAAAATAAGAGTTGGCTGATGGTGGAACTTCTATTACATTAATAGACATAGATAAAATTGACTCAGGCGGCACAGTGGTTAGCGCTGTCGCCTCACAGTGAGAAGGTCCTGGGTTCGATCCCTGGGTAGGCCACAGGTGCATTTCTGTGTGTAGTTTGCAAGCTGTTTGCGTGGGTTTCCTCCGGGTGCTCTGGTTTCCTCCCACTGTCCAAAGGCTTGCAGTAGGTTGGATACTTCAAAAATTGCCCATATGTGTGTATGAATGGTTGTCTGTCTGTGTGTTGCCCTGCGATGGGTTGGCTCCTGTCCTGGGTGTAACCTGCCTTAGGCCCACAGTCAGCTGGGATTGGCTCCAGCTTCCCCGGGAGCTGGAAAGCGATTTAGAAGATGGATGGATAATATTTACAGTGAATGGAAATATGTCTTAGGTATTGCATTTTGCCTTTTTTTGTTTCTCCAATATGTAAAAAAAAAAAAAAAAGTAAAGTAACTTGAATATTCACAAACAACTTATACACACATCCATGATTATAGTGTGGCGCTGATGTTGAAAGAACAAGTGGAGGGAATAAACTTGCCTGCAGTGATTCCAAGTTGGTAGAGTTGAACCCTTATTTACATATCTGTGGTGCAGCTACGCACTACGTGTACTTCTAGCATTATTACTCACTGCAGTGGCCATGTTTCATCACAAAATCATGTTTGCTTGCCCATTTATCATATGCCCTGCAGAACAAAATAAATAAAAACACAAGGAACCCACTCAGACATTTCATAAGCATCTTTTTTTTCTTCAAAAATTTAATATTTCCTGGATCATCACAGCTTTTGGTAATAACTGACAGGAATTTTAAAACTGTCTCCCAAAAAAGATATTAGCTCATTGCAAGACTGATTAATGCTCTGTTCTAGGAGTTTACACCTAGAATATCTATAGGCACATTTAATCATATATAGTCTCACACAATAAAAGTTGCTATTGCTAATAATATTTTGCTGTTCCAAAATGTACCAGGACATAAAAATGACCACAAACAAAAAGTAGGTGCAGGGTTTTAGTAATGGTGTTTTCAGTTAATGCATGCAAACCCTGCGGTTACAAATCTAACATTACAACGTGGTTGCCGTTCGTTTTACACATATGCACAAACATGGAAAGTTATGGAAAAATGGCCATCTACCGGTCTTTCAAGGGTACAAAAATAGATTTTTGGCATTAAACTGCTGGCCAAATCTGTGCTGAAGTATCTCTCAAGACAACAAACCTCCAATAAAAAGGGACATTCGGTAACATTCTACACGTTTTTCCCTTTATACAACGTAGGCCTGGATTAGCCTATATTTGTGCGATCGTCACATGAGAACACGATAAACAAAACTTACTGTATCTTATTCAAACATATTCAAACAAGACGTCCTGTAGATAAACTACTAGTCAAAGGTGATCCAACAAGCAGGGAGCATGACCTGCTGGCAGTGTTATCAAGTTTTTAAAGCTCTATCAACATATTCTAGATCCTTTTATTCAGCAAATCATCCCGAGCATTAGGAGCAATCCACCAACACGGTTACGGTTCTTTAGGCACGCTATACAGACTCACTGTATCCACCTGAATGACATCTTGTCAAATGCTGTCAAAAGCATAAAGCAACACAATCAATGGATAATGTACCCCATAAAGCAAAACAAAACCAGAAACGTTATGTTTATGATTCAGCCTTAGGCAGGGGAGGGGGGGGGGGGAGAGGGGGGGTGGAGAAAGTGCCGTCATTATTACATTCATGAGCAGTGTCACTGGCTGGGCGCTAAAAAAGCTTGCATCGGTTTCTGCCCTGCCCAGCCACCAACATGCTGTGCTGCTCCTGGCCAGCTCATCACTGGCTTGGCGCTTTCTGACGCTTGCTCCAGTAGTTACTGTAGGCCTGCTGGAACATGTTTTTGCAGCTCAGCTTGGCATGGAGACGCGAGCAGATAAGGAAGGAGCCGCCCATCTTGCGGTGCAGAGAGTACGTCTCCTCGGGTGGTGGCGTCAGCCGCTGCTTCAGCATCACTGGGATCAGGTTGTGGATGCGCTCAGTGGTGCTTTGCGAGCCGAAGTCAAAGAGCTCGTCTGAGGCGAAGGCCTCGCCCAGGATCATCACCGCGTCTACATGGGCTTTCTCCATAGACTACAGCAAGAGGGAAGCCTTTTAGTAGATGCGGGGAGTGTAGCAAGAGTTAGACATGTTGACGAAGAGTGTGTGCGTGCACTCATACCTTGGATTCATAACCTGTGAGAAACTTCATATCTACAGAGCGCTGAAGTACAGCATCTCGGTTTCCCTCGGCTGCCGCTTTGATGACCTGTTCCCACAAACAAGAGGTCTTAAACATGTACTTATGTCTATACTTTATGTTTAATGTCGCACCAAAGTTAAGCTACAAGACCATTAGAATCCTAACATAGTGGCTGCCACCATAGGAAGCCCCCCTGCCCTGCAGATTTTAGGGTTTCCTTCGCTATTGCACACCCTGTTTGCTTAAAACACATGTGATCCAACAGTCAGCTCATTAACAAAGCCAACTATAAAATGTAGAAAAGTAAAAAAAAAAGGTGAGGGGGT
Source organism: Arnoldichthys spilopterus (assembly GCA_037974385.1). Lineage (NCBI taxonomy): Eukaryota > Metazoa > Chordata > Actinopteri > Characiformes > Lepidarchidae > Arnoldichthys > Arnoldichthys spilopterus. Next base: position 13,221,704 of record JBBPDA010000152.1, on the reverse strand, counting down.
CACTCCTGGAACAGGGTGAGGAATTGCTGTCCTAACAGATTTTTTAAAAAGGGCATCACATACTTCATGAGAGTCTTTCGTAAATTTTCTTCATTTATATTTTATAGGTTCTACATTTTTTCCAAGGACGCACATGCATGCCAAATATAAAGATGGTATCGCACAAACAATTTTGAGTTTTGGATCCTCTTCTGAAATAGTAGTTCCTGCTGTTATCCTATTATCTAAACAGAGCAAAAAGTGGTTTAAAAATAAAGGAAGGATTCTGATCACTGGAGCTAGATCGGATGGCTTGTTTGTTCTTTCGCTTCTAACAAAGCTTCCAACTTTGAAACATTTTTAGGAGTCAAATGGGGAGAAGGTCGTTTGAAAAACCATGTGGTATAGGTAAAATAAAGTTGGCGATCAATAAAGTCTGCCTTCATCTACAAAAACTGATCACACGACCAATAGTAGTAATTCACAAGAAGATTAAATGCTTACCTCTATATAGACATCGGTGAAACTTTCATCAAACCCTCGTGTTGCACCAAAGTCCAACAACGCAACCTACAGATTCAAGCATAGAACATTTGGACTATAGTAAATAACTTAATATATAATAATGAGACAAAGCAGCAGCTCAGGTTGCATATAATATTCTTATTCTAATTTATTATGGTCTTAGACTCATTCTTATCCATTTATTTCTTTATTCTATCTATTTCTGAGTGACCTCTTCAATAAAAATCCAATATATGCTAATCTTGCATATGGCAATAAAGAAACAAGTAAACAAGGCTGTTGTTAAAACAGTTGGGTTACTTACCTTGTGGGTCTGTGGGTCATAGAAGAAGTTGGACCAGTTGGGATCTGTTTGCATGTACCGAAACTCAAACAGCTCTCTTAAGCACAGAATCAGGATGTTCTCACAGATCTGGTGGAACACAATTTAAAGGGAAACATTTTTTTAAAGTTGCTGCAGTGATTAATAGGTTCTTGCACTTACAAATACAACCACCAGGTGGCGACACTGCACTGGCAAAAGTTTTTGCCCCCTTCTACCACACATGGTGTTAGACACAGGAAGCATAGTTGGTGGCATAGACTTAAAAGACCTATCTGTAATCTTGAAGTGATGTGGAGTTCAGTATTCAGAATTTCAAAAACTGACAAACCAAGTATCCATGTGATTTGAACATAAAATTGGCATAATTAACTATACATATTCATAAACTAAAGCACTAAGGAAACTAGAAAGACAGAACATGAAATGTTTCTGCAGTCCACATCCTGTATTTGTCATTCCAGTGAATACATCCTTTTCATTGTTGTCATGAAGCCTAGAGCAGTTAATCCTTGCTGATAGTGACACTCTAGAATTCAGCTTGATAAACCTTTTTTATGTTGACAATTGCTTAGGTCTTTAAACAGTAGATTAATCTCAGCTAATCAGAATAATTAAACTGACGCTGTAGGCAGTGGTGGCCTAGTGCTTTCGACTTTGCCCTTGTGAACTGAAGGTCGCAGGTTCAAGTCCTGGCCTGGGCACCACTGAGGTACCCTTGAGCAATGTACCGCTCACTTGCTCCACGGGGTATGTTGATAGCAGCCTGCTGCTCCACATGTGCATGTGTGATGGGTTAAATGCAGAGGTCACATTTCGGTTTGGTGCTCGAGTGTGTTCACAATGACAAATAGTCACTTTCAGTGAAAAAGATTTCCCATCAAAAATACAGTAAAACTATTTCATACTCAAATAGCATTTTAACCAATATTTTATGTATTTTACACATTGGGCCAAGTTAGGATGCACCTCGTTTTTTAGCTCCTGGGTGAGGTTCTCTGCCTGGTCCAGGGGGAAGCCGGAGACCAGCTCGGTTGTGATGACGTGCCTGTTGCTCAGCTCATCGATCACGTCGGGCACGTAGAAGAAAGGGTGGCCTTTGAGGAGCTCCCTGCCAAAAAACACAACTTACAGTCAGTGGGGAAAGGCCCGTGCCACACGGCACGCACCACACAGCCCTGACGCTGATGCAATCTGCTTACTCACTGAAACCAAGACATCTGGAAAATGTGGTTTGTTTTACAAAGCTCGGGAATCATTACGCCTGGCAGCTTTCCTGAACTGTACAAACGTGCGGCTGGTTACAGTACAGGGAAATATGCAATGAAAAAAATCCGGGGTGGACTTTTCTTACCATATTCTTACAATAAAACTGTCAGCTATTTCAGTAAAAATCGGCATCAATGAACAATGCTCTGTATTAGCAAACACAGGACTTCTGGAGTGGGCGCAGCATTTTTGGCAATATATTGTAAAATATTACAAATGTTCGTAGGACACCAAACCTAAGGGTTACATTAAACATCCAGCAACGAGGGGAAAAAACAACAAAGATAAAACATTCCTTTAAAACCAGCTGACGTAGCTGAGCAGTCTGCATTCTATGCATTGACTGATTCACATTTCTCAGTTGAAGGAAACACTCATGCAGAACTACACATAAGATAACATATAACATATACACAAACAATTTTGAGATCAGACAGAAGTCACCAGACACAATGGTTGGGCTCAATGTTTTCTAATAGAATGAGAAAGCCATAATAAGCCTAAACACACTTGCTAATTCCTCTAGCGTCTCTTTGAGGTTTGGTGTGTTCTGTTAATTCAGTACCAATCTAGAAGTGGTGTACGTTCACTTTCCCATGCTTTCTCTCTTGTTTTTGCAGACTCTAAGAGGGTTTGTCTGAGCATGAACACATTGTTTTGATGCAATATGTGGGAGGGACTAGTGGTTAGCCTTAGACCTGGTGAAGGTGAGCTTACACAATGCTTACCCAAGATTAGGAAGGCCTGATTTACATATATACTCAGCAAATATTAACAGGCTGTGTGCACACACTAGACCCACATTAGCCTAATTAAAAGTAATTCCCACATTTGTGTTCCCTGGGGCTTTAAAGGGGATTTCTCTCATTTACTGCATAATTTAATGGTTAAGATGTAGAGAAAATATTTTAGATTGGGTTGATGTGAAATACACCATTGTAGAGAAACTTACTGTCAAAATTGTTCACTGTGGTTACAAACCAGATGTCTGGGGCAATTAATACATTTAAAAGCTATCTTAGAGTACGGTTTTGCCCTAATATGTATGTTTTCCTAAATCTATTCATGGTGGAGAGGTACAAGCAGAGTGTTATATGGCAAAATGTATATAAAACATAAAAACTGAAAAATACACTGATTTGTTGGCCACTCACAAGTTGGTAAGCTTCTCTACCATGCATCATTTTGAGTCATGCCACTTTGAATCACTGTTTTTACATCTCAATTATGGAATTATACAGGATGTGTTCAAAATTGGTTGGAATTTCTGGTTAAAATGCATCATTCGGCTTTGTTTGAGGATGTAAAACAGACTGCGTCACCAAGAAAAGAACAGTTTGCAGGCCCCGTTTATCCTTGGGCCCACTCCAGCTCTGTCTGGAACCATAAAGATGAGGTTGGGGTTAGTCTTTCATGCTCACCCTCCCCTCCCCTGAGGGCTTGAATATAACGATGCTTTATTTAATCCTTGGACGTAAACCGAATCATTCACTTTCTAGGTCAGCAAAGGCACGGGCCTTCACCAGGGGTCGAAGAGAGGGTGGAGGGCATTTAGTATCCTTGTTGTCACTGTGTGTTGGTTCAAGTTGATCTATATTTACTACCTGGAAAGTAGCAAGCACACACATCACACACGGTTCCTTCGCGAAAGTCATCGTAACCCGACGCCAGCCCTGAAAGCCAGGGGTGCGTTATTCTTAGTCTTGAGCGGTGAAACCACAGATTGTCACCATTCCAGTAGTGGACAATCATTCGGAATACTCCGCTGTTTATTTATACCATGTGCAAATGTTACTGGGAGGACACAATGCCATGAAGCATACCTATGATTACCGAACCATGACAGTGCAGTCAAAGAAAAGCCAGCCAAATGTAGGCACAAGGTAGTGAACCCGGTTTCTCAGATAGGTTAGGAAATTATGGAAAAAAATTCATGTAAAGCGCGGGGTGGGGGTGGGGGTTTGGTCAAGGCCTCCTTGTGGTGAACTCACTTGAATTTGCGGGCACACTTCGCTTCCCTTATATAATCACACTCCAGGGCCAGCTCCCGACGCATCACGTCGATCAAGTGCTCTGGGAACAGACCTAATCAGGAAAACACAGGCAACCAGGAAAGAAGAGACATCAGTAAATAGAGACATGAGGAAACTTACAACTATTGATCACTTTGATAACATTTGGGCAGGTCTATACTTAAAGAGCCCATATCCTACATTTTTCCAGCTAAGGAAACACTGTATGTAACAAACCGTATGGTGTCTTTAATATGGACATTTGTAAAGAACATGTACTGTCAAAGTCATGTACTGGGAAATCACAAAAACAAGAAATAATTGGAAATGAAATGTTTGCATTTATTGACTTCTTTCTTTTTTGAAAAGGAAACATAAAATGTATGGTTTATGAATAAAGAAAATACATTTTGTTTGTCCATGATAAGGGCCCGTTAACATACTGCTGTATCTAATCAAATGTTTTTTTCATTTCAGTTTTTTCAAACTCAAATTGCTTCGGCTGAATGAGGTATTATTTTAGAAGCAATGAAGACATTTTGCCATTTTTCTCTTTGCTTATATCTGCCCTATTAAGGTTAAAACAGCCTAAAATTATTTTGATAGAACATATACTTTTGACTATATCAGACAAGTTAACTATAAAAGGGAAAGGTTTCCACTGTTAAAAACAAAACACACAATTATTAAAGAAAAATGGAACATTGCGTCACAAGAGCTGAAGTACTGGTACTGACTGTAAGATCATTATTTTAGCAAAATCCCTAAAAAAAAGAGCTAAATATAGAGCAAGCACTGACTGTGTACAGAGAGAAAGGCTACCACACGATCAGTGACGACGCATGTGGGAAGCAGCGGGGACAATGACTCTTCTCCATGTGGACTACCCATATCTGTTCACATGCTTTCAGAACTCCCAATGGTTCTGAGGTCTCGGATTTCTGGCCGGCACAGATGCAAGATTCCAACTCGGATCAGTCAACATCATAGACGTGGCCAGAGACAATGTGTTTTTTTGCAAGCTAATGTCAGTCCAAGTGTACAAACTGTTCTTTCTATATTAATACAAAGTCATTCACAGATTCACAGGTTGGAGCTAAATACACTGACTGCAGACAAAGTGACGGGAAAGGCAATACTAGCCAGTTCAACAGATGACCCATGGGTCAGTATAATGACATGTGCATTGCAAGTTTACCACATATTTAATTAAACACATTAGTGAACAGCATTGTTCTTGATAATACTTTAGAATTAGTGCAAGATGGCATCCAGATCAGGAAACTCTACAAGCTAGGTCTGAGCAGGTCTACAAAAGATCAATTTCAGTGTACAGGGATATTTATGTTTTAGCTAGTAAAAGTACTCCCTTAACAAACATCAGCGAGTAGTCAGAGTCAAGAGCCATTTCCTATATACACTGGCTGTAACATGCGACACCAATGGACAGAGTGTAAACAACAAAACGGTAAATCTCACCTTCAGGCAAAGCATTGCTCATGCTGAGCACGGTCATCAGGTTGTTTACATCACTGTTGATGCTCTGTGCAACTCCAGGGTACTTAAAAAACAAACATGCAATAAAAAAGGTGTTACAAACAGATAAGGATCTGGTCAAGATGCACGAGTCCTTGTAGGTATCAGCAAAAATTCACCGATACACTTTAGGCCTTACCTGGATCTTCATGGCAACCTCTCGACCATCCTTCATCCTAGCCAGGTGCACCTGTCCAATTGAAGCGGCTGCGAAAGGCCGCTCCTCAAACATCTCCAGTTTGTCCCTCCAACTGGGGCCCAGGTCACTGTTCAGAGCTTTCTGTACATGGAAATGTAAACATGTGCCTTGGTCATCTCGTATACAGCCTTGCGGAGTTCTATTATAAATAATATACAAAGCAGAATCCTCTGAAAGTTTGTGTAAAGGGCAAACTGAAGGTGTTCAGGAGGTCTATACCGTCATCTGTTTGATGGGCATGAAGTCTGCACTTTGACGGACCCGCTCAAAGATCTTGGCTAGCTGAGGATTGATGAAGGCATCATCTTGGGGGGAGGGTTAAAAAAAAAAATTTCAGTCACATATCATGCCTTAAAAATGAAGAGTTACACCAAGGCCACATGCAAGACTGAAATGCTTTGTCAGTGCTATAATGGTCAGTTTTGCAATCTGAATTTTGTAATAATCTCCATTGTTAAATAATGGATTTATTTCAAATCAAAGTTTGGACGTCTGAGCCTCAGTGTTTCCCCAGTGTAATACTCAGGACCAGGTGTATGAACCTGTGTAAGTAGATGTAGGTACAGTATTTGCCTGAAAGTGATATTCAATACTGGCACAGGATTTGAAAGGAGCAGTGAAAAGAGCAGTCAACAAGCTTGGGTTCTGCACCGCAGCATCAAGGCTCACTTTGTCTGCACCTTCTCAAATTTGTACATTTGGCCCTGAAAGTTGAAATAATGTTATTCTGTTAGCAGTTTTTCAGCCAGTAATAAAGGCCTATGTGTCTGTCTAGACACAATGACTGCTGCCATTGTTATAAAAGAATTTCATGGATTTTTCCCAAAATGTGTAATTCAACCATTTATCCAAATGACATCATTCAGAGTTGCCTGATGTCAAATAGTGCATTGTAGAAACTTTCAGACACAGACAACCTTACAATGGTCTTAATGGGAACCAGGTGATGCTAGATCTACAGTGCATACAAATAGAGTAATTTATTTTGCTGTCCAAAAGGACCAGTGAACCTAGATTTATTGTATAGGTAATAAGGGTAAAAGGTAATTCCCAAATTTTTTTTTAGTATTTTTTTTAGTAACAGCAGTGCAATATGTTCACTTAAGCAAAACTAATGAACCTTTAATTATACATGAAGTTTGACAGTGTTTTTTAAGTACCAACAATATCAATATATGCTATGATATGGTATTGTGACCACAGTTTATCACAATAAATATAACCATATTGCCCTGCTCTAACTTCGATGCATGAAGGTTAAGACATGCTTGTAATGATGTGGTCTTTTATTTTACAATTACTGCGGGTTATGCTGAGAGTTGTAATATTTCATATTTCAAAATTTAACATACAATATAAATACACACACAACATACAACATAAATACACACACACATAACATACAATATAAATACATACACACAACATAAAATATAATGTAATGTGTGTGTGTATTTATATTGTATAAACACACAATATAAATACACACACCATAAAATATAAACACACACACCATACAACACACGTTATATGTTATATTTTCATTGTCACAGAGAGAGAGAGAGAGAGAGAGAGAGAGAGAGAGAGAGAGAGAGAGAGAGAGAGAGAGAGAGAGAGAGAGAGA
>JBBPDA010000152.1:13161115-13214138 GCA_037974385.1 Arnoldichthys spilopterus | reverse complement strand
CCTCTGTCACCCTTGGCTTGCTCTTTGGGGGCTCGGACCCGGTTTCTGTAAAGCTGCTTTATGACAACGTCAGTTGTCAAAAGCGCTATACAAATAAACTTGACTTGACTGTGGCAGAGAAAACTACATTGAGAAAGTGTAGTGAATCATGGACAATGGACACCACCCACTGCACTCCACCATAATCTGTCTGTCTGTGTTAATGTTTCTTTTGTCAATGTGCTTATTAATGTGCTTTGTTAATGTGTTTGTATGTCAAACAGCTATTCTGGTCGCATCAGACGAGCTGTATTTTGAATGGGAGGTATAAATTACATATGGCATTTTTTTGGCTTAAGGCTCCAATTACACACTGGGCCAAAACGACTGGGGGTTCCCGTTCTACACACACTGTTCTGGGAGTATTTTGGAACAATGGTTCAGGTCTACATTAAGTCCGTCTTTGCAGCCGTGATGAAAAGCTAATTTAGGAAAGCTGTGGAAAGGTCAGCTCAACAAACGATTTGCTTCAGTGCTTGTCCGACAGCTGCAGTGGTCAGTTGTAGTAACTTACCTCATGACCTCCACTGGCCTCAGGTGCATAAAGTGTGGTTTGGTTTAACAGAAAGTCAGGTTGATCATATTTGAAGTGTGCAAAAGTGATTCTGCCCTTAGGAAGCTTTTAACTAACAGAACAAAAAGAGCAGGAAATATTCTTACCATTCTTTTCTTCTGGACGAAGGCTTTTCTTGGCTACCTCAGCTAACGCGCCAATGCCTAGACCCACTGCGAGGCCTGGGGGACACAGATAAAAAAGGAAACCACTACACACACAGTTCTTTCTGCATTAAATAGAACAGGTGAAGAAATTAAGAGACACTTGTTCACTGCAATAAAATTAAATGTAATTCACGTTCTACTGGACTGAAGCATAACCGGAATTAAAATAAAATGCTAAACACAGAACATTAACTCAATTTTGACACCAGCTTGCTGAAGCTCATCTTTTCATGTTGTACAACTGCACAGTCTTGTTGTGGTGCATCTCCAGCTATGATCAACAAGCAAAAGCCTGTGATCTGGCAGTGCTCTGGGTGAATGACTGGCATTTGGATCAGTTTATTACAGCAGCAATGCACACCCTTTGAAGTGGCAAAAGAAAATCTCAAATGCCTATTTACTCTTACAAAAACACATGCACGATAAATTCCGTAACAGAAAAACTTGCAAAAATAGAACATTGGCAGTTGCTTGGGTCAGCATTTTTGCCTGGGGCGTAGCATAAAAACAATACGTTTCTGCAGCCTCCATCAACAGTTGCATGTTATGTAATCTTGAGGTTACGTAAGATTGCTGGTTTATGAAATTCAGGAGGAGCTAAAATGACTGAAGCCGACCAGGCAGCCTCTGCACTCTGCAGTCAACACTCACGGTTGCTGTAGGCAGCCTGAAAATAATCTTCATGGCTAGATGCCTTTAAGAATGAACTTGGGTTCCTCCCTGTATTTTAGCTGGGCTAGTGGGATTGCAGGTCAGTGCTGGTGAATGATTAAATCAAGATGCTGTTTATATAGCTTAGGCCTGGTGGGTGATTTGGGCAAAACAACAGAAGCGGTTGAGAACATGGGTGACGAGGCATGAGAGATCAAACAACATTACACTTCAGTCACTGAAAATCACATCCTATGATTTAGGCAAATGTTGTAGACAGTCTTATATGCTCACAAGAATATTGTCTAGGCACCAAGAACAAATACTAAAATTTAAGCATGATGAATTTCTTTCATAATACATTTTATTGCACTTTGTCTTTGTGCAGCTAATTCTTTTTCCTGTCATTGCCAATTCTCAATCACTAGCTAGATCAATCTCATGATGCACACAACACTGGGAGGGTGAGGGTAGCATGTGCTTCCTCAGAGACTTGTAAAGCCTACAAAAGACTTTTTACATGGTCTAACGTCATTGGGCAGCTCAATGTGCTTGGAGGAGAACACATACTGACGGCTAGCATTGCTCTGGATTAATTAGTACTACATGCTTACTGAAAAATCCTTTCCCCAGCTGAAGTGGGTATGTTGAAAGCAGGCAGAAGTGTGGAGTCAGGATAGAGAGGTTGGAAACCTGTGCTCTGCAGTTACTGAGAAGTTGCACTAGTATAATATTGCAAGCTAGGACTGCACTCGTTTGTTCAAATTTTGCAATACTGATCTTGCGGAATGCTGTAATATGCAAATTAGCCTTTAAATATGGAAATTTGCCTTTAAATAAGCACTATCCTGACCAATCACAGATCTCAATCCATTCATTCTTTAAACCGCTTCTTCAATTTCGGGAGCCAATCCCAGTTCACTATGAGCCCAAGGCAGGGTACACCCAGGACAGGAGGTCAACCCATAGCAGGGCCATTAAATATGCAAAACATTTGTCAAATATAATGCAGGCCAAGTATTATCCCTGTTATAAGTGTTTTATATGTATACATGTTTTGAACAAATTGGAATTACAATATTCAGCAATATAAACCCAATATTTCGTCCAGCCCTACTAGCCAGGCACCAGCTGACTAACAATGTCATTAGTGTATGGATAAGCTGAACACATCAGTACAATATTTGAAAAATTTGGTATAGAAGTGTAAAATGTAAACACCAACAGCCACCTAAAGGTCCAACAAAGTTTAGAGAACACCATGCGAGTATACAACATAATTCTCATCCATGAGAATACAGGACACATCCATGCATTTAGATTTCTACATTTAATGCATGAATTGATCCAAATAATAATAATAATAGTAATAATCATAATAATAAACCTAACTGTATTTTTAGAGCATTTTGTTAATTTTTTACATTTGCATAATTTTACTTCAACACCACGCTTTCAAACTCATGAATTGGAGAATTTAATTTGCTGATTTTAGGGAAGTAGCAAAATGACGTGGGAAATGATGTGAGAATGCACATATTGGTAAGGGATATCACCCAGAAGGTTCAGTACAGCATGCCCACCTATTCAGACATGACTACATTACTGACTAAACCCTTTGTTTTTGTGTTGGTATGAAACCAAAGCATAACAAACCAGCATCTCAGCAAGGAAACAAAAACAAAGCACTATGTAAGGGTATTTAGACCAAACAGCAATGACCATGCCACTTTAAAAGGGCACTCATGCCACTGACCAGTCGAACCAGTAACCTTGATGCAACACAGACTGACCAAAATATACAGCTACTGATGCAGCCGTTGTTAAATAGAAGATTGTTTCTGAATTAAACGCATCAGCCTGTAAACAGCTGAGCATTCTTAATAGCACTGTTAGCCAAGTCCTCACCATAAGCTTCCCCACACTTTCAAACAAAGACAAATAGTTAGAAAATCTCAGTGTTATTTTGCATTGAACATTCATTTGTAAAATGAAGCTGTGATAGATCATTTTTGGAAATTGTACTGACGATTAGGCTCAAACAGCAAACAGGAAATTAGCATCTGGCTCAGTTCAATAAAAGTGCATTTTTTTCCAATGGAAAATGAAGCCAGTTAGCTTTACCCGCCATCTTAATGTGCAATACGAACCCACACCACAGTTTAGTAGTAAATACGAGCTTTAATTCTAATCTGTTTATTCAAAGAAATGATTCTGAACTGACAGCAGGCTAGAAACAAGGCCCGAGTTAAAGATAAAACAGTTCTCTCATGCCGATACGGAACAGGAACAGTTTCATCATGCAGCAACCCCCCCCCCTCAAAAATAACCCCAAACAACCACAATTAGCATGTGTGAACTACTTTAAGTTCTGTATTTGGCCAATGGTGAACTGATTGAACTCTCAACACTCAACAGGGAGACTTGAGTAATGTATACAGGACACTGGCCATATAAGCATCCACAGAAAACAGGTGGGCCTGGGTGTACTTTCAAGTCCTGCCGGTTAATTGGTGGATCTGATAACCCCTCGGAAACGACAACAAAATGCCCAGCATTCAGGCCATCGGTAAGCCCACTCATGAACCCAAATACACATATACCCAATTTTGCTTGAGATAATGATATTGTTTATGCTTCATTAAACCTTCATCTCCACCACAGAAAAACCACATGCTGTTCAGTGCCCTATTCTCACACACTTACACTGTGCTATTTTCCTATATGACAGCACTTTCCTTTCCCAGCGTCCACACGTCATTGCAGCCTTTAACTCGCACTTCTTGAGAGACAGCCAAACCCTCTCAGTTGAAGGACAGCGAAGAGGTCAGTCACAGATACTGAAAACTGAAAAAGGCCTCCTGCTTGACATTACATATATAAAGCACCACATATAGGGATTGAATCATGGCCTTTCTCTAAAGTGTTGTGAATTATCAGACAGACTAAGCTCTCCTATGTAATCCAAGCAGCAGCAGACTAAACTATTACTGGTGAACATGCAGATTAAGCTCGGCTCCAGCCTTCAATCTGCTCACGTCTGGTTGTGTAAGGAAAGAGGTTCTGAGCATTGCACAGAATTGTTAAGTACTATTCCTTTAATGCTAATTTTGCCATAAAAAGGCAAACAATGAAGGGCCTTGGTAGCCATGTGCCACTAAACCGGTTTGACATGGGAACTTTAAAATAAAAATAGGTAAATGAATAATGCTTTGTAAATATTGACTCAGCGATGCAGGTTTACAGGTAATCTGGACAGAAGGTTATGGAACACTGTTTAAAGCCATTAGGTGTAGAAAAGCTAAACAAAAGACAACCACATACCACCAGGGCTGTGGTTACCATGATTTGTCTGCAAACAAGTTAGAAGTCAATTTATCTTACCTCCAAAGTTTGCCAGTCTTCCCAGCCGTGTGACAGGAACCTTCCGCTCCCTTGCTCTTTCACTTAGCTAAAAATAGAAGAATACATTCACACTACAATCTCACGTTCTCTTCTTGAAAACGGCATCTTGACGGTCACTGTGCTTGATAAATAAATACTTGGTCAGTGAAGGTTTAAGTAGTTTGTGGCAATGGCTTGATTTATTCTATATTTGCGCTTCCTGGTGCTATATAAATAAAGTTATGATGATAATAATAATAATAAAAATAATAATAAATGGTTACATATATAGAACTATGACAATTTCAACTTGATGTGCAACAGCTGCATCTAAAGTCATGTTTTACTCTCTATTGAATCTATTACTATTATTTATATATAGTACTTTAAAGAACCTTTTAAAAAATGGTTCCACACAGCACCAAAAAGCGTTCTGCTACTGTTGCCAGTCTTTACATACTTTACATATCTTTTGCTAAAAGCAAAACACTCACTAGCTTGGTCCCACTACTCCCTTAATATACGACACCAAAGAGGAGGAGGTATTTATAATGGATTATACATGGGTGTTGACAAGCTGACAGATATGGCTCCTGTACCATTTGTTTATGGGGCTTGCTGCTGCTCCGTTTGGCCTCTCTGGCTTTTTCAATGTCCTCAGCCGTGAGGCCACCCACAGAAGAGTGTTCTTGGTGATAGTAGCGAGTCCCCGTGAACTGACTGGTAGGGTCCTTGTAGCCATCAAAAAGCTTAGATTTGCCTGTGGGTTGGCTGTATGTCCTTGCTGTGCCCATGTTAGTGTCCCTGAGAGCGTCGGCGGTGCCTGCATGCTCCGCACCTTCAAAATGATCCTCTTTGCCGGAAAAATCATACTTATTGTCCATATCAGTGCTGAAGTCTGTCACACTCTGCTGCTGGCCCGTAAACTCCTACAGCAAATACAGATCAGAAAGAATGTTACTTTACATATACTTCAATAAAGCTACACAAGGCAGAATAAGCATCAACCCAACATCTCTTTATCAGCATTCACGCTACATAGATACAGATAAGGAGAATAAGCCCAAGAAAAAGCTAAAGAAATTCTTAAACAGTAATAAAATAGGTCATGTCACTTCCATAAGCGTTCACTTTAACTGAAAAGGATGTAAACAGCCTCTAGTAACTAAGTAACTTAGTAGGGTCACTTTCAACACCAACAGCAAGCCTTTAATAAGCCAGTGCAGTTCGATTAAACCTTTTTGTCTGGGTTACCCTGAATTAGATCATGCTTTGGAAGAATAAAAGACTTTTGAGGTTGCAATCGAACATCCTTCCAGCTACTGGAGGACTTGATGACTCCAGTCTCCGCTGTAGAGATTTCAAACTGATATTTAACAGACAGCTGTTCTTTGTAGGAAGAAATCATTTCTTGCTCTGCAGCTGTTTTTTGATCTTCTACAGCCCACACGGATCAAAAAGAGGACTAACAGACTGCTTTAAAAGAACATTACTACCAAAAACACCATTGGACTTAGAAGAATAAAGACACACTCAGCCACTAAATTTCATTTGTCATGATACTAGATTCAGGATTTGATATTTTAAAAGGATATAAGTGAAACACTCAAGCACCCCAATGAAATGGGACCTCTTCATTTAACCCATCACACGTGCACACGTGGAGAAGGGCAGCTATCAACTGCACCCGGGGAGCAGTGTAGTGGGACGGTACCTTGCTCAAGGGAACCTCAGTAGTACCCGGGCCAGGACCTGAACCTGTGACTGTCAAGTACCAAGTGCAAGGTCCTAACCACTAAGCCGCCACTGCCCATCCACTGCATTCAAAAGTACTTCTCCTGGACGAGTGACTGGAATGTTGGTGACTTGTGCTGATAGTTTGCAAACTTTATTGAATGTAATGCAAGTAATTGAATTTAATTTCAAGTAATGCATCAGACATAATAACAATACCTGTTTCAGTGCATTGTTATACCCCTGAACATTACTTATCATAAATGTGTCAATGTAAGGGAATTGGCCATTTTTTCAGTAATAAGCCCTGAGGCCTGCTATTTAGCTTGCACCTGTAACAACATTTTACATAAATACGTTACCCCTTGTCTATAGTTCGTTACATAGACAGAACCCACCTGTATCTTCTTCATGGCTACGCTCATGCCCTGTTCTGCAGTCATCTGCATGTTCTGGGCCACAGACCCTCCGCTTCGCAGGGCGCTGCCCTGGGTCTCGATCACCGCCTGGCTCAACTTGGCCAAGCCCCTCATCAGCAACAGCATGTCGCCCGCCATGGTGTGTGCTCCCTCACACCTAGAAAACAGAGCAGAGTCAGTCTTGGGTCAGGAGTGAGTCAGACAAGTCTGAATTCAACGGTTAGTCATGCCATAGCAGACTTTGAAGGAGCATTTCTATTAATACAGTATCACATTAATACTGCCCATGGTATCAGCAAGTGAGAACAAGGTGAAAATGAGCACTGGACAGGTTAAACACTGAGAACCACTAAACGTTTCAGGATTAAGTAATTTACAGCTTCCTGTTGACCTGAACTAGGTGATGGTCAACTGAGTTACTACAGTAAGTCATGGCAAAAACTCCACCAAAATGTCCACATGAAATATCACAGAATTTGAACCATGTGGAGCGATGTGGTGTAATACATGAATTTGATGTAACCGTTATAAAGACCCAGCTGTTGAGCTGTGCTGGTTGAACACCCGGAGTGCTGTAATCAAGACTTCAGTTACACAGTCAAATTTTTGTACATTCACAGACCACACTGTCTATTTATGTGCTACACATCCATCAAAATGTCAGTTCTCAGGGGAAATTTGCTTTAAAGATGAGCATGTGCTAAAACGACATTTACTGAACTGCGCGTTTGTTATTTGACAAAGCTTAAGCTTGCAACGCACACCATCACTGATTTCTCTTTTGTGTGCACTTCAGAAACAAGTTTTGTCTACAGAGAACAACAGGAAAAAATATTTTTATTAATATTTTTTATTCTTTAGCAGTAGTATCTGTTTCCTGATGCTTCCAACAGCAGCAATAATAAAGAACAATAGCATTTTCCTGAACTTGTATCTGAACTAAACACAGGATTAAGTGACAGCATGTAAATTAAAGCTTCATCTTCATTCAGAAAATGTTAAAGTAAAAGAAAAGCATCCCCTCTGGAACCTGCTTAAGCAGTTTACCCCGGTTATTTTCCACATGGTTATGCAGCATTATTCTTTATTTTCCCTCAAGTGCATTGAAGCCCAGGCCAACGGCTTAACATAAATATTTAGGATAATCACAGGAGCAAAAAAAGAATATTACAGCACAACAGCTCAATATTAAAACCAAGTTTTTGGGTAGCAGCCTAAAAGAAAACCCTTGCCAAAATATGACTATAACAGAAGATTCTATTGGGTGTGGGTGGTAAGCAGAATTCTACAGGCCCAGGGCCAGCTTACTGCCCTGTTCAGTATATCAGTGGGCCTTACGGTGCCTGGCCTGCAAGCAAAACACAGCTGTTATCTCTGCTATCCTGAGCCAAAAGATCCTATCAAAAGGTTAAACACATTTCATGCTGCGAGAGGTCAAATCCTTTCTGAGTGATCGACACGCACCTGCATGGAACCAGAAGAATCTTTATTTATTCTGTATTTTTAGTTTCAAAACCTCAAAATACTTTAACAGACACCGGAAGGGTCAAATTCCAGTTCACACAAAAAAAGTTAAATGCATGAATAAAATACTTCAGAGACTAGACTAGACTAGACAAGCAATGGAAAGGAGCTCTCGTTTGCCTTCCTCCATTCCTAATGAGCACCCTGGCCCCCACACCACACTACAGGTAGCTACAGGGCTTATGCAGACAATAGTATATTACACACAATCTCATGACCATACTGGAGACAGTCCACTGAGTAAGTCAGCAATGTTTATTTTTACATTTATTTTACAGACGAGACACACCCACACCACCACGCACAGCTGTCAATCAGCATACCACATGCAAGAGTAAAAAAAAGCTATAAACATGTAAAAACGTTCTCCAAACTGTCTTCATGTCATATGATTGAACAGGCTGTTTGTAATTGTGCCATTAACACTAATATTTGCAAATTACTACTCCTCAAATTTGCTACCATGCACTGGGTCTCTTTCAAAAGTTGTCTGGCCAGAAACACTCCTTATAACTTAAGTATGAATGTGTGTAAGGGTGAATTACAGAAAATATGTGCACAGGTAAATGTGCTGGTTTTTGTGACATCACAAAAATAGTGAACTTGAAATGGGGCGATTCTGCAAATATAGGAATCATCTGAAGTAGGGAGTGAATGGTAAGTGTGGAAAGTTTATGTAATGAACACAGAGAGGGTGCTCTTTCTGCAGGCCAGATGCCAGAACGACTGACCTAAAATGAACTGGACCGAGTGTCACTGGACAATTCCGAGGTGCTGTTTATTGCTTTTTACCACTAACAAAGCGCAACAGTTGTTTATGGCTTGCTCCTCCCCCTCCCCTTCCCTCTCTCAATACATGCGGAATAGGTAAGCAAATGATGGGCCAGTAAATTTAACAGGAAACAAAAGAACAAGATTAAAATGATTACAGAAAACTTATTTACAGATCTTGATCATGACAAAGTCCAATCAAATAGTTGCCAATCCCAATAAGAAAGGTCCAAGATCCTGTTCTGGCAGAATCAAGCACACAACAAGCTGTGACTACACTTATTTATTTATTATTTTTTTAAAAGTAGTTTTTTCATCATATAATCACTTTAAAAGTCACATGCACAAGCTTGAGCCATGTTATTCGTCATGGCAGACATTTTATGCATGCTGAACGTGTAGCTCCACAGAAACAGCTAAGCAATAGAGTCTAGGACAAAAAACAAAAACAAAAGTGTTTTTGCAGAAGGGAAAGGCGACACTTGAAAGCCTGTGTATTGACAGCCCACCTCTCCTGCAAGTAAGAGGACTTTAGACTTAATCTCGTTCCTGAAGGAAGAGTTAAGCTTAAAGCCAACAGTGAAAAAAAGAAAAACACTGGTGAGCGGTTGTCGGTATCTGCTTGACTGAACTCAGATTCAAAAGAAGACATTAGGAAAGTCCTAAAAGATGATTGGCAGTTTTATCCCTCACAGTTTGACTAGTTTGAAAGTGAAGCTGCTGCTTTATGCACCTTCTTCAAAATCCAAAGCCATTTCGCCTCACGCAGCTTTTCACAGCAGTGGAAATAAGGTCATCACACAGTGAGCGGCTGACAATTCAGGACCACAGACTCGGATGCCAAACAGGAACAGGCTTCAGTGCTCCAGATAAGTCTCCCCAGATGACATGCTTTCTACACACTAAATGCAAATGAGATGTGCGAGTGCCAAAAACCTTCTCAAAAGCTATAAGAACCTTTACAGAATTTAAACAGTTCTTTACCAGTTTAAGGGTTCCTCCAAGAACTGATAGAACATGCAGTCTTTAAACGTTAAAGGTTCTTCGCAATCACTCACCTCATACACACAAATGGTTCTTTACAGACCTAACCGAAGCTGGGCAGTGGTGGCCTAGTGGTTAGAAAGCTGCCTTTAAGACCTGAAGGTCGCAGGTCCAAGTCCTGGCCCAGGCACTACTGGGCAAGGTACCGTCCCACTACGCTGCTCCCCAGGCGTTGTTGTTTGCTGCCCGCTCCTCCATGTTTGCACGTGTAATGGGTTAAATGCAGAGGTTGCATTTCATGGAGCGTGTTCACAAATAGACACTTTCACTTCAATGCGGCTTGAACTTGGCTGAGTGTGTATTTCTGCAAGGATTTATTAAAGCATAATACTCTACATGTGACTTTAGCATCTTCCTCTTGCCGTGTCTAGACTAACTTAATAAAAAGGTAGCTTGGTGTAGCAGTTACCGTCCTGCCGAGGAGTGACCCCTTTTGTTGCTTTTTTGTTTTCTCCCCTTAGCTCTTAATGTGTTCACACACAATTTTTTTTAAAATACAGTAACCTCTACATAACTAACAATCACTTCCTTTAGAGTAATTAAGGTTTAGCTTTCACCTTTTCTATCAACTACTTGTGCAGCCAGTCCTGTGTAAACCGAGCTCCACTGCAATCTGGTTTTGACACCAGTTTTTGAGGCGTGGCACGGCAATGTGCTACAGTCATGTTTTCATCTGGGGGAGCTACAAGATCGAACATGTTCTCGTGTTTGCACCTCAATGGTGAGCAAAGACTCAAGACTTTTTTATGCCATGTGCAAATATGAGAACTCTGTCTAAAAAGGTCATGTGCAAACAGTTCGGCCTGTTACTGTGACATCTAATCCCCAGGAACACAGAACTTTCAAGTCTTCACACTACACAGCACGCAGAACTTCCCTATGCAGACTTTTGCATTACTTTCACACAGATTAACACATTATCACCTGAAATACAAGAGCCATCCATTCAGTCTGTTTTGGCTAGAGGCACAACATGAGGCTTATGACTGAATTTCCTGAATGCTGAATTAAAGGGTTAGAGTTTATCCAATTAAAGGCAAAAATCAGTAAGTAGCCAAGATTCAATTATTGCCCTGATTTCAGAGAAAATACATAGATCAGGGGTGTCCAAACTCATTCCTGGAGGGCCGGTGTCCAACACAGTTTGGTGTCAAACACACTCAATACACCTGGCAATTAACAGGTGGGCTGAACCAGGTGTGTTTGAACAGGGAGATAACCCAACTGTGTTGGACACTGGACCTCCAAGAACTGAGCTGGACACCCCTGATGGCAAGGCATGTGCTCAAGCTTAAAATCCAATGCTTTGAAACATTGATTTACATGATAATTGCTTGTAAATAAGTATCAGGTCAGTGTTAGCCATTATCAGGTCACAAAGTTCATGTCAAAGGAAATGTATACATGCACCACGTTGCTGCACACAAAAAAAGGGTGTGTGGCTGCAATTGATGCGCATGTACACATGCTGTAGGCGGGTGAGGGAAGGCTTTTGAATTGTGTCATATTTTGTATGAAAAGAAACCCAGTAGGCAATCATCCAGAGGTTACGCTAGTTTGGGAAAGCCAAACGGCCATGCTGCTTTAGCAGCCAATCAAAAATTGTGTGAGGAGAAACGCCCCTCTTCTTCCTGTTCTCACAGAGCAAGATCACTAGACCTAAGGAGCGATAAGGTTCTTTATCAATTCGCCATCACTGTTGACAATATTGCTCTTGCAGGAAGGAAGAAAGGGCCTTAAAACTCTTCATTGACTTTCACTTAAAAGTCAACATGTTCTAAGACGTCTCTGCGCATTTTGGGCTATTCAAACAAAACCTTACCTTGCGCCCCCCCCCATTTTCCTTTGTAATTTGAAAGCACCAGTTGTCATTGCATTACACTTTCATAACGAATGGATCAAATTGTGTTAAAAATGTTCTCTGAAGTTACTTCTTGCACATTAAGTTGCACTGAAAGGTAAGAATGCTATTCCTTCTCTAGTGAAAGCATGACATCTTGTTCGAACTGCAAGGATTTGCATCGTGACACAAATAAAACACTTTCCCTTAACCTCCTATGCATGCCTGCAGGTCAGCTAAAGCCACACACTATTTTTGTTACAATGTGCTACATGTATACATTTCTATTGGCATAAACTTTATGACCTAATGATGGCCAACACTGTCCCGAGACTTATTTGCAAACAATAAAAATAATAATAATAATGCAAACCAAAATGTCAAAGCATTATTCTACAGGTCTGAGCAATTACATGATTCACCATCTACATATTTACTATAAAATAGTGGCAAAAACTGAATCTCAGCTACTTACTGATTCTGAGCCTTTAACTGGGCAACAGACCTTGACCCCTTTAACTCAGCTTCACTGAAAATCAAGTAATAAGTCAAACAGTGCACCATTAACACAAATTTACTGAATTTTAAAAAATAAGCTTTAACTTTAAAATATATCTGCATTAACTGAAATGAACCTTTGTACTAGCAGCTGTTCCTATGATATAAAAACAGAGCCGCCTGTATCTCTTAAATCACTCTTGCCAATAATAACAGTGCTGTGTGTGTGTTGACATGCACAACAAGCAGTCGGCCATGCCACCAGCTCTCCTTGAACTGGCCTTGCAATTCCAGGTTAACTACACCAAACTTCTGCAACAGCAAAACTACTTTGGTAATTGGACCGTGATTCTGTTTCTGCAGCCTATAGTTCATGATTATTAACCTTTTTTTTTATTCCAGGGGTTTTGAGACATTCTGACATGCAATGTTCATGATCCTGGTTACTACTTAGTTTTATATTTATTTTTACCTAACTTTATTTATTCTTTAATCATATCTTAATTTATTACTTTATTTTATCCTGATTTATGACTGCGTTTTAGAAATGATCTTTATAAAGTGTACTTAATTTCATCAGTTGTGTCTGGGTGTATATATATGTATGTGTGTGTGTGTGTGTATATATATATATATATATATATATATATATAAACTGCTTACATGGATGTCAGTTTTTTTTAACCATTTCAAAGCCTCTTTTAGAGACAGCCAGTATTTTTTTTTCATCAAGTACCTGGTTTGGCTACTAATGCATCAACTAAGTTTTTGATTATATAAACTAACATTTTTGTTTCTTCTACAGGTAATATACTGCACAAAGAAGTGTCCGGCACTGGACACGTGGCCACCTAACCGTAACTCAAGGCATATTTCCAAAAACACAGGCGGTGCCAGATGGCTGAGGCATTAAGAATAAACTACTGTACCGAATATGTCACATTTCAAATTAACAACCTGCAAACATATAAAAAATAGCCGAATTAATTAAAGTTACGCGATCATGCAAACAGCAAATCACTGGCGAGTAAAGCAGAAAGGAGAAGCGAGATTGAGGCTGGCTCCAGGTTAGCACTATGAACTAGCATGCTAAAGGACGCGGTGCCTCCAGTGCACGACCACACAGGCTCTACATAACATCACACCCGCTCTCCCTCCATTGTTTACCCCCCTCCAAATCAAGAAATAACTACACTACATGCCTACAAATCAGGCTACTTACCTCCTCTACTTGCAAACACTAAGCTGTGCTCTGCACGTAGCTTGCCCTCGGTGCGACTACTTTGGCACCATGAGGTTAAGGAGCGATGTTTACAAACTCTGCGACTGTCTGGACGTTCTCGTCCCGCCCTCGCACGCCTACTATGGGTCGTTCGTCGGAGGTGACACTGCCAGTCACAGGGATTCTGAAGATCTTATTGGTTTATTATCTTGAAAGAACGAGGCTCGTTCGTCTGTTTGCAATGTCTCAGACCAATCACATCGAGCGTTCCAGTGACGGGGCGCGTCTTGGTTGCATAAACGCCTGCAGTGTTGTTACCCCAAGCGAAGGGCCTCTGGGGAGCTGGTGCGTTTGTGTAACTTTCTGCATTCTGCGCGTTCTCTGAAAAGTCCAACGTAAACGCCAGCCACTTTAGGTCTGAGCGCAATGTTATGTGTTACAAATGCCTATTAACAGTCTGTACTGCTCTACTGGAATACTCTTAGTATTAATATCGATTGGTAAACTGTTAGATATTGCCCAGTCAGCCCAAAAGCCTTAATAACTAACCAAACATATTAATTTTTTAATCCTGATGGAACTTTGTTATTTGTTCATCTTCTGTGGATAACACCCTCGTCTACTATTTGTGTACAATGTATTTTAGCATATCCAAATAAAGAACCAATTGTTTAAATAAATAATTTTAAAAATGGACCGGCGACTGTTTGCTGCCACCTACTGGCTCAAAACTATGTGTACATGTAAGCTGGGGTCTCAAAGAGTCATATAAACTCAGAAGTTGGCATCTAATTTTCAACTAAAATACACATTACATTAGCATGCATGTTTGCCTATAATCGCCCGCTGTGTACGACTCCTCCCACTCCTGACTGGGGTGCATCGTGTGTTCTGACACATGTGTGTCATAGTCAGCCTTCACACTTCGCTATACTCTAGCTCTTCTTTGGGATCGGACCAAGCGACATAGCCTTTGTTCCACCCCCAAACGCATCAGTGAGCTAACCCCAGGACCATGTCGCCGATTCACCGGTTGGCCTTCATTGGATTACTTTTAGTAGGTACTAACTCCTGCATAACAGGAGCTCTCCACAAGACCTGCTGTTCTGGAGATGCTCTAGCCATCATGCTTAAACAACATCAAGTTTAAGAGCTGACTGTTCACTTGCTGCCTAATATGTCTCATCCCCCTGATAGGCGCCATCGTAACGAGTTAACGAGAACGTCAATATGACTGTCTTCGGTCCTGTGACAGGTGTACCAACAGGTGGCGTACACGCTCTGAGGAAGCCAACGGTGATCCAAAGCCTCAGGCCTCTCAGTTTAGACCAAATTTGTAGTTCAGGAGATTGTCCAATGTAGTGACATGTATGTATGTATTTATTTATTTATTTACCAATTAATTAATTAATTAATTAAATCTGAAACGTTCTTCCATGAGCACAGGACTTGCAGATTGTTTTATCAGTGTATTATTTTTTTGCTTTTTCCTATTTAACCTGTTTTCTGTCCTACTCTTGGGTTGCATCATACCTCCGCTATGTGCCGATCACATTTCCTGCCCTGCGATGTTTGAAGAAGTGAGGACTGCTTTTGTGGAGAGGGGCACACCTTGGCTAAACATCAGTATCGCTTTGAGTGAAAAGGCAAACTAGCCATACAGACTCAGGTAGTCAGCCCAATCCCAGCACATGTAATACCAAGCTTTCTCACCAGCTCACATCCCATTTACCTTAAAGCAAATCAAATAGCAGGTAATTAATAATTTGCACACAAGCTGCCACACCTTTCCCTGCCACTTGTTTCAGCCATATGGGCCTGAGGCATTTTCATATATAAGCAGAGAAATTTGTTTTACCACAGAGATGGATTCCACCTCTGTATAAATATTCAGTTAAAGCCTTACTGAGTGACAGTCATGTGTTGTTGAGTGCTGCCTGTTGCTAGGAAGATCTGTGATCACTGGAATAAAATCACAGCCCTCAATACACCAGTCAGCTACAACATTAAAACCACGGACAGGTGACGTGAATAACATGGGTTGTCTCACTACAGTGGCATCCATAAGGGGGTGTGATATATTAGGCTCAATGTGAACAGTCAGCTCTTGAAGTCAATGCACTGTAAGCAAGAAAAATGGATGACCAAAAGGATTTTGACAAGGGCCTTATTATGATGGTTAGACAACTGAGTCACAGCATCTCCAGAAAAACAGATCTTGTGGAGTGCTTTAATGTAAGGGGTGATCAGTGTATGTCATAGCTTTAATGCTTTCACAGGCCAGTGTTCAGCTTGCTAAGGTGGCCTCCTGGCTTAGTAAGCTATTTTCTGGGTGCAGAATATAGAAAATTCTTGTGCTGTGGGATATTATGTACTTTAAAGAATGGCATTTTCCCTCCTTCTTCTTTTCCTCTGTCCTCAGGCCAGGCCCCCCTCTCAGGACATGGAAAATGAATTTTCATACTACCTGCCAGCCAGCCAGACCCATTCAAATCAGAGCGGTCACTACAGCCATAGCATTTTCCATTCACTTAAAGTCATCTTGTGATATTAACTTGCATAACATTGGTATGCAAGTTAACTTATGTTTATATTTTTAAATAAGGTGTTGTTCAGACAATAATAATAATATTCCACTATATTCTAGTGCAGTGTATTCTGTTTTCATATGTAAATACAAACCCCATTTCAAGAAATGTTTCCAAAATTAAACAAAAATCTGTGATATTTTAATCCCCATAAATGTTTATTTAACTGGCAAAAGTGCAAAGATTTTTAGTAGTTTCACAGACCAGCTTAATTGTATTTTGTAAATATACACAAATGTAAAATTTAATGGCTGCAACACCCTTCACAAACATTGGGACAGAGTTAAAATTACAGAATATTCAAGTAACGCAGCTTTGGAAGACTCCATACTAAGCAGGCTAATTGGGAACAGGTGAGGTTTCATGATTGGGAACATAAGTAGCATCCGTCAGAGGCTCAGTCTTTGCAAGGTTGGGCAGTGGGTCACTCTCTGGTGCCAGATTCATAAAATAATTTTTTTTTTTTTTTGGTAAATGGGTATTGAGTTCTCTGTGCCAAAGATGAAAATGACCATCCAGATTGTTATCAGTGAAAGGAGCAAAAGCCCGCATCTGTGATGCTTTGGTGGGTGGGGTGCAATTACAGACTTAATTAGCTGTAGTTTTTATCAAGAAAGAATGGACAAAATTTGGGCAAACTACTACAATTAGTAGAGTTTGTATATCACTCAGGTAAATATAGGAATGGCTAAAGATATTTCCCTATTTGAAACTCCCTGGAAATGTCAGTTTCCTCATGCTTTCAGAAAAACAACACTGGAAGGACTGGAAGTTCACAGCAAGGGGGACGTTCGTGTAAAAAAAAAGTCAGAAAGGACTGTACTAAACAAAAGGAGTCCAGTACTAAACAACATCGCTAATGGTGATTCCCCAGCGAAACTCCTTCTCAGTATAAACTCTAGCTTAATGTGGCTTAAACTGGCCCTGTAAGTGTCACTTGGCAGCTAGTGCGTACTTGTAGAGCGGTGCGAGTTGTGAAGGGCTGTTCCCTCAGTGGCCGGTGTGTGTGTGTGTGTGTGTGAGAGAGAGAGAGAGTGAGAGAGAGACTCTGCTCTGCATGCACAGCGACTGGTAGCTCAACTTCCTTCCTGCATTTTTCTTTGTACGTTAACCAAACGTAGCCGAGTACTTGAAGCGAACTGCTGAGGAGCACAGAGACGCTTCTGCTCAATTCATTTCAGATTTGGAACAAGTTTCCAACAGGACTCGGTTTATGACGCCCTGACCGGGAGAGCAGACTGGGTTTAGCTGTTTATTCCTGCAGACTGACTGGAGAGACGGCGGCGAGTACCGAGTTCACCACTTGTCAAAAAACAAGGTACATTTTCTTACCTCTGCTTAGCCCTCCGACATATAAAACTTTACTTTGCGCTACCCAAGTGAACTAGGTAGAGGGCTGAAAATGACGAAAACACCATCGCTTAAACTATGACGCCTGACGAGCAGGAATCGATAGGTAATAAAATGTAAACAAGCCAATAGATGCTTAATGATGTTGTAATACAACAGTTATTACCAAGCTTCCACCAAAACATGCGCTCAAACCGCTTTTCTACCTTTACATATGCGAGAGTCATGCGTTAGCAATAGACACGTAGAAATCGTATCAAAAGTTGACTAACTATCGAGGTAGAGGGAGGTTAGTGAGGCAGGCATCGACGTATAGATTCCTTTACACTTACACATCATATGTTAAACGTGTGTAGTAGAAAATGTGATGCGCTGTAGTTTCTGAACCCCTAACCGTCTCTCGAGATCATTCCTGTTCCCCAGACTCGCTGTTAAAGGTAGGATATGAACATCCACCGACCTGTGTAAGACTAAAAATGTCACCACGTGTTTATTGACTCTCATTGAGTCACGGTACACTCTTCCACATACAGCACCTGCCAAATAGTAACTAAACATCTGTAGTCTTTAGACCTTCACAGTGTAGGAGGGAAGGCCACGCTGTAGGTGTTCATTCATCATTGGCTGTTTATCATTACTGAAGCATGCAAGGGTTCTATACAGTACATAGAAAGGTTCTGTGAACAATAACTGGAACCCTTTTAGTGCTATTTAGAATCATTCCCTAAAAGCAACATTGCTTTTCCATAATGGAAAAGAACCATTTAGCCAAGCAGAGCACCATGTTTGTATTCTATATAACCGTTGCATTCACTAAAGAATCCTTGAAGAACCAGCTTGGTTGTATTATGAGGAACCCTTACTGACATTTATTAAAACAGCATGGTCTAGCTTCATTCTTTTTAGAGCAGGATTGCTGAGGACTAAAGTGACACCAGATTAGTAGCTGTCTCTGATGGTATGTGGTGATAACCTGTTAAAGAGGCTAGAACGTTAAGAGGCAATGATTATTGCAAGGCATGTGAACACATACATTCCACATGGAGTCAGACAGGAGGTTACTTCATGCAATATAGGGCTGCAGATTTAATCTTTGTGGACTCGGTTTAAGTTGGAATCAGATTTGTTGACTGTCATTTTCCATTCACTTTCCCTGGAAAGAGTCGCCTTTGGTGACACAAGGCAGGGCAGCTGTTATGAATAAGTGTGTGGCCGTAAAACATATTAAGCACGAATACATTATTTGTACTTAGGCCGCAAACATGTGCTCAGGATCAGGACGTATGACTGTTCATAATCAAGTTATTTAAGGGGTGTTGGACCTATTGTGTCCCATTAACTGAGACTGAATTGTTGTGAAATGGAAAAGGACTCCACGTGCTTCATGTCATTTGCTGTGGAACAGTCTGTGTCAGTTAATCAGATTTTAAACATACTGTTTAAATTTAAAAAAATCGCTCCACGTCTTGGCTCCTTTTCCCGTAAATGGAAATCACTCCTGGGTTCCGCTTGGCTGTTAACTCTAATCCTTGAATATTTAGCATTAGTGGAGCTGAGGCCTTACAGTTTTTTTAAATTCTCTTTGGCGATGACGTTTCCTCTTGTGTGTTGTTACTCAAGAGCAGTTAATGCTGTATATCATGTTATGAAGAAACTAGACTGAAGTTGCATGGTCAGTTTTGTAAAGTTCCTGGTAGAAGTGACTTTGGTGTGTTAAGACACATTATTTATATTGTGTTTTTTTCAAATAAATAAGTTATCTTAACACTCTATTAAATTGAATCATGTTTAGTTATGTGAATTATGTGTGTGTGTTTTTACAAATAAAAGCAACGTCTTGTTTGCATTAATTAGGCTGAGGACTCCCTGTATTACATGGAAGCAATGCATGGCTGATTGACTACAGTATTGGAGGGTGAACTGTTGCACAGGATAGATCAAGAAAAGGCTCCTGTAGTACTTTGTGAGGATCCACCAACTATTTCAAGCTTCTCTAATGCAGTATAATTGCTTTTGTTTTGATATTTTTTTGAGTTGTTGATTTTTGAAGTAAAATGTTTGCTCTGTGACATAGCAGACAGAATATAATAGCAGATACCATAATGTCACAGTAGATAGTAGGGTTGTAAATCATGAGTTTCATCAGTGATGCATGAGTGATGCAGTATGGATGAAATATGAAGAAATTTCACACAGTCTGCTACATTTCCATGATCTCACAAATGCAAACACATTATAATGTGTATAAAGCAGCTTCTCAGTACAAAACAATGCTCACAATAAAATAAATTTTTTTTATGGGTTACATCGATACATCGGGTCGTGTGCTATTACGGTTGATGCATCAGTACAGATTGATTCATTTTAACACCCCTAGGAGAACGTAATCTTTGTAACACATGTGGGTGGAGTTGCTAGCTTTATGCCATTTGTAATCAAGATGTTGTAGTTTTTTTGTTATTTAGATATTACATGCTTCTACATATGTAGAATCTGAGCATTTTAAACTCTCAGTGTAATTTAATTCTCAATGATGTACATTCTCTGAATTCCAGCTGTGGTATTTATTATATACTGCAAAACCAAAACATCCTTGTTTTTCTCTTCAGCAGCTTGCCTGGGTACATGTGTCATAGGGCCGTACAATGACTGAATGAAATACGTAGGCTTCGTACGTAGGATCCTGTCACGATCCCTCTCCGCTTTTCCTAAACCCTCTCTCATGATGGTTGGCTGCAGAGGCCAGTGCAGTGTCGATGACTAGGCCTAAATGGGAGCACATATGGACAGAGCTAGCCTGCTATTATGGCAGCTTATGCCCTGAACAGCCTGATCATGATGAACCCGAATAACCTGACTGATAAGAGCAGCCCACGGACTGGAAGGCTTGGGGGCACTGGCGGTCCATGCAGCCCTGGTAGCGTTAGCCCTGGCTCTTCAGGAACATCTTTCGTGTTTCCCCCAGTAGTGGCTGGCTCCGGCAGTTCCAGGACATGCTCGCCGTGCCGGCCGCCAGACCTGCTGGGGGTGAACGTGGGGACCCGCGTACGACGACTGAGTGAGTCCAACCCAGAGGATGAGCAGGAGGAGGTGGGGCGGCGCGCTGCTCAGCAGCTTCAGCGCAGCCGTGAGCTCCAGAACGTGGAGGTGAACAAAAAGGTGGACTTGTTCGAGGCACATATCTCTGCACGGGCCCAGAACAGGGAGCTCCAGCGGAGCCCGCGGCTTCCAAGGAGACCCAGTCCACATCGTCTCCCCTTCCTTCACCCAGATAACCAGTGCCTTGTCCCTAGCTTACCTCTGCCAGAAAAGCCTTGTCCTGTCCTGGGGAGTGTTCAGAATGCCCAGAGCAGGGACCACCTTAGAGGGATCCCCAAGGAGCTACAGAATGGGAAGAGCTGTCGTGAGCCAGAGGGTAACATAGTGGAGAACTACATGGGCTACCCAAATGCGGAAGAAGGCAAATCAGATGGAACTTGCAACACAGTTGACAGCCCTGTCAGCGACCTCTCCGGCACCTTGCAAGGGGATAACAATGACATGGCCGTCCCTGAGCAATTGGAGAAGTGGACTGAAGCCTGTTCAACGGAGGTTGGGGTTGAGCCAACGGAAACACAGCCTCAAACAGAGGTGGAGGGCAGCTGCCTGGAGGTGGCTGCAATCCCTGCAGTCATAGTAACAGACCACGGCATGGAGGCTGGTGGAGAGGGCCAGGAGCCTGAGGTCAGTCCACAGCCCTCCCGAGCTCTTCGGAAACTCTCCTCCTCGTCAGCCTCCTCCACAGGTTTCTCCTCCTCGTGGGAGGAATCGGAAGACGACATCTCCAGTGACCCGGAGCGCACGCCAGCCTTCTTACAGACGCAACAGAAAGCGGTGAGTCCAGCTTTAATGTATTCCGTCTTGAGCCCGGTCCCTTCTTCTGCAGCAGGGCTGGGCTCAGTAACTAAGCAAGCAAGGCGTGATGGGCCTCTAGTCAGAACAACACCTTTTCATGTGTGTGGATCTTATCTTGCAGCGACACTTCGCTTCATTTCACTCATTAAAGTCTAGGATATTGCTTGATAGGAGCCTTGCTCCAGTGCATCTGTGCTGTTCCTGAGCCGTCCTGTTTCTGTCTAGTCAGTATTCCTCTTGAGTAACGCTTGACATTCTAACATACAAAGGTACTTCTGTGTCCTGCTGTCACACTGCGCAGACTTTTCTTCTGGACTTTAGCTGGCCGCCCTTTAAACGAAAGCACAAAGGCAGATCCAGGAACAAATAGCTCAGTACAAGGTTAACAAGTGGAGCTGGGTCTCATATAACCTATTTTATAGGTAATTTGCCAACAAATCATCCATTAACTGAAGAAGAAAGTGCATCTGCTATGGCTGTTGTTACTGCGTTGTTCACATACCATGATATCAATATACTGTCACATTGCTTTTAGGTTTTTGCAATATTTGTGAAATATATTTCATACATAACAAGCTCATATACATTATATGATGCCAGTAAGATGGCGGCATGTCTCTTTGTCCTCTTTTTTGCCCTGGTAATTTACTGTTCACCATCCCTGACTTCAGGAACAGTTCACAATCTATAAACTTAATGAATTTTCGTTTCTGTAAATGCACTTTCTATTAACAATAGTGTGTAAATAATCACTTAATTTGTAACTGTGTACACTTTATACATAATCAAGAAAAGCATTGAAAGTTTTGTAAGACATTAATATTAGTAGCACTAGTAGTTGTACATAGGAAGCATGTGCGCATTAACTGCTTATACCGTGATGTGTTCGATATTTAATTTTATTATCAGCACGAAGCTGACAAAAGCCGTGCAGAGGCCACAAGCTCCAAAGCATGTGTTGTTGGCTGGATTGTTAAGAGAATCTGGGGCTCACATGTTGCTGCTGTCACAGAGAGCTCTGTTGTTTGGCGATGGCTATCACACAGCCCTCCAGCCATATCGTGAGCGGTGGAATAATGCAGCCCAGCACGCCACGTCAGACCTCTGGCAGCAGGCCTATCATGGGATGTTTGTTACATGGAAACACCAAGAAACATCCCTTTATATCATCTCTAAGGACCGTATAGTGCTCCTAGAAGGTTGTGTACACATGCCAAATGCCCACAAGGTTAAGGTTCACTCAATAGTGTTGAACTTAAATGGTGCAATCCCCACTCCACCTTCTACCATATACAGGCAGTTCACGTTTATGCTGAAAAATATGACTTTGTCGAGTTTGTGGATTTGACTTCAATTCAGGGAACACTGACCTCCTGAGACTGAGAATGTTTACACTTCCGTGTAAAAGCTTTTCCATCCATTTGGCTTCATGTCATCAGTCATACGGGTTTGTGCCTTTCATTTTAGATCATGAAAAATCTGTCGTTAGTTATAATATTGAGTTAAAAGCTGTTAATCATGGCTGCACCTAGAGCTGTTTAGCAGAGGTTATGAAATGGGAGTCAGGTTTATGAGAAACAGGTCCTGTAGGAATTTTCTGCCAGTGCAGTTTTTGGAATGGCAATAAACTTTCTTCCCCAGTTTGTAATGTTTTGCTCTAAAATAGCCTTAGTAATATTTACGTACGAATTTAAAACATGCACTTTTTTATCTTTTCTGCACTCCTGGTTTGGGTTTTGTCTGTTTATGGGGGGGTGTTGGTGGTGGGGGTTTGGGAGGGGGGTCATACTTATCTCAGTGTAATGGAAAGTGTATGTTTTTTTTATTTGTTCAGTTCCTCATAACTGAACTATGTTAGTGCAGATACTTTACTTCAGAGCATGTTTATCGCACTCGAAAGGATTATAAAATGAGAAGGTTTTTCAAAGTAATCAGCCTCCACTCCTCCATGGAGTATGCACGGTTGAAAAATGAAACAAAAATGAAATAAAGTCGAACCGCATGGACAGCTTCTAAAAGCTTTTTGCTTACTCAGGAACAAGTGGCGTAAGTGATTTGGCTCCTTTAGAATGGGCAGCGCTTATTATTTTCAGACACAAACAGCTTTCCATAACCTCTTAGCCAAAGCAAAAATGAGTATTTTCCATAGTAAGAGGTTCCTCATTTGCTATGTGCTATGCACTGTGGTATTTTTTTTAGCATTCTTAGCTTTCTTCTTAAACTCTTTTTTTAAAAACTGCAGTGTTGCAGTATATAACTGTTTTATAATATATTTATCTCTATTTATATGACCATTGGCTGTGTGCATGTGTGTGGCTTTTTCTGTGGGTTCCTCCGGGGCCTCGGAAAATCAAGTGGTGTTAACCGGTGTTATCGGTGGTTTTGGTCAAAGGAGTGACCCAAAAATGTTTCCATTGCCTTTTCACCATTCACCTTTTTCATTATTAGGCTTATGTTGGGCACAGCTGTGTTTAACACCTATTAGAGAATCCCTAAATGTCTTTAGCCAAAAAAATTCAAATCTTTTTGACTTTTATCTTTATTTATATGCAGAATTATGGCGGAATTCGGTGGAGGTAAATGTTAGTAAACGTGTAATTTCTAATAATCTTCTTAGTCATGTACATCACATGCTGCAGATGAGCTGGGATCATAGAAAACCTTGCCTTTAGGGAGGGGTTACTTCATTTAAACGCGCCCTCTACTTCTTTTGAAGTGAGTGACAGGCGACTTGGAATGTGTTTTATATACTTGCCCTAATACCTGAGGGTAACTGATGAGTAACCGAGAGTCAAACACTAAATAAGGAAAGAGAGAGAGAGACTATGCTGTAGGTTCCCCTAAAGCAGTCCAGGTAGTTTTTTGTGGAATGCTATTGGACAGGTTTACTTGTAGGTGTGTATTACATCAGCACTTTTTGCTCATATTGACTGCTAAGCTAGCAGAGGTTGCTGAGGCTTATTTATAGGAGTGGCTATATGGGTGGGGTGTTCCGTGGACAGATAAGTGATGATCGCAGCCGACCCAGTTTAGTTAAATGCTCAGTTTCCTTTTAATTTGCAGAGCTCCAAGTGTGTGTACCACCGTCTGAGTGAGATTGATATCATTTTTTAGTGAGATTGATATAATCTTGCCTCTAATTGATAGAATCTGTTTTGTCATGAGCATGTTTAGAGTAATGGTGTCTCCTTTTCCTGTGGTAGTGAGATGCAAGAAGAGCCCTGGGTGTTTGCGTTCATGTGCATTTGCAGCAAGGCGCTATAGGCTTGTGGTTACTTGTTGTAACAAGTATCAAGCATAACCCAAAAAAATACACGGAGGATTTAGTTGTCAGCACATAGGGTGTTGTTTATCAGATGGTGCAAAGTTCCATCAGAGTGCACAGGCATCATTTACACGTTACATCAGCACGCTAAATAATTGACATTTATATACATATATTGGTTGAGTAGAGAGTCTCTCTCTCAATTATGTCATGATTATTTTCTACTTTAATGAACAGGAACAGGCTTTGTGACTAAGCGTTGCTAATGTGGAGATTGTTTTTTTCTCCTAGCTTTCTTTCTGAGGTGCAAGACTCAGAAATTCTCTTTCCTGTCCCAGTCCCTGTGAAAGTTTGCATGCATGTTGTATGAAGCGCATGTCTCGGCTTGCTCCTGTGAGTTGCAGCCCACGACGAGTGGGAGGAAAGCATTTACAGGGGCTACATGTGTTCTGTATGCTGTGCATGGTTCCTCATTACAAAAGCATGAACTGAAAGAGCAGAATTGGAGGAGCTGATAAATGAAGGCACTGAGTGCCATTGTCACTGAAGCAGTTCTGTCCTCTTTGTAGTTTGTAAAATAAAAAGGTCCTCTTACGGTTGTTCAATCTTATTTGCAAAAGGCCACTGTAGCTGGAGGTTTTCATTCCAACCCAGCTGATCAGGTATGATCCTGCTTAGTTGATATGTAACCTACAACATCAAGATTAGGGAACGCAG
The DNA here is from genome assembly GCA_037974385.1 of Arnoldichthys spilopterus. Taxonomy (NCBI): domain Eukaryota; kingdom Metazoa; phylum Chordata; class Actinopteri; order Characiformes; family Lepidarchidae; genus Arnoldichthys; species Arnoldichthys spilopterus. The sequence goes on along the minus strand of JBBPDA010000152.1, from coordinate 13,188,478 downwards.
TCAGAAAAGTCAGGCCCAACTGAAAATCAAAACGCGTTTTCCTTTTATGCTGTGATGTATTTATGAGTGAAACACAATATCAGGGAGGTAATACATGATAATATTTTATAATACAATAATATTTTTCTCGCTTGTAGGTGCACGGTGATCTAAATTTCGAATCGAATAAAAGAACCAAAGTCATTACGTAACAAATATTAAAGGAAAACATCTGTTAAATGATGTCGAATCATTGGAATAGTTGAGTATTTATTTGTTGCCAACATAGTGATTCTGTATTTAAACTTTTTTTGGAGTTCAGAAATTTTTTTTAAGACAAAAATTTCATTTAAACTCTTTGAATCAGAACAGACGTTTCAAAAGAACTGGTGTATGGAAAATGGAGCAAAGAGCAAAAGAGCTAAAAGAGCAAAGATGTTGATGTGCCATCTTAAATATGTAAATGCAACAATAATTATTACTAATAATTAGAACTATTCAGTTATTAAATCCTCTGGTGTGGGTGACAATTAACCCAGGTACTCAGAGCCTAAGTGCCTCAAACCTGTTAGTTGAGGTGGGATCTCACAGTGGACGAGGCTTCAGATGCCACTTCCATGGTGGTTCAGATAGACATGTAGCTCCAAAACTCCTCCATTTAGTTCTCTGCAGCTACAACAGATTATCTCAGCCGTGTTGACGTTAGTGCTGCTTTACATGACGCAAAATGGTGAAATACCCAAATACAAGACAATAAAGTAACTAACAAAAACACACTCAAACTAAAACCATGATGGTGAAGGTTCATTCTGATTTGTGACACCACTTACATCATTGCAGTGAATCATGAAAGCTATATTTAGATGCGAGGGTCCAATCATTGTTGTCTTGTACTGGATGTATTTTGACATACAGTAACAAAACACTTACACTATTATGGTTCATTGTAAAATGTACATATAATTAATTAAGGATGATTTTGAAAGTATTTTCAAAGGAATAGTCATTCAGAAATTTCAATTTCAATTCAAAAACCTTTAAAATGCTAAATACTGGCCCTAGTATAGTATGCACTGTGGTTATTATGACCAGAGACATAGTAACAAGTTAAAAATACACTTTTAATTTAATTTCAGGTTGACTTCACAGGATTTGACCATTAGCACTTAGAGACAATTTAAGAAAGGCAGTTCTTCTACTTAAAATAAGCATTTTAAATTTGTTTGTAGCAAGGTTAATGCAAATCAGTGTGTTAATGCAAAAACTGTGTTTTTTAGAAAGCCTGTTTCATTTCAGTTTGGGGAGTTGTATTACGCTGTATGCGAGTTGCACTACTCGGGCACTGGTGGTGTAATGGTTAGGGAGTTGCCCGCTGGTTGCTGGTTCAAATCCCAGGCCGCTACAAGTTCCACTGATGTACACGTGGGCAAGTTACCATCCGTAAGCACTGCTCGCTGGGCACTGCCCCCTTATGTCAGCTGCCCGCTGCTCCTACACGGTTGGGTGGCAGAGTTCACGTTTCGCTGTGGTGCACTGTGTGCTGTGCTGTGTTGTGGTGTGTTCACAGTGGCAAATGATCAGTCACTCACTTTAAACCATGTCCTCCAGTAAACACTGTCAGCTACTGATTTCCTAGGCCCTGCACTGATGTGTGAGGAGCAGAGTGGATTCAGCAGCTCTTTGAGTAGTTGTTGAATGTTATGTGGGCTGAGATATTTACTTAGTGTAAGTGGTGGCTGATTATTGCACTCGCCTTGGGTTTGGAGAGCAAGTCAGCAAAAGTTTTTGCGCTGCCTTTACGGCCACGTTGGTGGCATCACCCATCGTCCAAAAAAGTGAACATGACAGCGCTGTAGCTTGTTTTTGCTGGAGGATCTGAGAAACTACAAGCAATGGAAAATGTAACACCCCTGTGGTTGACGGTCGCCTGGCAACCAGCTGACGTCAAGGCATGCCTGCTTCAAACAGCTGGGCTCCTTTGCTGCAGCAGCTCTGCTGGAGAGAGCCGTTTCATATGCAACAGACAGGAAGTTCACCGGCCTTATCTTTTTTTTTTTCTTTTCTCAAGCTTCATTTTTTTTTATAAGTGGTACACCCCATTGCTGTGCACTACAGGGGATAGCCACAGAGGGAAATTACCCATCTGCTACTAATGAGCTGCTGTTTACTCGCGAGAAGCGGATAGCATGTGCCTTTTCAAGCACGTTCAGACCTTTGGGGATTTTCTACTCACAGGGAGCTCATGTGAGGTGCATATTTATGTGCTCCTTCTTTGTCTCTGTCAGGACACTTCCTGAGACCTCAGCTCCTACAAGAACTCTATTATGCATAAACTCGGCCCAGAGTGAACCACAAACAGTTAGCATGGTCATGTTTAGCCTTTACTGGCTTTCATTCATTGCTAGCACTGTTAGCACTTTTGGGTGAACAGTAACAAGACTAACAGAGAATACCAGGCTTAACATGTTTATAGTTGCGTACTTCAGCCTTTAGGCCAATATTAACATTTAAGGGTGAAGAGAGAGAAAGCTATCTGCATTTTAGTGTGGAAATATTCCTGTTGCTAGTTTTCTGAGAACTGGGGCACAGGAGATGATGGTTTAATCTTGGAAATGAGCTTTGATGACCTTGGGGTTTATGTCACTGCTCTTATTGAAGTGGTATCTTTGATGAACAGGCTTTAGTGCTTAGGCTGCCATACACACCCGAGCCCAAATACACATCCAAAGACCTATCCATCACCTGAAAAGAGCACTTTGTACACATAAAGAAAAGTTACGGTTCCACAAAAGCCGGGCATTAGGCTTATATTGCATGAGTTACCTATAAAGGCTTTTAAAAATTGCCCAAAATCTTACAAAGCAAATTGCCAGATCAACACTGAAAATGTATATATTAATAATAACTTCTGTCTCCTCTTATGTAATATAAAAATGTAGATATAAACTAAAGAAGGCTGAGATTGTGCTAAAAGTCTTAGATTTGATGAGATGCATGAAGCAGCTATATATAATATGAAGTTTCTATATTCCAAAAACCATTCCAGAGTTCACAGATAACAGTTCAGAGGTTCTAAAGGGCAGTGGTGGCCTAGTGGTTAGGACATTGGCCTTGGGACCTGAAGGTTGCAAGTTTAAGTCTCGGCACGGACACTACTGAGGTTCCCTTGAGCAAGGTACCTTCCCAATACACTGCTCCACGTCTTGGAAGTCACTTTGGATAAAGGCGTCAGCCAAATGAACAAGTGTAAATGTAAATGAACCAGTGCTTACCGCAAGGTAAAACCAACCAGTATTGTTGCAGATAAATGTATAAAATGATTGTAATCCGGTTAGTCCTGTGCACCTTCACAGCTAATAATTAAAATAAGAAATAGAAAACTAGTCAGCTGTTAATTAAAATGACAAGCTAAGAAATTTTATCTGGCATCAAGAATGTTATGCATATTATTTATCATTTTATTCAGCTTCCAATATTGAATAAAATATCTAAAAGGATCTTTTGTGAATAGCAAATATGTAATGTTTAAATCTGTGTGGGCTTAATGAACACACATACTTCCACAACTTTCTGTTAACTTAAGAAGCGACAAAAAATAATTTTCCAAACTTTTGGTAACACAAATATAAAATCTGAAAAAAATGTATTTAAAACTATTTAAAAACATGACACAAATAAAGCCCTACACTGAAAATAAGGCAACTTAATTGAACTAACATGTAGATATAGCAGCAGCATTCTTATGCAGCAACATAAATGAGCCAGAATTAAAAAAACAATAAACTGATTCATTGATTGTGTGTTCAGAGCAGAAATGTACTGATTCCAGTTTTGGCCAGTTCTAATCATGCATCCTTAGCGTTCATTGCATTTTTACAATTTTTAAATGATTGCATTATATCTTTGAATTTCTTTTACACATCCTGATTACCCAACTTTGACCTGTGATCTTCCATTTTGACCTGCTGATAAGATATTGTATTGTTTATTGCATATAAAGGCAGCAGTGAAGAGAGTCCAGTGGTACGTTGCCTTGGGCCAGACCCAGATGCAGTTATCTAAAGGCTTGTGGGTGAGCGCCTTGTCTCAGTAAAGATCTTAGTATTTTTGCTATTCATTGGTCACAGATGTGGAAAGTATTGTCACCCGGCACTTTCCTGTCTTCACTGAGAGGTTCCTCTCGAGGGGTTAAAAGCCACTTCCTCCCTCAGCGGCACTCGGTGGAAACTTTAACAACACCAGTGAGGTTGAGGGGGACGCTGCGAAACAGCGGCATCCCTTTCCTCATTCTAGAAATAGCTTGATCGGCCTTTATCAGAACAATGGCATGACCAGTGTTGCCAAGTGCTCTCCCTGTGATATGGCACTACCTCTTCCGCTCTCCATCTTAACAGACCTGAAAGCTGTTGATAGCAGACGAATGCAGTGACTGAGGGCTTGGTGGGAGGGAGCAGGGGTGCTCACAGTCTAGGCATCGACCAGTCACGTACAGGAAATGTCCCCCTGGGATAATTTTTGCTTTCCTGGCATTCCGAAAAAGCAGACAGCTCAGACATATTACACATATGTTTGTTTTAGGTGAATTCACTGTTAAGTATATTCTGAAAGGGATCCGGCGAAGCGTGTTATGGACGGTTTCTTGTAAGGCATCAGGAAAAGATGGTTGAGAAGAGATTAAAAGCAGGTTAAATTGGTGTGCATTCATTGGCGCCACTTGCAAACTAATACTCTGTTCTCTGCGAACCTTCGTTAGTGTCTCCCAGCATGCGCACAGGCATCGGAAACTTTTGTGGTTTCGAGATGATGCTCGCTCATATCAACAGAGGGGAGGTTGCTCACCTTTAGTTCTCCTTTTGACCCGATGCTGCGTGCTAGGCTATTGTTCAAATAAAGACACTAATTTGTTGCAGATGCTGTACATTTGCAAAATTAGTCTAACATTCCGGTTCTCTTTAACCTTTCAAATACAGTTATGTTCAAAAGACTGAACAACCCCAGTCCATTTACATGTTTTGTGAGTTTTAAAGAAAACTTTTAGTGCATTTTCTATTTATTTGCTGATTATATTCATAATCATATTAGGGAGAAAAAAATAAAACATATAATTAAAAAATTCTAACCCCCCCCCATTTTCACATAGATTAAAACCACATACAGGTGAACTGAATAACACTCATAATCTTGTTATATTGTTACAGTGGCACCTGTCAAGGGATGGAATATATTAAGCAAGTGAACAGTGAGTTCTTGAAGTTGATGTTCTTGAAGAAGTTGCCAAGTATAAGGATCTTTTTTAAGGGCCTTATTTTGATGACAAATGAGTCAGAGCATCTCCGTATGTCTTGTGTACCAAAAGTGGTCTAAGGAAGGACAATTAGTGAACTTGTGACACGGTTGGGCACCTAAGGCTCACTGATGCATATGGGGTTTGAAGGCTAGCATGGCCACAATACTAGACAGATGGTATGTGCTGTGATGTTGTGTTATGATATAATGGGTGATTATGTATATAGGATTTTAAAATAAGTTAAAAAAAATATATATATATAAAAATCAAAAATGAAGTTACTAATAAATGTTTAAATTAATATCCAGACGGGAGAAATGCAGAATGATAATTCAATCTTAAGACCAATAACTTTACCAAAATATATTCTTCGTAAATAATAACAGTATATTATTTAGCATTTTATAACTTAAAGTACAATCTAAAATACCTTCAGGTATCTAATTGATATTTAAATCTGCATAACAAAACATGTTTGTATTTGTTGTAATGCACAAAAAACAAATTACGAGGCATGTGGAAAGTTTTTGAATGATAGTGTTGTAGGGGTGGATGATATGGCAAAAATATCTTATTATGATATTTTGAGTAATTACCATGATATGGGATATATCATGGTATGTATTAAGATTTAACAAAGAATAAAGAGCCAACAGTGCCATATTTTCTTAAAAAATTTAAAGTATAGAGTACAAATTATTTTTACTTAATGTTTTTCACACCACAGTACATTACGATCACTTAAACAAGACTAGTGATGCTCTCCTTAAACTAAACATGAAGTTTAACAGTATTTTTGAGTGCTAACTATATCACAAGAGGCTCAGACAAGCATATAGTGACCACAGTTTTTCACAATAGTGGTATATATCATCATATCGAGATCTATAGTGTTTGGCTGACATACAACAAACTCTGCTCTGTATTGTGAAGATCAAGGAAGATTTTAGTAGCAAAACTGAAACAGTCCTAGGCTACTATTCTTCCCCATGCTAGGCACTGCAGTCATGCAAATGATAAGCCTGCATGCAAATCGGAGATCCTTTACAATTGTTAACTAGTATGAGTTAAAGCTGTTCTGTTTTGAGAAGCCAGAGTAAACAACAGTAAATGCATTTTTTGCATATGATCTCAGCAAATGAAGGTCTATTGTTTTGTCTGTGATTTCCATTCATGACGATTCAGACGTAAGAGCCAAAAGGGCGCGATGAAAAACCTTACCTCTGCAGTGTCTAATAAATTCAATTACTGAAGGAAATGCGTATTTGCCTTTAGCCTCACAATTGCAGCCTGCTTTTCTTAGAATGTGCAGTCATCTTTCACATACAGTTTTGGGCAAAAAAGGTCAATTCATCATCAGTCTGACACGGGAAAAGGAAAACTGGCTGTTGCACAAATTACCTCAGTGACGTTCAAGTGAGGAGATGACCTCACCTTGGTCTGAAAATAACTGTGAATCTCATCTTCTCTTATTTAAACTGTCCTATCGCCTGTCCACATTGTCTAACATAGCGCGGAAGCTTAGCTCCAGAGTGGACAGAGCGGAGAAAAAGCAGGCTGATCACATTTGTCAAACTAAAGTGACTTGAAATTCATGATCTGCTTGTTTGTAAGTGGACAGGGTTTTTGCCTGTGTGGCAGTAGTGATCATTTGTAATATATGAGACTCAATCTGATACTAAGGATTAGATATTGTTTTGGTCCACCTGCCCTCTAGTTGAGTTTGGAGAACCCTCAGATTTACATGGCTTAGTGCTTCAGTCAGCATCTAAAGATGTTTCCATATGGAGCTTGAACAAGTGCGTGCTACCCTGGAACATTTGCATGGTCTGATTTTTTTTCTCAATACATTTGTGCAAAGAAACAAATGAGAGGCACCCTTTGCACAGCCCCTCCTTTCCCTCTAATGCTCTTGTATGTGGCAACTTGGAGTGGCATCCCATTGTTGACACCATGTCTGCTTTGGCCTCGCATGTCTGGAGTCGCCTTCTGCCTGCATTAAGTTTTCTTGCTGCAACAGTCATCCTGATTACTAGAGAACTTCAGGTAATGGTGCTGGTATTTAATTGTGTTATATGAAGAGTTAGGCCTTCTTATGTTTGCAATGTTGCTAATCTGAACAAGATAATCATTTCAATTATTCGAATCCTTACCAGTCAGCTTGTTACAGAACAGTATATATAGTGTTTAGTTTGCATTTTGATGAGGTAGTTTCTAGAAGTGCAAATACACTCGTCATCACTCATAGACTGACATTAGCTGGTGCCCATTTGCACCCAGAAACGAGTTTGATGCAATTACCAGCCTTTTTCTTTGTTTAACATGACAAGACAACATAAATGACAAGAAAGTACTTCAGTTGAACTGAAGATATATTGTTTTCTGTCTGAACTAGGGCTGAACAATCTTGAGAAAACCTTTAATTGTGATTCCTCTGCCCAACATTGTGATTGTGATTATTTTTTACACTTGTTTTTTCTTGTTGTGACCAAGATGTGACGTGCATGTAAATGTTTTGATGAAGACTTGAACGCTGAAGCGCTTGTTGTTCTGTTGCATTGTAAATGTTGTGTTTGTTACTTCTTATTAGGGACGCATCAATAGCTCTTTTCCCCTTCCAGTAGTGATACTGATACCTGATTCAAATACTGGCCGATACTGAGTACCATATATACGTATACCATTACACTTAAACATTTTATTTTTAGTAAAGGTTTTATATGGGTACAGCAGCTGGGGAAGAGGAGGAACTAGTGGGTTTTTATGAAATTGTTTTTCCATGTGTCTCTCTAATGTTCATTCCCTGGGCTAACATTAGCAGCCTGGACTACACTGACTACACAGTGGGAGTTTAGAATTGCTAATAAACTCCCAGCTTAACCATGTGTACCCTGTGGCACATCAGTAAGGGTTAGATAAGAGGAATTTTCAACTGGTGTATCCTCCAATTCACTGTTTTTTACTGTTATTTTGGTGGGAACAGAACACAGAACCAGTAAGTACTGATAATATCCCTTAACATCTCAAGTGTGTGAGCCCATGTCTCCTGTCAGGTCCTAAAACTGATGTAAGCCACTTGCTTGGTTTCCCCACAAGCTGAAAAGAAGGTTCTCCTAGATCCAGTTTGTTTTGCTGTGGTCCTTGGTTTAAGATTGAGAAGCAGTATCTGTGGTGAGCTGGATCATCAATCTGTTCATCACCTCTCATGTTTTTAAACACTTTAAGCTCACGCCACCATGTCAGAGTAAGCTCTGCTTTAGACCAGATGTTTGGAGAAGATTCAGGAATCGTATCACGTTTCATCTGGTTTTAAAGATGGTATCACTCTCTTTTTCCTGATCCATTTTTTATTACCTGGGCTTAGCAAAAAAAAAGCCAGGAAGCAAAGTGGGCTGTTTTGTTATTTTATGCACTCGAAAAGTAAAAAACGTCTTTCTGCTTTTAAAGAATATTTTAACATTATGTCCAGGTTCTAAAAATGACACTGTTCAGCTTATAGGTGACATTTGTTGGGAAACCTCGCACCCTTTTCTAGTCCACTGTGTGGATTTATTTTTAATGTCCAAAGTCTTGGCTTTCCCCAAGCAGTGCGGTTTTCCCCTGGGAACACTGAGTTTCCACTACGTGCCCTGCTGGGGTGAACTTACTTGAGGGGATGTGCAGGCAGTGTGTAAGGCAACAGAGAAAGCTATTGCTGGCTTCTAGGCAACAGCATACACAATCAAGGACAGACAGCTATATGTTGTATGGGAAGGGTGCACCTCTCTTAGAACAAAAGAGTGGAACTCTCAGGTTGTCTCAAAGCTGTCAGTGCCTTCTGTGGACCATAGTTTCTCTTTACAAATCAAGTTTGGTGTGATAAGAGCATAGTTACTCACAGTACCTTGCTGATATAGCATATTATGTCCACATAATGAAATATTCTGTACTGAAAGTGTGTACAAATGGAAGAAAAGAGTCACTGATACAAGATATGGTTTTATACTGTTGTTTACACTCAGTCTTTGGTTTATTTTTTCATTATGTTCTGCATTAAAGGCCTTGTAGAAGCCTGTGTACAGTTAATAAAGATTGAATGGTACCACTTTTTTCTTCCTAATGTTTTTTTTTATGATCAGGATGCATAATGATACACTCAGACCACACATTGATCAGATTAGTTTGATTAGATTTGGTTAGATTGCTGATTAAGTGTTGACAAACATAGCTTAAGCTCAAATAAACAATACACACTACTGCACAGAACTTTTTTATTTTTGTTTTCACCTTCCTTTACTTATGTGCATGTAGCTAATGGAAAATATTTAAATAATTCTGTGGAAATCTTGTCAGCATAAACATTTGTAATTAGCTGAAATAATTGTTCTCGGGTAATTATGTAATCATTAACTATGTAATAATAACTGACAGGCATGACAATGCTAGAGCTGGGAGGCTGGAGGAGTGCTGGGCTGGGTTGTTAACTGGTGCAGCCTGATTGCAAACTGCAATGTTAAAACAATGTGGTTGCATCGGATTGCAGATGACTTACAGACTGTGGATTCTACAAGGTGCACTGTCACACCTCCACTATGCACATTTTCACATTTTGCATTGTTACACCCATACAGATATCAAGTTTTTCCTTTTGCCCAATGCTAACAGTGGCTATAGAGTTGGTGGCATCCTCAGTATTTATAGTCCTCGTTCTCCCTTACAGATGTGAATAGACAGTTCAGTTTCTTTTCCATCACGCATCATACATTACAAGTACAGGTTCTTCAGGCTTTAAATGTGGTTCTTTCTTTGTTTCAATGAGCCAGGCCTGGCTCTTTTAGATGCATGAGGTAAGATTTGTGGCCACAGTGGGCTCAGCAACCCCAGGAGTGGTGGTTTACCCAGACACCCAGGTTTACCCCCACCCCCCCAAAACCTTACCCATCACCACTTATCCATGCAGAGAAGCATGCCAGCATGGAAGGTTAGACTGAAAAAAATGCTCTTAAGAGGCACAAACGGTTGAATTGTGTTCTGGGTGGAAATGATTCACTTCACCTGGCAATAATTTTGGCAGCATGGCACATTGTGCCACCCGCAAGCCGGATAAACAAAGTTTAGCATGTAAAACAGGCTGGTTTTATACCTCTCTGTAATTAGATAGGACTTAGTAACCACAGTCTTGAATGAGTGTATTAATCTCTTCCTGCATCTGTGTGTGCCCTGGTGTGCTGCTCTGCAACAAACTTCAGGAAATGCCAGGGTGAATTCTGTGTATAAAACTGGTACTACCAAACGAAAGACATTGTGATGATCCCAAGACTGTCAGCTAATAAGTGCTCATGTGCTCACTTGTTTGCTCTTATTTCTTATTCTGTCCTTCAATTTCTGCATGATATGGCAATGAGAACTCTGAAAAGGCCAAAAAAAACGTGCTCTCCATGCTCATCTCTGCCATTCGACAAAATATTATTAGAACTTTTAAGTATTTGTTTTAGCATGATGTGTACTTTGTATTGCGTAGCCAATACATATCTCGTCATGGCCTTTTGTGCTGATGAGGAATGGTTGAGACCGAGCATAAATACAGTCAAATACATGCAAAATGCATCTTTTTTGTGGCCTTGAGTAAGCACTTCTAGTCTTGGTATATTCTAATATAGGAAAATGACCTCCTCCCACTAAAAGCCCCAAAGAAAAACCAACCAACTTGCATAAGTAATTATTTACATAATAAATAATTTATTCAGATAATGTGCTCTCTTCTGCTAAATGCTTATTTACCCTTGTACCTGTCTTGCACCTCCTTCTTCCCATTTTGTATCACTGAACAGCATAAGTCATGGAAGAAGATCAAGAACATGGTACACTGGTCTCCTTTCGTGATGTCCTTCAAGAAGAAGTACCCTTGGATCCAGCTGGCGGGTCATGCAGGTAGGCCTTGGCAATGGCCGCAAAACCATGTTATGTTACAAAGCATTTTATAAAAAGCAGACAAAATGTTTTAACAGATGTTTGTGAGCTGTGCTTGCACTTTTTGAATTAGTTTGCATTTGCTTGAACATTGCTTGAACAAATTGCATTGCTTTTCAAAAGACAATGATTCAAAAGCTAAATGCTGCGCTGCCTCTCTGTGTATGTTTCAGGCAGTTTCAAGGCAGGGGCCAACGGCCGCATCCTGAAAAAACACTGTGAATGTGAGCAGCGGTGCCTGGACTGGCTGATGAAGGATGTACTGAGACCATATGTGCCAGCATACCATGGCGATGTGGAGAAGGATGGTGAGAAGTATAACCAGATGGACGACCTGCTGGCTGAGTTTGACCTGCCCTGTGTCATGGACTGCAAGATGGGAGTGAGGTTGGTAACATGGAGATGCAAAAGATGCCATTTCTATGGTCTTTCTAAGGTGTTTGCATCAGTTTCTGCAAATATCAGGCTGTTCTGTCTGTGTTACAGTTGCATGCAAAAGTTTGAACACCTCCCCTGTGAAAATGAAGGGAGACTGGGAGTGCGTCTGATTACGTAATCTGCTCTGTTTGTCAACGTTTGAGCAACTCCACCTAACATACATCTGAAACACGGGCCTCTATTATCCAGATCCTCTTGAAGATCTTGATTAGCTGGATCAGGTGTGGTAGATAAGAGTAGATTGCCTGTAAGGATGTTGGGCATCGCTGGGATAGTCAGCTATTCTGCAGGATTGACTGCTCAGGCTAAATCTTGTGGAGAGTCTTTTACTCCAAAAAGCATTCATATTGCTCTCATCATGCCTCATTTTAACTGGAATGTTTCTGAGAAAAGCTCTGTTCTTTGCAAAGAGTGGGAGGTAAGGAAAGGACATGCAGAGAGGTAGAGAGGGTTGAGCGAGAGGTATATCTCAAAGAATAGGAAATCAAGCCCATTTAAATGAAGGGACGAAGAACTGGAAAACCACGTATCAGAACAATCAACTCACAGCTGAGACACCTCTTTGTTCATGGTAGTGATGCACATTTTATTATCCCATCCAACCCCTCACACTTAATTAAATAACATATGCAAATGTTAGCTTCACAGCTTCCCTGGTTTTATTACTACTTTGAAATTCAGTCCAGTTCAGGTCCTGTCTCTGCTGTCTGGTAATGGTTAGATGCACTTCTTTTTTGGTTGGAAAATCATGGTCTTTGATGCTCAGCTAGATGCTAATTATTCTCTCCTGCTTTTGCAGTTCCTAGTAGTCTTCTGTTTGCTCACGTAGGCCTGATTGGAACATGGCCCTGACTCTGGATGAGTAGAGATAGCCAGATGGTCAGGATATTAACAGAATGTATGCAGGCCTGTTCCAAACAAAACCATGCAGTGCTTAAGGATTCTTGCTGTCCATTTTGACACATTTTTTATGCTCTGCACTGTTGCCAAGAAAAGCTGCATTTGATCCAAGTGATGTTTTGAACAAAAATCCTCATGAAATTATGGTCTCAACAAAGGTATTGAGGTTGTTGTCAGAGATTAAGAATTTCTTTCAGAATCATTGTGCATAGTAATGTAATGTGAAGTAGCCAAATGTGTTTTCTCCTGCAGAACGTATCTGGAAGAAGAGCTGACGAAAGCCAGGAAAAAGCCAAGTCTGAGGAGCGATATGTACCAGAAAATGATCGACGTGGACCCGGGTGCACCCACGGCAGAGGAAAATGAGCGGAAAGCAGTCACGAAACCTCGCTACATGCAGTGGAGAGAGACCATCAGCTCCACAGCCACGCTGGGCTTCCGCATTGAGGGCATCAAGGTGAGACAACTGGAACTCAGCCATTTGTAGAAGTGGTGAAACTAGGTCTAGAAAACAAATGCCAGTGAGCACCATGCAAGATGAGATTACCCTGAACTTGAATACCAAACCATTTTAAGATAACACAGTTAAAATAGAAACATGGAAATGCTTCCAAACCTATTATTCAGCAGTAGTTTTTCTTTTTTATACAATTGTGATGCAATGGGAGTGTGAGCTACTGCAAACTACATTTGTTACAAGACTGGATCACATTCTGTCACCTGTTTTAATATTCAGCCCTGCATTTGTTTTTGCAGATATGAGCCACCATACAGGTAACTGCTATTGGATCAGTGCCATATGTAGTACTTGCCTGTAAGGGACAGTATTGCTGTAGTTACACAAAATATTTATTTTACTGATTACTTCCTGGAAAAAAAGTCTCACAGCTCATTCCTTCTTTGTTAATCTATTAAACAAATCTGGAACAGCTGAAAAGTTAAAGGAAACCCAATAATCCCTTTAGTACTTTATTTAGAAAAGAAATAAACAGTGACACTTAACATGATTGTAAAGGCACATTGATATTAATGCCTCTGCTGTAAATAAGACTCTATTTAATCAATTGTGCTTGATGTTTGTGGAATATAGTAGTGGTATTATCATGATTGGGTCTGTTTTGCCACATCTGGGACAGGACAGCCTGGCAACATTGATTGACAAACTTTCAAGCACCACTGTAGATTTGTTTTATGCACCCTGGACAAGATTGTCCTCTTATTTAATGAGCCCTTTTTAGGCTTTTGTCACTCATGTGTCCGTCTATTTACCTCATTATCCATAGTTTCCCTTTTAAACGAGTAACAAACGGACTCAAAATGAAATTAAAAGTGAACTCTCGCCTCCATAAATTGAATCACTGTGCTGGCCCACGTTTGCGCAAGGATCCTAATTACATAATGGGCTAATAGGTTGAAGTGACAGGGCAGGATTGCCGTTTGTCAAGAGGACAGGCTCTGCTGAATGTTCCTGTCATGTGTCAGGGCTGGTGGTGGCACTTGCATTGAATGTAACATCAGTTAGTGACAGACAGCAGCCCTCACAACATCGTTTTCGGTTCTGGAACTGTGGCCCTTGCCCACACTCGGTGGCGGTTGCTGCGTTAACCCAAATAAATCCTCACGGGGGAACGTCAAAACGACGGAATACAGCTACGGAAGACCCAGGCTAATTGAATTAAGCTCAGCTGGATCGGTTCCATTAAGTCAGAGGAAGAGAGGATTAGGGGTACCATGTTTGGTCTCTAGTTTAGTTTTCCAAAATATATCTTCATTAAGGAGAGCTCCCCATGTGGTGCGTGAAGAGGAATAAGCTGACGGGCAAGTTTCCACTAGCACAAGGCCAGGAATGTCCATAGAAGGCCAGGGCTTACGCTCTCTCTCTCTCTCTCTCTCTCTCTCTCTCTCTCTTTCTCTTGCCCCCTCTGTTGTCATGGTATTGAAGGTTGCCCTCCAAAACTGTGGTGTATTGAAAAGTGAGTGTGAGTTTGGAGAACAGGCAGCTGTTGTTATGTCTTTGAGTCTGAACTCAGTGGCCATTGAAATACATGCTTACAGACTAAGGACGATATGTCGACTTTGGTTTAAAAACTGTGTGAAGTCTTCAGTAGTGCAGTGGATGAATTTAGAATATCGTCTTAGAGCATAAATATCACTTCTGAAATAAGTATAAATATGTATTGTATTATAAAAAAGCTGTATGATGATGTATTGAGAACTAGTTTTTGTTTGTTTTTTAATGTTGTTTAAGGAACAATTGGTTTGCAGCCCCAGAACTGTGTGTGCACTTAACATGTAACACAAGTACACAGGGATGCCATAGAAGGAACCACTTTTGGTTCTCTATAGAATTGTGTTTTGAAAAATAATCTGTGAGTGTGAAGAACCTTTTAAAGGCTTAAAAGAATAGTGTAGTAAAAAATCTGATTCTCACAATTTTCTACTTACCCCAGATGTCACTGATCAGCTAAGGCATGTTTGGAGTCCAATTTTAACTTCTTTAGGTTTGGCACTATAGTTGCTGTAGAAGTAAACCGCTTTTAACATTTATAAATGCAGCCACAAAATCTCAACCTGCTCAAACCATATCAAGCTCTTCATTAGGGCAGTGCAGACTTCTTGATGTGGTTTGGGATACAGAGTGATTATGAGCCATAAAAATGAACAAAACTTCAGCTACAGACTGACAGTTTTATACAATGCCAGGGCTGGACAGGACCAAATACATCTGTATTATTGTTAATGATAAAATGATCTTAGGTGGTTGATGAAAATAGACCCTGTTGTCGAAAAGTGGCTGCCCACACCGTTTGGCTACTTAGTAAAGTTTGGTTAAATTTGTTATAACTCAGAGTAAATAATATTGTGTCCCAAACCACACTAACAAGTCTCCGCCACCTTCATGAAGAGCTGGAGCAGGTTTTAGCAGGTTGAGAGGAGTTTTAGGGATGTGGATTTGGGTTTGGTTTGTTAGCAACTTAGCCATATAAACATTGTACACCATCATCAAACATTTAATTGGGGTTAAGTGGAAAATGGTGCAAATTAGATTTTTTACCAAACCATTTATTTAAAAATTGTGCACACAATGAAAGAGCCAGTTTAATTGTAATTTGTACAACCTTCACGTTATGTTATATCTCCACATTGTATGTTTCTTTCCCCACACATCTTATGTACTGAATGGTTCTTTTAACCATGCTTTTAAGGTTCTTTTTTTAGGCATCCAAGTATGGTTCCCATATGGCGTCTAATCTCTACTTAGAATTCTTAATTTTAAACAGTGTATAAAACACAAACCAAATACATAATAAAAAGATATTTTTATTATATACACATATAATTATAACACATTATAACACAATCATATTTTCTCAAAAGACATCTTCAAAAGAGTGGACACGAGTTCATCTAAGCAATGCCATCTGCCCCTGTTCATTTTCCACTTTTATTGTGGAGCTAGCATGGTTTGATGAGTTATTCTTTTAGTGACTCCTCTAATGGCTGCCATTTCTTTGACTACCCACAGAAGGAAGATGGAACAGTAAACAGAGACTTTAAAAAGACCAAGAGTAGCGAGCAAGTGACAGAGGCTTTCCATGACTTTGTCAAAGGGAACATGAATATCCTGGTGAGTGTGTGTTTGTGTGTTAGGGCGCTTTGCCAGTGTGGGACTCCTGTGAGTGAGCGCCAAGAAACTGAGGGAACACCTCGAAAAAAAAACCCTCATAAACTCCCAGGGGACGTTTGTTCGACTTAAGTGTTTCCTTTGTGTCTTCCTCCGAGTTGACAGACTTAAAGGTCTCTGCTAAAGTACTGCGGAGAATCTCTGTGGGGAATGAGTTTGCATTTCAAATCACATTTTGTCCCTGGGAAGTGGGAAAAAGGCTGGTCTGTCTTTTCTTTTCACGTTTAGCTCGTATTCCCTACAGAATGTAATGATTGTTTTGTGATTTCTTTTTTCAGCTCTTGTCCTCTGTTTTATTGTTTTGCTTTATGTGGCTTCTACATGTGCTGTGCAGAGTATTCAGAAGGAGCAGCTGTTTCTGCTCAGGGGATGAAGCTTATAGAGTATTACAGCGGCCTTCGCCCTTCTCGCTCACTCATTTTTAGTCATAACTTGGCATTGTTACATAATGTTCTATTGGATGCTCATGTAGAAGAAAGACTACTGGAACATAAGTATAAAAATAGAACCATTGATCTTAGTGTGCAGAATATCTTCAAAACAAACAAAGTCTTCCAGTTTGATACTGACACCCATACATCCGAAAACCTTTAGCACAAACATTTCCAAAGAAGTTTGGTCTTGGCTCAGCCGTTTATCTGATGCCATGCTTGTTCTTCGTGACTGCTCTAGTTGTCCAACTGTGTTTGCTGAAGAGATGGGAAAAAAGCAAGTTCATTCATTCATGACTGTGCCACAGAGAGCTATAGATAATAAACCATTACATACTGTCAGTGCAGAGTGACTTTATCAGTTACTTAAAGTTTGATTTTTAAAATGAATTTAAGAACAGATGTAGCCAAATATGCTTATTAGCGACGTATATTTTAATTATCATTTCTTTAATTTCTACTCAAAATGGTGAAGTAGTTATTTATTTTTCAGCACCAGTAAAAAAGCAGGACACATTAATTCAGAAAACTTTAGTATAGATTCCTTACCTTTATTTTCTTTTCACAGTAGTTGACATTTATATATTATTTCATTCCCAAATACTCTTTAAAAAATGGGCCACAAAAGTTTTTTTTATTCAGTGTGAAATGTTTGACGTTTTAAAGATATGTTCAAATAATGTACATGATATTTATCCATTTAAAGTTTATTCCAAGAACCTTTACATTATGTGAAGGATATTTAGAGTGAAAGTGAAAATGACTATTTGTCATTGTGAACACACTCAAGCACCACAACAAAATGTGACCTCTGCATTTAACCCATGACACGTGCACACGTGAAACAGAGGGCAGCTATCAACAGCGCCCGGGGAGCAGTGTAGTGGGACAGTACTTTGCTTAAGGGTACCTCAATAGTGCTCGGGCTGGGACTCGAACCTGCGACCTTCAGGTCTCAAAGGCAGCGTCCTAACCACTAGACCACCATTATAATGCATAAACTCTTAAACTATTAAAAGGTTCATAAAACTTTTCTGTTTTCTTATAACAATGGTTCTTTGAAGAAGCATCCATGGAAATGTTCTTCATGAAGACAAAAATGGCATCAAGAACTCTTTGCTGCTTCTTTATGTCTGTGTCGGGTAATTTTCGGACAGAAACACCTGTGGATTTTTCAGATCGGATGCAAGAAAGTAGTACTTGGTCTGTAAGGTCTCGTCTGTAGTCAGTAGTTTCGAAGCTTCTGTTTTTCATTTATTTCCCCCGACTTTCCTCTTCCTTATGCAAATGGATGATCATCTATCTAATCTCAGAAATATCTCCTTTATCTATGTTAGATGAGTATGAATAAGAAATGCCTGAGATAGTTGAGATGTTGCTGATGTTAGCGTCTCTTTGAAAGGGAACATATTGTCAGTATGAGCTTTAGGAGCAGCGATTGTTGGGAGGAACATGATTGTAAGACTGCATGGATTAAAGAGTTAAAGTGGCAGAAAACACAAAAGCGAAGTGTAAACACATTAAATATAGATTTGATGTTACACTTAGTGTTGGAGGTTGTGCGTCATTTTCAGTTAATGTTGTCTGTTTTTTTCTGAAAACATTACTTTTATATTTAAATAAATGAAAATATGTTTAACTTTTGCACAATACTGCAAATGTACATATTTAAGGTATAGCTATATGCATTTATCAACCTGGTACCAACTTTGTTTCTGTGTTGGCAGAATTCCTATCTCAACCGGCTTAAGGAAATCAGGGAGACTTTGGAAATTTCGCAGTTTTTCAAGACACATGAGGTAAACAGCACTACGGTTGTCCCTCTGGCTATTTTAAGTGACCGTTTTAAATTCACTGAAGTGCCCTTTTGCCTACACATGTCAGGAGGAACAGCAGCAGTTTTTAGGAAGACTAATTTATGTGTTCACACAGAGTGCAATAAATAATTACGCTGGAAAAAGGCCAATAAAATGTCCCTTAGTTATTCTAGATTACACACAGTCATTGAACATCAGCAGTTTTGCATACGACATTCCTTTTACATACGTTTTTCAGGTACACTTTACTCTTGAGCTGCTATCATGAATACCAAAATGACTGGGATTAGACTAGATGCTAGATTAATATCACTGTAAAATATTTCAGATCACACTTTACACATTAAAGGTGTAAAACCCCCCACTTGCTTACAGTCACACCAAGTCAGCACTACTCTCTCTTATGCTTTGTAAAGCATGACCTTCTCATATCAGTATGTTAAATTATGACAAGTACACTTTGTAAAACTAATGCAAAAAACATGCATGCTGCTTGATTTAATTAACATTTTAATATTGTTTGCACACATGCCAATGTTTGTTCTCATCATTTAGAAGGAAACTTTACAGAGGGAAAATATAGGAAAAATAGGGGCTGTTGTATACCAACTCTCTACATAAGTGTTGTTTGTAGTATAGTAAAGAAGAGAGATACACACTTTTAAATGTTTGACAGAATAAAACAACTGGGGTGGACAAAGTACAGAAAATTTCACTTAAATTATATAGTGAAAGATGAGGGTACTTTGTCAGCATCTTTCATAGTTCATAGTTCATAGTTGAATCAAACATATACTTGCGTATATGTATGATGGCCTTTACTAGGACTATTGGCAGACTGCAACTTCGAACCCTGGTGGTGTTGTGGCCATCTGTGGCAAAAATGACTTTGGAGTATATAGAGGAATATATGGAGTACACTGTTTCTTTCCTCTCCTCTGTTGATGTGTACAGGTGATCGGCAGTTCTCTCCTCTTCGTCCACGACAAGCGGGACCAGGCAAAGGTGTGGATGATAGACTTTGGAAAGACTACTCCACTTCCTGAAGGTCAGGTGCTTACCCACCGAGCCACATGGGTGGAGGGCAATCGTGAGGATGGCTACCTCTTGGGCCTGGACCATCTCATAGACATTATTAGCCACATGGTGGAGCCAAAGTCTCTTTAGAGAGAGAAAAGGTCCCCAGCTCTTCTCTTTTTCTCTTTCTCTCTCTCTGCTCCCCCTGGGTGGTTTGCCCGCACTACAGTACATGACCTGCCTGGTTTACCATAGAAAGCTACCCCAATGACCTTCCCCCCCAAAACAAAACGGCAGCCATATGTGATGTATGAGTGTGTTTATACATGGATGTAAAGATATAGATACTGTACATATAGTGTATAGAGTGTACAGTACAGTGTTTTCAGTAGAGGTTGTGTTTTGAGTGGGCTCTCTGCAGCTAGTGCTTTTGTCAACGTATGTCTAAATGTCACATTTCTCTTCATCCTCCTTTAATGTGATGTTTGTAAAATGTTTGTGCTGCAGCATCAAGCACTTGTGCCTTTCTTACTCACATTGTTTTGAGTAAGATTCTTGCAACCCTTTACTTGCATATGGGAAAAGAAGACACTGGAGCAAGGTTTCTTATTTTTAGTTTAACACCTAACATTCTGTAAATTATCCCAATATCTTTTTTAGCACTAGCAGGCTACTACCCCTTTGTTTGAGCAAACTTATCCAAATCTAGATATAATGGTTAATGACTAAGTTTGTATTCAGTTGGTTGTGGTTTTATTAGTAATGTTTTATTTGTTTTTTTCTGGTGATTTTGCTACCTGGCTGTAATAACTGACCATTTTCGTAGTGTTAATAATGCCTATAGTCATTTATTCTGAATGCCTTTTGTAGAACAAGAGATTGCAAAGAAAGACGCATATAGCTGTGCATAGCATTTGGACTAGCTGGGTTTCTGCAATTAACGTTGCTTTAATCAAATGGGTGAGGCCAGAGGTGAGAGAATGCACAGCTCCATTAGAAAAGAATTCAGGGTCAACACTTGCGCATTAGTACGCGTCTCTAAGGGAAAATGCTGATCTAGGATCACCTCCCTTTCTCTCTTTTTTTAAAGCAGCTCCTAACCAAGTGAGAAACAGTCTTAACCCAAAGAACACAGTGCCTTTGAGCTTCTGCCTGTTAATCTGTTACTTTCCCCACAGACTGTGTCATACAGTGCTGTTAGTTTTCAGTTCAATATTTTCAAAATAATCACTGTCCAAAAGTGTGGCCAGCTGACTGGCACTGATGCATCCCTACAACTCACGCTTAACTGAATACCATGTTAGAAACATGTTTAAAGGAATAGGTCAGCTATACATGCTTATGTTGCTAACAATGAGTGGACACTCTTAGTCACCATTAGCATGATATTATTTGATGCTCAGATCAGAATGATGCTAATCAGTGGCTTTCATTCACTTTTAGCAACAGTAGCATTGACTGAACTTTTTCTGTAAGGCAGTGTTTTTTCAGCTTCAGCCACTTGTATTAGACATTTGTATTTTCCATTAACTCGGGTAATTTTCTAGTTTTAATGTCTATCATAGCAGAGAATGCCCAAAACCATGCAGTGAACCTTGGACCTGGAGGGCTAATGTTGGCAATCACTGGTTTAAGGTCATGCAGTTGATCAGCTGCAAGATCTAGTCACCATCCACCTGAGGAAAAAATGAAAGAGTCAGGACTTTCTGAAGCTCATTTCGAGGTGAGGTGAATGTTTTTTGCATGGCCATTTGCTATGCAAATCCACCACTCCTACATACTCAGCCCTGGCCAAACAGTCGGATAAGAGCCAAGGAAAACAAAAGGAAGCGATAAAAGCTAATTTGTGGGTGAGAATGGCAGCCGTCTGCTGACAGAAGTTCAGCAGCCGATGGTTGATGTAAACTAGGGTGAGGAAGATCTGGGGAAGGCAGCGCATGAACCTTCAGTCTGTTCCTTCAGAGTGGATTTTAACAGTTTATGGCAACGTTCTGGGTTTTTCTCTCATTCCTCATTAAGCTCATTAAAAGCTGAACTTGATACTTGTACATGATACATGTTCTTATGCTCTTATTTAGGAACTGAAAGACTGGACAGTGGGCAAGCCTCCCTTGCTACTCTAACCAGTTCCCAGAATCAAAGAGCAAAGGCAGAGGTAGACAAAAAGTCACTTGTTTTGCCTGTGCCTTCTTCTCATTTGCTCCAGAAAACATGTGAACCAGTGAACTATGCACCATAAAAGGCCAGAAGACTTGGAGAGATCTGCCTTAATTTCAAATGGATACCATTTAAAATGGATAAAACGGACCACAAGGTGAATGTTAACTGAGCGACCAAAGCATGATTACTCAAGATTTACTTTGTTTCTTTAATTTCTGCACAGTTGAAAAGTTTAGATGTAAACAAAGTCTTTCGATGTGAAACTTAGCACTACAGAGAAACTTGCCCACTCAGGATTTTTTGCAATGGTAATGACTGGAACCAAGGTTCACAATGTCTACAACACAAATATAGCCATTCTGTTTGCTAAACCAGTGATATATATGTATGTTTTCTTAGCTTTTTGTAACGCCAATAATGGTAAAATAGTGGTAAATCTAAAAAAATGTGCTATTTGTCTTTGCAACACCCTCCATTTTCCTCTACATCCTCTGTGTATTGGAAAAATGAGTTGCAGGCCAAAACATTGTAGCCAATGTAGTGTTAATTATTTGTGACAACTTACTGTGAGGTCGCTTTTAGAAGCATTAAACACTAACACTTGGTTCCTGTCATTACTGCTGTGAACAATTCTAACTCCAAGGTTTTCTAGAATGGCACATTTCACATCTAACCATTCTGAATGACTTTGCTTCATCTTAAATCATCTTAATGATTTATTTTAGCAGGTTTTTAAAAGAAATAGGTGGTAATACAGCAGTGTTCAAAAGTCTAAAAGCAGAACTTAGAAATGATCCTAGATGTGGGAGTGGGGCATCCCCTGCTGGAATGGTGTTGTATTACGTAGAACAAACAAGACTCAACCAACCTTTTAGCGGTGTGTCTTAAAGAACTTTGCCTTTCTAATTGTGTGTGTGAGGTGAAAATGTATGAAAGCTGTTGGTGGTGTCATACACAAACTCATATTTATTGTCTTTGACATTTTGCACAAGAACACTAAATGTAGCTGCATGATTCTTGCCTTTTTTGTTGATTAGCTGCACATTTCTTTGGTAGCTTTAGATACTCACTGTATTTTAGATTCTTAGGTTCTTTGCTTTCTAAAATAGGTGATGTTTTCCAGAACACATTCTCTGTACAAAGAGAGAAACTCAAGGTGGACTAGGTAATATCTTGCATTGGTTTTGGTTTCAGTCTATAGATTGCTTCCAAAGTCAGAACAATAACAGCACCATTATATAATACTTAATCCTCTGCTTTTTCCAAACTTGCTTTTATGCTTTAGCCTATGCTATGTTTCACCATGTCAATACTTCAATGAACTATGCTTGGCTGTACAATTTCATGGAAGTAAATGAACAACTGGTCAAATGCTCATGTGTGTCTCTTGTCCTCATTCTTAGCTACAATCTTCAGTCTGGAAAAAAAGCCTGTAGATTTGTTGGGCAAAATCATCTTAGGAGATTTAATCAGTCATATTTCACGGCCAGTTTTAATGAGTTGCTCCCTGTCATATAAGGCAGAGCTCTTTGCTCTTATCTCCTCATTCTGCTCGGTCTATTTTCAGGCATTAATCGTATTGGGAGACTTTTGCCAAGAAAGACTTAAGTTCCAAGGGACATATTTTAGGAGAGAATTAACAACTCCATGCTCTGTGAAATGAAGTGACTAAACCTCAAATGGTAATGCACAGTGAAATGAGGTTTCCCCTTTTTTGGAAACATTAGGTACAGTTGCAGACCTTTGAACTGATTTCCTATGTAAATGGATTAAAGGTACATGATGTGTCAGGGGACATAAAAAGGGCTGAGTGTTGAGATTCAGTACATTTATGGTACTAAACGATTTACTCAGATATTACTGGGTATCTAAAAGTTCTGTCATTCAGTCTTGATATACGTTATTCGAAGTAGTCAGTCCTAGTATGAACAAACCAAAAGGCATGTTCCTAAAACTCGACTACTGATTGGCTGTCTAAAACCTTGGCTACAATTATAAAGTCCTAACAGAATAAAAATTTGTCTCACACAAGTAATTTCTGCAGAATTTTGGCCTATTGAAATATTAAACACCACAACACTTCAAAACTTTGTAAATATTTGTAAGTTTCTAAATTGCCCTCAATAGAACTAGCACAAACCACCCAAACAGTACTAGGAATGCTGGCAGCAACATGGAGGTAGAGTTGTTGTTTTTGCCACCATTTGCTCATACACAACACAGAAAACGAAAAAAATTTGAACACAATTGAACATAGCTGTGTCTATGAGAAATAAGTCTGGCATGTCAGCTGTCTTCTGTGTTAAAGCATGACACTTCTAAAGAGCTAACAGACACTTTGTTTACTACCAAGACTAGCTACTTTAGCCACCTTGGATTTTTGGGTATATGATGTATAAATTTCATTGTGGAATATTGTTCTTAGCTAGGTTACAATTAGACAATTTTAATTTAATCACGACGTCTAAAACATAAGAGGGACTTCGATCTTTTTAACGAGGTCCAAACCCCTTTTGCTTCCTCATGGCATTGGGCCTGGGACTTGACCAGTGTACACTACTATTGGATCATAGTCAGTTTAAAAGGTAGCCCACAGCCCAATTGGACTGAACCTTCATCAGAAGGCAACTGCCCACTGCTCAGATTCTCCTTCGACTCTGCCCCAGAATCTGCAACCGAGAGCCAACCATTTGGGAATGAAGACCAGAGCCTGTATTTACAAAGCTTTTCAGAGTAAGAGTGCTGCCCTAGAATTAGATTACTTTTATTTACTATGACTTTATTGACAAGAACATATATCAAGCACTCCTACTTTATGAATATGTGCTCTGGACCAATTTGTATCATTTCATGTAATTTATAAACATTAAAGCACTTGATTTCAAGAAAATACATTGATTTAAGAAGGAATGAAGAAAACAAGAAACCTCATTTCCTCAAAGTCCTGCCCATCCAGATTGACACTGGGAGAAGTTCTACCACCATGGAACCCCTTGCATGCAGCATTCACTCCTTGTTCTTGTTATTCAGTATCCTTTACTCATTATTCACTATTGTATGTTTATTAGTTCAATCTTCATTATTTATTGCTCTTGTGTTTTTGTTTTTTTTTTGCTATACAGTGTGAACCAGAGGAGGATGGGTTTCACCTTTGTCTGCTCAGTTAAGACTTGGGCTGAGCAAAGTTGCTTTGTGACGCCTGCTTTAGCTTTTCCCTGAAATTAGGCGCCACCTAGTGGTTCTTCTCTCCTTGCACCAGGACTGTTGACTGTCTGGAACAGTTTCCCAACAGTGATGCTGGAGGCCTCTTTCTTCTGCAGATTTCAGAGTTTATCACCTCTCAACACAACTGATCCAACTAACCAATTAATTAAGAAGCCTTTCCTGGGCTGAAGTGGTGTGTAAGAGGAATGCACTAAAATGTGAAGGGCAGGGATGCCCTCTGGGATGATGGCTGGGGACCACTAGTCTGAAGATGAAGTGAAGGCAGAAAAACCCCAGCATTTCCCACAATCATTTCTTCTTGTAAAGGATAAGAATGCTAAATTGAGTTCCATGGTGTCTAATAAAGGTCAGTGGGCTTACCTTCCCAATAATCCTAGTGTTATGCAAGTGACTGTTCTTCTCTAAGTGACTTTTCTTTCACCGGTATTCACATTTGGATTTGTGTGTCTGTAGGAGCAGGTCACATTTATAACTATTTTGACGTCCACCTTTATACCTTAACAGGCTTTTCCCAACACCGAAAAGAGTATGCAGTCACACAAGGATAAAAGTAGTTCTTTGATGGTGTTTGATGTGAAAATCAGGAGGCTTCTTTTCCCTCTTCAGAACCTGAACGTCCTTATTTAGACATGTTTGGCCTGAGGCACTGAATTGGCTCAGAAATATTAGCCTTGGGACCAGGGAGCTTGGAGTGAGGCCATGTTCAAGAGCCAGGAAGCCACCCACCCACGCACACACTGATAAATGCACACACGCTCACACACACATGGTATTGCTAACTTTTGAGGGGCTTTCAATTCCACTGTGTTTAAGTGTAGCTAAATAGTGCTTTGCCTTTAGCAGAAACCTCAGTAATCAAAAGGAGATCTTTTGGTATGCTTCGTTTGGCAACTGAAGGCTGTAATTTGGAAACATAAAAGGTATCTTCACAGTGATCATCATACTGTCTCAACGAGCATCTGGGATGTTAATGTTTTCCTTTCACAAAGCAAGCATTCAGTCCCCACAAAGGATGTAAAAACAAAATACACAGTTTTAGCTGGAGGAAAAAACATAACAGCTGATTCTGTCATGAACCCTAACTGCCACTTAATAAATTATTAATATCAATGGCCAAAACAGGGCCATAATGCATAACAGTAAGACTGTAACACTTAGCTACATTACTAGAATAAAATAATTATAAAAAGATCTTTGCCATAAAACTAATACATATATAAACTAAAGCTAATTCATGCATGATAGCCCAATTGCCTTTTTTATAAAGCCCATATCCTACATGTTTCATCAAGCTTTTTGTGGGTTTGTGTACCAAAACAAGCATAAATATTTTTACACAGGACTAATATATAGACCTCCGTCTTGATATCCTGTATTGCACCTCTTTTAAAAAGCATTCTGTGTACAGATACACAGTGGAATCAAACACCACTCCAGATTCTTCTCCTTCATTGTTCCTCAATGATGGAATGAGCTGCCTAGTGACACAAGATCAGCTGAGTCTCTCTCAATGTTCAAGAAGCTTCTCAAGACTCTACTGTTCCACACCCACCTCAGCACATAATCCTAGCGGTCATGTATGAACTATTGTTACCTGATATCTGACCAGATGTCACCCAGAGAATAATGTTCCACATAGTTTTACTGTAGCACTTGTCAACTGGTTATATTGTAGTAGTTTTTGTAAACACTTGGCATATGTATTTATTATAGTAGTTGTGGTCTTTTATTTTACAATTCAGAGCACCATCTTCAGTGTTGCTCTATGCAGCACTAATGCTTGATTGTTTCCGCTGTCCTGGAAGTCGCTTTGGATAAAAGCATCAGCCAAATGAATAAATGTAAATGTAAATGATACATATTTTATAACATCATCATGAATATGTAAGGCTCATCTACTGTAGTATAAATCAATATATATATATTAGTTGATTTTTGTGATGTCACAGAAACAAACAATTATAAACAGTTTTTGAGCCTTTACAGTGTTTACATGTTACATAATGTCCAATTATATAGGCCTTTTAAGCTAATGAAAAGATGCTGCACTCATGTGGTCCTCAAATGGCCTCAAATAAAAAAACTTTTCCAACAAACCAAGGTCATTCTATGTGGAAATAACTGTTACAACCAAATACCATAATGTATATTAAACAGTAGCAAAATTTATATAATATGTAAATTGCACCATTAATCAAAATTCTTTTATGCATCTACTGAATATTTTTGTGTTAACAACTTGGCAACTCTTGCTCCTCACAATGTACCAACATTTTCTTGTTGCTTCAACTTAAGTCACACATGAGTGCATTGATACTAACAGGCATTTAAGAAAGAGAGAAAGCTCTGAATTGGAGAATTGGGTTAAATGACAGGGATGGACAGTAATGAAATACATTTACCCGAGTACCATATTTAAGAACATTATTCCGGTCTCTATATTTCACTGGAATATATATATACTGTATATATACA
>JBBPDA010000152.1:13130694-13152994 GCA_037974385.1 Arnoldichthys spilopterus | reverse complement strand
CATACAATATACAATGTAGTATGTATTATACATTATATAATAAGCAATAGTCTATACAGTGAGCTATGCAGTGTACAGTGGACAGTCCAGGAGCACAGTACTGAGGCAGCCAACCACAGCGCCATCTTGGACCAAATCACCACATTGCAGTAGTGTTTACTGTGTATAAAAAGTCAGTCAATCCACCCATCAATCTTTAGTCTTGCATAATATCCTTGTGTCCTTTATAGGGACGAGTTAAGACACAATAATAAGATACGGATGCAAGGGAAGGAAATCTGAACAAATTTTTTTTTAATTTATTAAAGCAATTTGAGAAGGACAGCAGAACAGCAGCAATTACAACATCATCTTCAGGCACAGCATGAACAATGATGCACCCTCTTTGTATGGCCTTGCCTCCCTATTTACCAGGGTATTGGCAAATGTCTAATTATCAGTTAACATGTGCAGCTCACTCTATCAGCAGGAAGGTGTCCTCTTCCTAACCCCATCCTTAACCCTATGTGCACACAGTTCTCTTTCTTTCCTACAATATATACACAAACACACAAATTCTCTCTGTTGCCTTTGGCTTGCTCATTAGAGGCTTTCTAAAAAGATTCTAAAAAGCTGCGATGTGACAATGTCGCTATAGAAATTGAAATAAAATTGACAATTTTACACATCATAAAACACCCAGTCACACACATACACTTCTATATACACATAAACTATATTTAAACACACTCAAATATACTGCACACTCTTGAAAAACATATAAAGGCTGTTTTGTTTTCTCTCTATTCCTCTGGCCTTTTTTATTCTTAGTATTTTTTCCCTTGTTTGTTTATCCTCTGCGTCACACTGACACATTTTTGTTGTGCTGTCTTTCACATTGCTGTTTATGCTTCTGAAATAGTGAAAGTAAAGAGAAGCACCCTCAGACTGCAGAACAATTCACAACTCTCCAGTAAGGGAATCCCCAGGAGTGTGAAGGTTCTGTCTCTTGCATGTGGTTTTTGCTGGAATCTTTTTACTGCAGCCCGGCTAAAGCCCCCACACAACTGGAAAAGAAGTCTAGTCCTTGGTTGTTTCTACTCAGGGTTTTTCTGAACCAGTTTTTACTACAGTCAACATCTGATTCCAGTAACAGTAAAACGGTACCTGGTCAAGGACGGTTAAGTGTAATCAATTTCTCCTCTTTGTTCTCGTCATCTTTCCTGGTCAGTGCTTTTATTCTTGATAACTCAGGGGCTATGGCTACCATGTCAGTGGCTGCAACTCCCAGAGGGTCTGAAATAGCCTACACTGCTCATCCAATGGCCATGACCTCTGCACAATTTTTTGTCACAGCACCTCCAGTCTACACTGTTAAATTAGCACCTAGTGAATCAACCATATAATTTTTGTTGGAAAGACAACCAATGCATTAAAAAATGCTAATTATTATTTAAGCACTTCTATCCCATTGACCTGTGATGCTATTGTAGTCACTGGCTTTTGTTTCCTTTTCATGATACAGTTCCACCACATCCTTCCCTCAATCATGGCCTATTCAACACCATTTGTAATGTGCTCAAGTATGTGTTTCCATTTTCTGTTGGACTATGATAAGCATGAAAGTTGGTGGGGTTCACTGGAGGTTCTATGAAGGATTAAATGATTTGCCATGCAACACTTGAGTTGACGACACCGATCAAATTCTCAGGAACTACACTACGTGTCAAAACTAGACACACCTAACTCAATATGCATTTTTCATAATATTAAAGAAAATTTTAAAGGAAAGAAGGTCCTGGGTTCAATCCCCAGGTCACCCATGGCTGCCTTTCTGTGCAGAGTTTGCAAACTCTGCCTGTGTTCATGTTGTCAGGTTTTGATCTTGTTCTTGTCTGGGTCTGTTTTGTTTTCCTTTGCCATTTGCTTCTGTCCTTGTGTTTATGTTTATGTCCTAGCCCCGTCTAAGTCTCCACCTTTGTCACATGATTCATGTGTCAATCACCCCCTATGTTCAGGTGTTCTTCATTACGTTTCTTTTTATAGTCTCGTGTGTTTGTCCTAGCCCTTTTCAGTTGTGTGTAACTGTTGTTATCCTTTAGTCTCTATCATGTCATTAGATTCGGTTTTCTTGGTCTTTGTTTTACAATTTTCGTAGTTAATGTTCTGTCTTAGTGTTACTTGTTTATTTAAATAAATCATTTCTGATTACTTCTGTCCTGGGTGTACACCACTTTAGACCCGTAGTCAGCTGGGATTGGCTCCAGCTTCCCTGCGACATGAAAGAAGCAGTTTAGAAAATGGATGGATGGATGGAAGCTTATCCTTACATGGTAATGAAATTTGCTAACTTAATTTGAACTGCACACTCTGCTTATATCCTGTTTAGACATATTTGGACTGACTCACACACTGACTAACAGTAGCCCACTGTGCATTTCAACTGTGTGCTGCCATATAGCCTCACCAACTGAATGGTTAACCCTCTATTAAGTTGTCTTATACTGACATTCATCGCAATTGATGTAGGGACAGATAGAAATGTTGACGAGGACATGCCCCCTCATCCCTTGTACCACCTGCGCCCCAGGTACATGCATGAAAAATGTTGGCATCGACCTACAAACCCCACATGGGTACATCACTAACCCTTTTCTGCTATTATTATTTACTTCTACTGTTGCTGTAATGTCTAGGAGTCAAAACTAGGGATGCACTATGGCATTGGCACAAATATACATAAAACATATCAGAATTGTCCTACAAATCCCACATCAGTGCAACCCTAATTTATTAACATGCAGTATATGCATATGTTATCTCTTCAACACTTTTTTATCCACCCAGGTTAAGGTTACCTGCCTGTTTCCAATGCACATAGTTCTGTTATTTTTTATGTATTTATTTTAAAGATGAGCAGTATAGTTTGTGCAGTTTCCATGTACATGACATACTGGGGAGTAGCTGATTATGATTCTTGCATCTTAGAGTTCCCCCTGCTGGAACTCCAAGTAACAATTTCTTTAATGAAATCACATTTGACTTTTGTAGTATAAACCATTGTATTAAAAGGTAAATATTCAGTTTCAATGTACTGCTAAACTTGCAGAAACAGCTTCAGATTCATAAGTCACACTATAAAATGTCTGTCAATTTAACGCAGAACAAAATCCTCCATGTGATACTAAGCAATTTAACTGGATTTATTTGCCATTTAAATGAACAATTTAGCATAATTCAGCAGAATAGTTCTTTCAACAGTCCAAATCCCACACAATTTAAATCAACTTTTGCCGGGTTATGTTTTATACAGTGCAGAATTTTTTGAAACAGCTTCATCTATAAGGTCAAGAGCATAGAAATAAAGTTAAATGTATCTATATTGCCGCTTTCTGAACAAAATCTTGTATCCTGTAGCCTCATATACAGACTTAATATTTAATGTCCTTAATTAATGGTGTAAATTAATGTAAAAATATTCAGTTTAAAGGCATTTTAGACCATTTGGCCATCATGAAACTTAGGGTCTAGTTAAGGTGCCAAAAAATAAAAATATATTAAAATACATTTGTTGTAGTTCTTGCAGTAATCTAAACAGATGTGTTGGCCCATTGTGCCTTTAATAGTCACCTCGGTGAAGCCAGTCCCACCAGTTTGTTTATCTGCAAAACCAAATACAGTTTATCATTTTTGGCCAGGCCCCATCCTATAAGTTAGGAATAAATCAGCTAGCTTGCACCCAGTCCATGTTCTTTGTCAGTAATCAGTCTTGGGGTGTAAGAAGCCTGGATTTTAAGGGGTTAAACAGTATTCTTTTTTTTTAAAGTAATTTTTGTTAAACACACAAATATTAGAATAAATACAATAACAGGAACACAGCAAATAGTGTAATGTATATAAATGTATTACATTAATTTTAATGTAAAAGTTTGGCTCAATCAATACTTGATTTAAAACCTTAAAACTCTCTTGATTTGTTTCTTTCTGGTTTATTTGCATTTATTTTAATGTTAACTTGTGTCTTTTTGTAGAAAAAAAGACGCTTTCCTTAGGAGATAAAAGGTTCAGAGCAATTTGCATAAGAGCTTCAGACATTTGCACAGTCTGTACCATAAATCCAGGAAGATAATAGACCAGTTAAACTGATGGAATGCTGGGAATGGGACAGAAATTTCATGCATAAGTCCTTATTTGGAGAGGGAATATAAGAGGGATTATTTTTTTTTGATAAGCCACTGGATTATTAGAAAGTTTGTTGTGTAGAGAAATATATAGCAAGTTACAGACCAAGGAACAAGACACTGGTGAATTAAATACGTATATTTCTTGAAAAGTTCTCTCAGACCCTGCTTCAAGAATAGCTAAAATGGGCTAGCACCACTTTCCTGGAGTAACTGGGTGTTTTCAAGAACCTAAGTAACTGAAACATAGTTGCTTATAATTGGTAGAATGACCTGTAGATTGAAGCCATGTGCTTGGGTGGGTCTTGCACTGTAAATTTACTGTATTATATCATGTAGTATTTTATATATCACAGTACAATTAGCATAGTGTCATCATATTATTATAATTCACTATAAATTCTTCAAGATAATGTCCATTCTCTACTTGCTTAATAATTTAAACCAAGTTCCTTTAAAAAGTAACTATCCCAGAATTCCGTGCAATTATTACAGAACTAAAATGTAAGAAAGTAAGGACACTATTACTATTCTAGAACATAAACACAAAATATGCTAGATGAAAACACAAAGTAGACCTGAAAGCAGTAGTAAAATTAGAAACATGAGATACCTACCATGAAGTAAGTCAGGATGGTGGAGTTGGGGAACCAGGAGCTTTATGATGTGTGTGGGGCTACAGGAGTGTTCGGTACAGTGTTGCTGGGGTGTACTGGGTAGTTGCGTGGACATTTATGCACCTTCAGCAATGATGGCCTATAGTAGCTAGGAAGAAACCTGTGCTGTTCTATGCATGGATGACTCACTGCTTAATGTTGAAATACTCCTGTCATTTCTCTTGATTTAGCAGAAATTGTCAATGCCTAAGTGCACTGATGAGTGGACAGAATTTAGTATGAGGATATTGGTAGCACTCCCTGTTATAAGTGCACTGACTGCACCATGGTTGTTCACACTAGGAGAGTAAACATCTGTGTAGTGAACTCCTGGCATCTGAATTGACCTTCTCAACATTTGTTGTAATTTAAAGTAAATGCCTTGTTTACTATGCTCTTACACTTCTTTCACTCTTCAGCTGTAAAGCATGTCCGATAGGTAGAAAAATACCAGTTGCTGAGTGTTTAAAGTAGCTACTGTGATTTCTATGCAACAGAATTACAGCTCTATATAACAGAATTAAAGCTCTTAACTTTGTACAATACTGTATACTTATATCTAAGCTCGCACCATAATATTCCTGCACTTCTTTTTTAATTTTCTGCCCAATTTAGTTATTTCCAGGTTTACCATCTAGCTAGGACTTCCCCTAACACACAATACCACCAACACCAAGGGTGAAAGGCTAGAATGTTCTTCTTTCAAATAACTTAAAGCCAGTCACTGCCTCTTTTCAAACTGCTGCAAATGCAACATCATTTGAGTGTCACATGCTTGAAGGAGAATGTTAACTGACAGTTTCATCAGCTAACAAAGCTCTGTGCTGACTGTTATTACGCTTCTAGTGAGGGACAGGGAGGACCATCTCACCTACCCATAGAGACTCCAGGCCATATTTTTCTTTATATCTTATCCAGAGCAATGCACATGGGTGCTTAGTGCTCTACTACAATAAAAACATGATCCTCACACAAGTAAACCTAGTCTTAAGAGCTGCTTGTGGACCAAAATCAGAGCTGAATTTTAAACAGTTTTTCACAAGTGGTTTTTCTGGACAGTTTTACCACCAGTAACTTAAAAAAGACCCCACACAGTAACTATAAGCATGTTTTATTAGGTACAGCACCTCCTAAGTTACAGCAATGTGACACTAAACATGTTCTATTGGATCATCCTTGTCTTTAAATAACAAGAGCAGTTTTGTTCCCTTTGACTTTGTTGCAAGTTTCTAAATGTGACATACAAAAAAGCAGCACTTGAAACACATTATGATTCACATAACTGTATAATTTTAGTCCCTCTGTACCACAGAAACCTTAACACAGCTAAAACACACATACACACATACCATATTCTGTAACAGTGGACACTATTCAATAATAAGAATAATACAAGACTTTCCAGAGCAGTTTTACAATAGATCTTGAATACATAGTTTCTCTGGAAATTTATTTGAAACAGCTTCTTCAACACAGAAATAAAAAAAAAAAGTTCAGGGAGAATGTTGGTGGGTTATTTTTAAAATGTTCTTTAAACTGAGCCTGTGTTTCTCAAAAGCACTGTTGTGTCAGGAACTTAAGATTACTTTTGGGTATCACGGTCATAGTTATTGCCCTGCAGTGTCAGTCAAAAGTTTGGATAATTCTAATTGAATTCATGGCTTTTAGAGACTTATATCTAAAGGTTTATGGTTAGATACTTGTTTCTCAGACAAACAGAAACTATAATGGAAAAAAAAAAATTGGTTGAATTTCTCCACCCAAAATTTTGAGATTAAAATACTTTTACGGAACAAGCTCTCAGCAGATATAGGACTCAAGCAGATAAAACATCTTAAAAGAGCCTCCCAGGCGGCTCCTTCTGAAGCTGTTTGAGATAATTCCAAGAGTTATCACTGAGGCAAGTGGTTAATGCTTTAAAGGATCCAAAGTACAGGAGGTTTGGTGTCCTTTATTGTCTGTTTTGGTTCCATTTTCCCCAAATGTGAAAAGTAGGCATTATAAGGAAAACCCTTATAGAAGTGTGTGCAATGTTTGATTGGAACTTTAGGTTCAAGTTGAAAAAGTAGATCCTAATCATTATTAGAGTGTCTCTTAATCCTGCTCCTGGTAACTCACAGCAGCACTACAAGATTTGAAGTATTCCTTGATTCAGCTCACCTGATTCAGCTCATCAACTGATTATGGAGCCCTTCATAAGCTAGGTCAGGTGGGCTGGGGCACAGAAAAGTAAAACTGTGCAGAGCTGTGGGGGGCCAACAGCAGGATTAAAAAACATGGGAAAACTTGCATTTTTCAACTGAATTTCTATATCTGCTGCATCTGTAATGTGAAATCATTCAGCAAGGATGTTTGTTTTCCTGTACAGAAAAATGTCATCTTCCTTGTATCTACACTCATTGTCCATTCTTACCATATAAATGCACGTCTTCATTTAAAATGACTGTAGTCCATCTGTTTCTCTGCATCATTTGCAAGCCCCCTTTGATCAATGGTCAGAACAGTGCTGAACAGAGTGCATTACACACAATAGTGCTGCTGGGCCACTTCTTTAGAAATATTTAACTTGGTGGTCCACTTTGCAGATGTAAAGTTATTGAAGATAATTCATGTAATGGTGCACAATTTGTGTTGGTCATCCCCTAGTCCTTCATCAGCAGTCAGTTTCTGGCCACAGTATTCTCACTTTTAAATATTTTCAGTTCAACCGTGACACTGAGGTGTTTAAAAACTAACAACTGTGCTATTTGTGATCCCCAGACAAACATACACACACACAGTTTACTATTACTTTACCATAGCAGTGTCACTGCTGTACTGAGAATCACCCACCATGCAACTAATAGCTGTGCACTGTTGGTTCTATGGGGGTCCTGATCATTGATGAATGGCTAACAAATGATGCAGAAAAACCGATGGACACCAGTGAACCTACATTGTTAGTGGAGCTCATAAAACTGGAAATACAAGGCAGGTAAACCTCATTAATGTGATCGTCGGTGTATATTACACCAACACAATTCCTGCATAATGAAAGGCAATAATTCTGTTAGTGTTAGATATTTAGTTTATGTGGAACTGATGCACATATTTCAATCAAGTACGTTTTAAACACACCCTGCACAGAGGCAAGTCAGAATAAATGTATTATTAGTGTCCAGAAAGAAACCATCATGAAGGACCGCTTTGATAAGTCATGCTGTCATGTCTGCCTCATTTAAAAGCATGTGTTAGAGTGTAACAGCTGTTATAACTTCATTCTATGCTCAAACTTTCAAATGCTCAGTTTGGGAATGCAGCAATTACCCAATGGCTTCTGTCATTAGGGAGTTTTGAGCTGACGTATTTTTGCTCTCTTATAAAATGACTGTGTGGGGAATTTAGACCATACAGTACAGGTGCAATTCTGAAATATTCCTTTAACTGAGCAGCTATGGACAAGTGGATCATTTTTCAGGTTCACTCATAAGTCTAATACTATTTTGGCCTTTCGCCACTTGCCCTGTCACTGAAATGAAAATAACTCAACCTAATCACATTATTGCATCCCTTGAGCAGTTCACTAAAGCACACAGTCTCTATGGCAACTGGCCATTCACTGAATGATCCAGCTTGACTGCTTCACTACACAACCACCAATAAATACAGCTGCAACAAACTACCAAAGGTTAGACTTGCTTGCATTTCTGCATTGAGGTTAAGATAAACAAGACAAAAAACCACTAACACTCATGGCATCCATGCAGAAAAGCCTACTGTTAAGTTTATACAAAATCATTTGATAAATAAACAATATACACTGCCCTGTTTTATACTTACAATCCTGAAAGGGCAGAAAGGTACTAAAAAGTTTAGCAAAAAGAAAAAAAAAACAAAAAACTACAGTACAGCAGTACAGAGGGGAAGAAAGCTTAGCTAAAGTAATACTGTTAAACTGTGCCAAGTGCTTGCACATAAATCAACACAATTCTTGCAAAAAAGCACACTTAAAAGAATTTGACTTATATTTGTGTGCAACTATCTGACAAGTTTGAATCATGACCCATTTGTACAGAGTTTAGGGTGTGTGGAGTATAAAGTGCACAGGAATGACCATGGTTGAATTCTAGGGCTGTCCCGAAAAATCTGAATGTTCGTTTTTTGTTAAGCTAGAATACATTTTTACAGTTAATATTTGGACAGTTTAATGATTTTTTATTATCCTTTTAGAAACCAGCCATACGTCTTCTAAACACTCCCGGATATTTCACAGACTTTAAGGTGTATTCGTGATTTTAAACAAAATATTTCACAGCAATTTGCCTTTTATTCAAAAAAACTCTGAACTCAGCCAACAACCCCCCTTTTCTACAAGATAAATCAGATAAATTAAAGATATTAAAATGACAATTTTTAACAACAACAGGTAATCAAATTCAGGTTATTGTTTGGCTATACATTTGATATACCTTGACAGTTGGAGATAAACAGAAATAGCAGCACAGCTAAAAGCTAAATCTATAGGAACTTTGAAATTTCTTGTCACTCGCCTACTAAACTTCACCGAACTGTGCTCGTTATGGAATTTACAAAGCTGAAACAGGCTTCTTATTGTAGGAGCCACCCTAAATGCAACATTGTTTTTCATTCCACCTTAAATGATGCAGCATTTTTTTCTAACTGCTGCACCATTTAATGTGGAAGAACTTAAGCTATTTTGCAACTAAATATGAGCAAAAAAAAATTCATGTTCATTTGGTAAACCAGTATGCGGGTGTGTGTGTGTGGGTGTGTGTGTGTACACATATAATACACACACACATATAATCTGTGAAAAATATTAAATGTAAACTTGTGGTTCTTCAACAGATATTAAAGCCTAAAAAACATGGTTCGGGCCAGCCCCAATTACCTGTCTTACTGAAAGTCATAAAGGCCCTGTTCACACTTGGCATTAACACATGTTTTGGGAGACCCGATCACAAAGGTACAGGTAAGTACAGGCATGGACTAAGGGTGTCATGATATACTGGTACTGACAATATCTATGATAAAAAAACAGTGATATCCTGCCAATATCACACATACAATAATATGAATAAAGCGCTGTAATTATCTGGTTCACACTGCAGGACAGTGCACTAGGTGGAAGCGTTGCTCCTTAAACACTAGTTGCACCAGACATAAACAGTAGAAGAAGAAAGCTATAACTGCTGCAAACTGCCGCACAAAACACGTTGGAAGACACGTTCTACTCACACCTGACGAATAAGCTTGCAAGTGTGGGAGTTTTTTAGAAAAAAGACTGTGTTAGACAGTCTTCAGAACGTTTCGGTCAACAATATATACAAAAAAGAGCAATATGCAATGGAAGAGAGTGAGTTGCAGTTGGAGTTGGAGTCATGCCATTGGATAGTATTTTCTCTCTCCTGGTTATTTGTTCAGCAGTTTCAGAGAATAAAACGAACAAATTTGAATTATATAATTTGACAGATAGCATCACTATTATTATTATTTTCTATAGATATTGTGATCTTTGTTGTGATTTTTTTAGGCAACAACAATCGTTTAGTCAAATATAATTTTGTCCCAGTCCCAGTGTGAATGCACTCAAGATGTACTGAGATCTCATTCTGCTCAGATCACATTCAGGTGTGGTCTGGGATGCATATGACCACAGCAGAGTGTACACAAATAACTTCAGTGCAATACTGAAGGACAGCCCATTCAAAAAACAAATTATGCATAAGCGAAAGTATTAAATATTAAAATTTAAATATTAAAGAATTAGCAATTTAGACTATTAAGCATTTGATCTTCGCAAACATAACTCATGTTCATCTGAATATAGGACAGGGATGTAAAATCCCATCACAAGAAGTCACTCAAGACCCAGGTGGAAATACAATTCTACACCAGGTGTAAACTGACTTACTTAGAGCTGTCCACTTGTGATCGGATCACCCAAGACACGTGTTAATGGCAGGTGTGAACATGGCCAACATCACTACATTGGCTACACCAAAGCTCCTTACAAATACCTAAACTGTTTCAGTTTGTATTTATGTACAGTTTGTATAGGCAGCACATGACCTACATTCCATTTCATATACAGTATGGCTGAAGAGAACACAGATTATTGAGAGGTTAGCCCTGGCACAATCGGACGAGTTTAGCACATAGACAGCTGGCACATTAGCAGTATTCCTTAAACATTTACAGAGCACTTTGCAGCGTTGTGGGGATACTGTACATCCGCCATTCCGGCAGTGTGGAATTATGGTTAGGCTGAGAACCTTACTGCAGTTAGCCCTTCTCCCGGTCCTTATGGAGGATACCTCAACCCTCCTGTCCATGTCGGCCGGTCAGCACCGGTAAAAAAGTGCACGTTCATGGCTTGGCGTAGGTGGACTTCTCAGAGCTGCTGAGCAGCCGCCTGCTCCCTGTAGCCTAACAGAAGAGGGGTGGGGGGTGCGGGTCAGAAAAGGAGAGCAGCGCTTGGCGAGACACTGTTGGCGGGTGGTCCTGAGACAAACGTCTCCTGGTGTTTCTAAACATTACATCTTTATGGAAGGTTTAGAAGCCTTAACAGTGCTGGGACAAATAAACAAAACAAAAAAAACCCTTGACGAATAGGACTGAGCGTTGCACATGCCACTAGGTGGTACTGCTCTAAGACCTGTCAGACTATTAGTTAAGGCAAGACATTACAGGTGAATATGTATTTTTAATTTCATTAAAAAATGCAGTAAGAAGAAATACATTACGATGAGCAAATGAGATTTTGTTTTATTACATATGCATTCATTTGTCTCCCTCTAGCCTTGACAAAATGATCTATATTATGTGACATGAAGCATGGGTTGAGCTAAGCCTTCATTAAATTGAAATGCAAGTAAATCTACTGAAGTAAACACATTTTAAACATCTTATGGATGTCATTTTACCACTAAAATGAAAGACGGTTGGTGAGACCAAAATCATAATTTCTGCCAGAAGTGTCTTAATCCCAGACAGTGCTATTTCTGGAGTGGCAGGCATCAGCAGCTGCAATTGGGGCTATAAAAGGCCAGTTAACATTTATAGACATTTTAAAGACCCACTGGTGCATGTATATTGCTCCACACTTTTTCATTGAAGAAAATGAGGCCAGACCTGCCCCAAGTCTGGAGTGCTAAACAAAAATAGATCCTGCTCTGTTGCAGAGTGCAGAGCTGGAGTCCTTTTAAGGTCTGTGTTGTTGTAGCACCAAAAAGCAGCAAAAACACAGATATCCTGCCAGCTGCAGCGATTCTTGACCAAGGCTTGAAGGGCCACCTGGACATGGGCTGCATCTGACAGCCTAGCAGTCTGATCCCTGCGGGTGGTCTGCTGATGTATCACATGACTAATATACCACCTTACAGGTGCCACATTATTCAAAACTAATGCCCTTTTCATGTGAACATTTTTACCTCAAGGGGATATAGGGTAGAATTTTTAAAAATGGCCCACTCCTGCTTATTACTGAATAAATAAAATAAAACAAGATTTGCAATATGCACCAGAGCTACTGGTTTGAAAAATGTGACAAAAGCTTGAGGAGAAAGCACACATTCTCCAGCATTTAGTGAACTCTGCAGGTGATGTTAATTATAAGTAAATCTTATTCAAAGCTAAAATGCTATAAAAGAGAGTGTCTAAGTGGCTTCATCCACAAGGGCAAAGTTGCACAGTTGAAATAAAGCGGGAGCCATTTTGTCTCTTTGAATCTTCGTTATTATCGAATTATAATGGGTACTGAGGAGACGTCGCCTGCCTGGCATGCCACAGACAAAACCCAGATCAAACGGCCTGCAATGAGACTGACAGATGGGAGGAGGTGGGAGGCACACAAGCAGAGATGGATTGAAGTGAACAAAATGGGAGCGGCATGGCTAACAGGCTGCAAGGAAAGGTTGACTGGCCAGGCTGTGCTGTGATCAGACCTACATCAAAGCGCTAATTTAAGAATTTAAAAGACTACTCCAGCATTTTTCAACCCAAACTATATAGGGAATGTACATTACGCAGTCGCATACCATGGAAAATGATTTGCCTTGAAAGAACACCTGTTGACCTATACATAAATTATAGAAGCCAACAACCAGGAGCTTCATATACATAGCCCATGCATAGCCCATATGCAAAATTTTTATTCTGCCCTCTTGAGGTTCAGTAATTAAAATGTGTGTGGGTTTGAGATAGGGCTGCTTAATCAATTAACAATACATCAATTTTATGGACTGCCATCTAAATTATATTACATCCAATACTGACACATTTTTATTTGGGGTTTAATAGTGAAATAGAATAACACAGAGCTTGTGAACTTCAAGAATGGAAAAAAAAATAGCTTGAGTGAAAAAAAAAAGATTTAAGAAAATAATTACATTTAAATTGCAGCTATAATTTTGTTTAAAAAAAAATAGAAATTCAAGCGTACAGCCCTAGTTTGAGTACGAAAAACAGTTCCAAACAATACCAAGTTTCCAAATGCACCGTGAGTGAATAATACATTCTGAAACTTTAATAGAGGATACATGCTACATCAAGCGGTTTTATTTCACAAAGTGAAAATTTGTGTGGGAAAAAGTGGGAAATGTTTTTCCATGATGTGTGCCCTTTAATAACATAGTAAGCATTCAGGAAAATTGTTGGTATTATAATGTGGAATTTATAAAATAATGGCAAAGGATCTGATCCATTAGAGGAAGGTTTGAGGATGCGTTATATCAGAGTCATGTACAGAATGACACACCTACCTTCAGAGACTTGAAGATTGAAGTGGGGCATCATAGAAAAGAAATCGGAAAAAGGATATAGTTAATTTTCAGCATTCTACAGGAACAGCAACAAGTCTTGTCATAAATCCCCAGTTAAATTTACCCAGGTAACAGCACAGCAGGAAAACAGAGCTATGTTTGAAGATGATCACAGCAGGTTTCAAATAAGTTACTGTGGAATTACATTCAACAACGTTACAGCTGTACAACACAGGGAACATACAGACAGAGAATTCTGGGTGTTGCCTCCACTGCCTACATGGAGCAATTATAGCAGTGCTTTCCATCCACTCCCTACAGTAATATAGTAGGGATTGTCTTTGTTCAAAGAGTTCCCAGATTTGCAAATTAGAATGGGGGAGACGTTTTACAAAGCAAGAGGAAGAACAAGTGGGAGTCACCATGTAGATATGGATCCCTTTGATTTAAACACGGCTTGAGGCATTCCAAACTTACAAATGTGTAATTAAAAAAACGTACGCTGAGCTTTCCTGTTCTGTGTGATGGTACAGTGGACTGAAAGTAGACTGGAAAAGAATATGCTGTGGTACCACTACAATCTCTAGTGTATATCTGGTTTAGCATTAGGATTATTTAGGATAATATACATTAGGAGATTGGAGATGACTGGTGTGATGCTCACTTGCAAGGATAACCATGTCCATGCCCCAGAATATGCTCATAATCCAGCCCACCATGACCACGGCAGTGAGGATCTGGATGAAGGCTGCGGCAATGTTCAGCCAGAACACACAGCACACATGCCGGTCCGGCAGGTCCGTCCTGGCACCGCACAGCACAGTGAAGGCCGAGACGAAAGTACCTGTCCATTCGGATGCACAGAAAACCAGAAACCAGTTACTATGGTTTATTTTAATAACAGTTACTGGACAGCGTTTAAACAGTTTTTTATTGATTTAATTTTCACAAACCTATTTACCTTATATTTATTAACTAGCCTGCTAAATATGTGTGCGTTACATTAAAAACGTTACTTTGCCTAACCCCACGATTACCGAAAGCTTGTAAAAAATTTTTTTATTTTAATTGTTTTCTTATAATTAATAATAGCATTTTTTGTTTTCATATCTACAAAAACTCTAAAAGCGTTCTAATTTGTTATGTCATTATCAATTATTTTGACCAATTATTACTGGTACATCATAAAAATTTGCCCCGTGCAGGCTAAATGGCCCCTTCATTTTTAGATCATGCTGAAAAAAAGAACAAAACAACAAAAATGAAGATACAAGGTTTTGTTCCAAGAGCATTGTATTTGTTAATACCTCACATAACATTGCTGGATAACATTGGATAATGATAAGTGATTTCCATTAGCATTCAAACATTTTTAGCAAATGTTTTCTTCTCATATTTAAAGTGAACTTAAACTCAGACTGTTAATGAGACTTTTAAAATGATGATTTGTCCAAGACTTACTAACATGACAAATAACTACTGAAAGCTAGTGAAAAATCAGTTAGCACTGTTAATTTCAACTCATTCCCACTAGCGTTCAAACATAAGCTAGTGTTCTAGCTAGCATTCTGAACCATTATTTCATTCACTGTTTCTTAAACATAAACATTTAAGCATGAGAAGCAGCCACTTCATATTGCAAAGGTCCTGTGTAAATGTAAACTAAGCACTGGTCATTTTGATAACACTAGATCCTAAGTAGTCCAGACATTATTAGCCTCTTTTAACACTTTCAAACAAACCGTCTTTTGCTTGAGCTCTGATGCCTACATGAGCTGGAGGGAGTAAAATGGAGGTTCTCTTATTATTAGGCTGCCATCAATCCTGCTTTAAAGAATGGAGAATTTTATTAAAAGGTCAGAGCCTTAATCAAAGCATAAAATATCTGAAACAGATCAGACTTCAGTAAAGCACAGGGCTTAGTAAGACTATACTGAAGGGATCAAACTATTTACACCCTTCACTATAATTGTTTCAATTTTACCTTTTAAGTAGCTAAAAGAAGACAATGAAGGAACTCCTGTCAAAACAAAAATAAAAAAGGGGAGTAAGAATAAATCTCTCACCCTCCTATCCCCCGGAGAGTACTCCCTGCTCTAGTTATCGATGGGAACTCAGTTAATCAGTGCTATCTCAGCAAGATGTCTTTGAGTTGGCAGATATATTTCTCTACTATCCTTCAGCTCAGGGTAATTATTCTAAAAAAAGCACTGCTCCATGTGGCAGATAAACATGATTTACAGCAGAGGAGTCTCTACGTGGTTCCTGGTCCAGTGCCAAGTAGGCTACAGCGCGGAGTGGGTTTGTTCAAATTTGCATGATGTTTTCCAAACATATCATGATATCAGATGATATAATATCCTGCAGACCTTATAAACAGGACACAGCTTGTTTTCATGGGACAGTTCTTCAAAAGGAAACTTACTATTTATAGAGTTGTAAGGCTTTTTTCTTTAACTGTTCATAATCTGAGGCACCAAATAATGATTGATGATAATGATGATGATAATAATAATAATAATAAAAATTATTATAATTATTGTTATTATTATAATATTTTTTTACATTTCCATAGATATTGTGATAAAATTGTTATTGTGAATTCTTTTGGCCATGATAATCGTGTAGTGAAAATCTGATATTAAGACTCACCCAAGACGCATCGACAACACAGTGCTCAGATCACATTGCATACGACCACATTCTCCTGCATATGACCACATATATATATATAAAATGTCAATAACACCAACTGAGACAAAAAGCTCATCGAAGTGTGAAAAACAACATCAGTAATCCTTAAGGTAAAGGTATGGAATGGTAACACAAACTTCAAGTGAATTTTATTTTCAATAATATAATACATTTAATGTTACATTAAATATATTATTATATATTGGCAACCAATGATGTTTTTGTCACATCTCTAAAAGTGATATATTGCCAGGAGGTGTGGTTGCAAAAAAACACTGTAACCAATGAATCCCATAGCAATACACCTTACTATGGCACTGCCAGAATTGTAACTTCCCCTATGGAAGAGGAAAAAATGAATTCACCAAACCTTCTTGAAAAAAACCTGACCCATGATCTCAAAAAGAACGCAGAGCACAGACTAACACTGAAAGACGATGGATTTTAAGAGCTTGGGGGCATTTATTAAGAAATGTTGCACTCTTCAAAGCGACTGTGAGCTCATCCCACCCACGACGCTTTCTTTTGGCTCAGCCTTCTAAGTGGACAAACATTTTTGAAGCAACACACTAATGTTGCTCTTTCCAACCATGATACCTAGTGCAAACAGTGGTCATTCTTTCACCTGGCTTCAAAGTCATACCTCCAACCCAGGGAGCACAGGGAGAATGTGGATGCTGAGAACTTACAGTTTGCAATGACAGCAGAAATTATTTAAGCACAATTATTGCATCCTTATTTGAACAAATGCTCCGCAAAACAGCATGTACCCCCCTTGCCATTTCTCTCTGTCTCACTATCTCACTCTCGGTTTTCTCTTTCCGTCTGTACAGTTGAGTGGGCATTACTTATGTGTGTGACTAACAGAGCTTACGGGGTCGGGTGTTAATGGCACTCTAATTACTGACAGTGACGTGAAGACCCCCGTTTCTCCCATTTAAACCATCCTCCTACATCCTTCTTTCTCTTATACACACGCAAATGCATCTTCCTCTCTCTGTAGATGTCTTTCTCTTGCAGAATGTAATCAGTATATATGAAAAGTACATATAATCCTATATATGATTATCCATACATGCATATACACCAATCAGCCATAAGTGAATAACATTGACTATCTAGTTATTTCATTACAATGGCACCTTTCAGGGGGGAGATATATAAGGCAGAAAGTGAACAGTCAGCTCTTGAAGTTGATGCATTGGAAGCAGAAAAGATTTGCAAGCATTAGAATCTGGGCCACTTTGA
Source organism: Arnoldichthys spilopterus (assembly GCA_037974385.1). Taxonomy (NCBI): domain Eukaryota; kingdom Metazoa; phylum Chordata; class Actinopteri; order Characiformes; family Lepidarchidae; genus Arnoldichthys; species Arnoldichthys spilopterus. The sequence continues at coordinate 13,135,474 of JBBPDA010000152.1, read as the reverse complement.
TAAGAGTCTTATTGTGATGTCTAGACGAGCCAGAGCATCTCCAAAACGGCAGGTCTTGTGCAGTGTTTGCAGTAGTTAGAACCTACCAAAAGTGGTCCTAGTGAATCGTCGACAGAATCATGGGCACCCAAGGCTCATTGATGCATGTGGGGAGTGATGGTTAGCCTGCCTGGTGTGATCCCAAAGAGGAGATCCTCTTGCACAAAATGTTAATGATGGCTATGACAGGATGTTACAACATGGAAATACATCTGACTTAATGCTGTAGCCTTGCAACGAACAACATCTTGGTGTTTATAACATATAATAAGAAAAATGGGGGAAAAGAGTGTAGTAAATAAAATTCAGATTCATCCACCTGAAAATAAAAAAAAAATTATAAAGAAAATGTGAAATTGACTTTAAACCTTACATTTTAGCCACAACATTTGAAACTTTTGCCATAGTAGCGAAACAGACTATGGTGGCAGGAAGTTCACTCGTGGAAAACACAGGTTTATTTTACATTCTTTTACAGCTCTCTCTTACAGTAAAACACCCAATTATTGTACCTATTTTTATACATTTCCAAGTATTTTTGAATAAAAGGTATGCATTTATTATTGTTCACAAATGTCTCTTACTATTGTTTGACCTTTCTTAAAAACTCTGATCAGCTCCTCTGTGGCGCAACCAGTTTGTTGGCCCGGCTGTCGGGACATGGTGAGTTTGATCTCCAGCATCGGCCGTTAGTTAGCTGACGTGATAGAATTAGCAGTTAGTGTTAACTCCAAGTGAGTTAAGCTGTTCTATGACATTCAGAAAACTTGGAGGCACAGAAGTGCATCTGTGCTGGTCTTCACCCTCCTAGCTTGATGTAACAAGGAGACCTCCCTGGTAGGTGCAAATTAACCATGACTTAACTGGGGGCAAAAAACCTGGCAGAACACTTAATAACATGTTCAACAGTGGCACCCATAGTATATGAATTACATGTGTTTCTCCAGCAATATGTGCACTGTTTGATTGTATTTGAGATCCTCAGCCTGTATATAATCACTTTGTAAATAGAAGCAATGAGCAGGACTGAGTAGGAATGCACAGGGCCCCAGTGAGGGGTCCTCTCCCCTGTGCATTAGGCTGCAGATGACTGTAATTTCTCCCCAGCCTTGTTCACAGAGCGCCAACTGCAAGTGTGGGAGGTTAATTATCCAGTTTGGTCCTCTTTTTGCAGTGAGGAAGAGATTGCTCACTCAATACGATCTGTCTTAGAGAACACTTGTTTTTTAAGCGTCCGTCTGCTACGGAGAAGCTGGTTTTTGGTGTTCTACATTGTGTGGCTTGTAACACCTCTGTTATGCAAGCAACTTGAATAAAAATAGCACTAATGACCCTCGCAGTTACTGGCAGGAATAAAAAAACAAAATGAACACCCACTGTTGTCTCATATGAGCTAATACTCGTCAATCTGGCCAGCGGTACAGTCGTGAATACCTCTCCTCTGTCTGAGTGGTGCTTGGGAATGAAACACTCAAAATTGTGATTTTTTTTTAACCGTTGATGATGATTGGACTTGTCACTACTTGATTAATAATATTAAAAGAGCAAGGATGAATCACTTGTCCACCATTAGGCACGATGGTGTTTTGAAACCCAACTCTCCTCTACTGCATACAGGACATAAATAGGTGGCTAGATGACTTAAATGCACAAGCCCCCATTGCTTCTTTCCCTCCCCCTTTTCTGCTATAAACTCTTCTTCCACATGACTAATGGCGAGAATGTTTGTCAACATTAGGCCTGTAAAGCTGATGCCTCCCGCATGTGTCAGGTACAGAATTTCCTGGCAGTCCCACACTATCAATCACCAATTCCCATGCACACCATCTATGGCTATAGCACCCTTCACTTCTCTTCCTGTCTAGAAGAATCACAAACCTTGTTTATAATTAGCGATGGCTGTTATATAAATTTTTTTAATAGTGCCCAGGAAACAATTTGCTTAGTAATATCAGTTGATATCAATTTGATCAGTATCAACAAAAACATTATCTGTATTGCAGCAATTATAATACAAATACAATTTCATTGTTTCACCACAGTAATACAGTCTGAACACACTCATCTAAACACAAAACACAACCAGGTTACAACAACCAAAAAACATGTCACATATATCCAAAACTAACCCTAAGCATCAGAATCACATTATAAAAAAACTTTTCTATGAAGAGAACTAACGAGAATTAAGAAAAATAAAATAATTAATAGATAGCAAAAACTGAAGAGAATTCTGGATACCTAAACCTCAATACTACATTATATAAGATTTAAGTGTCATGTGTTCACTGTGTTATGTCTGTTTTGTTTTCCCATGTGCTCCATGTCCACATGTCTGGTGTTGTTTTAGTCCTAGCCCCGCCTTTGTTTACGCCCTTGTTTACGCCCTTGCTTACGCCCTTGTCACCTGTTCCTTGTTTCCTGTTTCAGGAGTTCCACGTTTCGTCTTAGTATTTAGTCTCTTGTATTTGGATTAGTCATGATTGGTTTTCTGTTGTGTTCATGCTGTTTTCAGTTCTCTGCAATATGTTATCCGGTCTCCTATTGTGTTTTTATGTTATCCTGCCAAAGTATTCTAGTCCTTAATTTGTCTGAATGTTACGTTTCTTTACTTAAATAAGTCTTTTTAAAAGCCATAAGCTTCTGATTTGTGACATTAAGATGAGATTTCTGGGCGTTTATGTTATTAGACCTTAAGAAGTGAGATAACTGAGAACTGGTAGTCATATTGCACAGATAAAAAAAAAAATCACATCAGTTTGTAAAACACTCTTTAACTTATATTGACTCAATATTATAAATTATGTAAATGTAGCACCTTAAAATCTGTATTTGTATTACCAACAAAAAATTTGATCTTTAAAAATCTTTATTTTTAATAAATAAAATATTTTTCAACAAATAAAGCTAAGAGTGTATTGCAGTATGAACTAAGATTGTTTTATCAGCCAGAACTACTTACAACAGCAGTTTAGGCCTCATGACTATAGTGAATGATCTGAATGTGGGATAAAACTGGTTCAAGGCTGGATGCAAGTAGACAGCATGTTTCTTCCTCAGCCAGCAATGACAAAACTGGGGCTGACGACATGATCTCTGACAGAGAGAGAGAGAGAAAGTGAGAGAGAGATAAATATTGGGGGTGGGGTTTGTCTTGAAGTCAGCCATAGTTGAGAAGACCTATGTGGGGAGTGAGCCGGAAATTGAAAATTCCACAGGGGGCCAGTGACCTCAATTTAAGATGATAAAAAGGGGCAAGCAGCAGCTCAGGGTTGAATGTTAGGTGACACAAATGCAGTGACTCAGACAGGCAGCTGCCATCTGACCAGTACAGAAAAGGCAATGTTTACATGGTAGAGCTATACAAGCCTTGCCTGTATTTTGCAAGCCATAATTATACTGAGGAAAAGTATATTATGAAGCAGTCCTTACTTGTGGAATTAAATACATAGTTATTTTTGGGACATTTTTGAAAGAAGTGTCTTGGTGCATCAGGAAATATCTCATAAGTAAGTCATAAGGCTGCCTGACATAAACATAAACCTTTTATAACAAATGGCATAAACATCAGCAAACATGTATAAAGGCTTATTCCAACAAAATGGACCAAAGCAGCCTTTATGACAACTGACACTTGTTGGAAAAAGCTTTTATAGATGTTTATGGAGGTTTACGCCAGTTGTCATGAAAGGTTTACATAGGTGTCATGAAGCCTTACTGACACTGGCCTTCAGTGAAGTGTTCCCTCAGTGCTAGTAATGGTAGTAGAAGGCATAAAATCAAATATATATAAAAAAAAAACATTATCTCACAAGCTGTGTAATGCGCCCCCCGTTTGGGCTAATGCATTACTTACTAACATTAGCTAAGTACACCACTCTGAGGACTACTAAAATATCTGGCAGTATACTAGTCATTTCATTTCTTCATTCCTTCAAAAAGCAACTTGACGTTGAGCTGTGCAAGCATATTCTGCTGCTTGTGGACATAATTTTCCTGTTTTCTAAAATGGAAATCAGTTTTAGCGGAGTCTCCAGTCAAAGTCAGGCTTGTGTTTATTACTAAGATGGATCCAGCCATTAATCACCCTGCAAATCATCCTAATGGCATGCGACACCCGTTCTGTGGTGTCATTTATTATGAGCTGTTTCTTCTGATTGCCAATGTGCAGCAGTTCTAAAATCAGAATGAGGGAATGGCAGGCTCTGGATGAAGCAATCTCATTTGTCTCGTTCTTTCTAGACCTTCTCAGCCCCTATGAAATGCCAGAAGCAGCAGCAGCAATGCCGAACTGTATACCTTCGTTTATAGCAACCATGTGTTTTTTTGGGTTTTAAATGTCAAAATCCTGTTGTGTGTTGCAGTATATGTTAGGGATGTAATGATACGTTAGGGGCGGACAGAGTACTGAAAATTCCTACCTGTGTAAGGGTACTGGTACTAGAGGAATATATCACTGGAGTCCACCTTCCTGCAGTCTGCAGTCAGTACTTCTAGTTCTGGTGGTTAGGTCAATTGTTGTCAATTGTTCTACTGTAGTAGTTTTTGCAAGCACTTGGCACATGTATCTATTACTGTAGTAGCTCTCTGTAGCTAGTGTAAGCACAATTGTTCTACTGTAGTAATTTTTGCAAGCACTTGGCACATGTATCTATTACTGTGGTAGCTCTCTGTAGCTAGTGTAAGCACAATTGTTCTACTGTAGTAGTTTTTGTAAGCACTTGGCACATGCATCTATTGC
>JBBPDA010000152.1:13113542-13129952 GCA_037974385.1 Arnoldichthys spilopterus | reverse complement strand
AGATAGATAGATAGATAGATAGATAGATAGATAGATAGATAGATAGATAGATAGATAGATAGATAGATAGATAGAGCAGCTGTTCACATACAGTATATACGTATACTGATTTTATGAAAACTTTTTTTCTAAATAATTACTAATCTAATTCTGGTGATTTATAATATCAGTTACTTTAATCATATTGCTTTTTTTGCATTCACAGGTACATACGCATGCACAATGACCTATAACTCAATACCCTACATAATCTGGCAAACAATGACAATCCAGCCACCTCCCAGTATCAATGTGAATACCTCAAAACTTTTCATATGTGACGGTTCACCAGTGACATTGCTGTGCTGTGCTGGAAACAGCTATACATCTGAGTGGAGCAGCCTGACTGCAACTGGACCTCAGTCACTAACAGGTTATACACACAAACACCGTACACATTTTCTGTATTTAAATAGTTCCAAATATCTATTGAAAGCATACCTACTCTTCCCAAGAGCAAGATTTTGTCATTTAAAAACAAACTTCTGATTTCATATTTTGAAAATGGGAGGAGCCACTACATGGTGAATGCCAGGTGTGAAATGTGAAATTGACCTTATTTTCATTGTAAACCCAACCCATCATACAAAGTGCAGTACAACAAAATGTGACCTCTGCACTTTACCTATGCTCATATTGAGCAGTGTAGTGGGATGGTACCTTGTTCAATGGTACCTTAGTGATACCTGGGCTGGGACCCTCCGATCACATGGGCAGGTCCCTAACCACTAGGCTACCACTGCCCACTAAAGGATGCAAGATAGCTAATGTTATTACTAGGAAGTTGAATATTTTATTGCAACTGCATCATCAATACAGTAAAGAGACTGAACAACTCAACCTACAGAAATGACTTATCAGATGAGGAGAGAATATAAGAATACAATGGACCTAATTCACCAACCATTCTTAAGAAGACTTATTATCTTCTTACTACACTCCAGTATATATTTAATAAAGAAAAAACTATCTTGTTTGTTGACAGAGGAACACTAATGCTAACCAGTGACAACTAATTAACTGAATAACATAGGTTATCTCTTTATCGTGTTAAAATGACACCTGTCAAGTGGTAGGATATATCAGGCAGCAAGTGAACAGTCAGTTCTTGAAGGTGATGTGTTGTAAGTAGGCAAAATTCCGTGGTGGATGGCAATTAACAATAGTCAATGTGAGAGAGGTCTTTAATTGCTTAGAAGTTACACAGGGTTCCTTTGTGACCTTGCAAATTATTAAACATCTTGTTCATGGAGTGAGCTTTGTTGCTCAAGCACTCTTGGGTAAGGTAAAGATAAAATTGTTTTAAATTGTCGCTGTTTTTACACAGTCTGTCTGACTGTGGTTTTGTGGAGTCCAAACTCTTTAGAGATGGTTTTGTAACCTTTTCCAGCTTGTTGAGAATCAACAAACAGATCAGACTTCTTGCAGATTAGACTTAGGTAGATCCCCATTTTTTTCCTTTTTGCTTTTTTGAATAAAACAGGGCACTGAATCATGCCATCCCATTGACTAAAAACACCTGAACTGAATTTCACCCTCAAATGAGCTACTAATCCTAGAGGTTCGCATACTGCTCACAGATATTTAAATGTTGGATAATCTTCCTACTCTTTATGTACTTTTGTATGTTTCGGTTTCACAAACTGAAACCGAGTATGGTACTGACTGTACCATAATAATCTGATGGTTTAAAAGGTTGTTTTTCATAAAACTAATTACTCTTTTGTGAAGGCCAAGAAACTGACTGCAGCACGTATACTGACAGCACTATCACTCTGGGGGACTGTAAGAACAGTGATCAAAGTGTCACTTTCATATGGGACATCCATGACCTCAATGGAAACCTTGTCAACTCAAGTAGTGTCATAATAAGTGTAACTTCAAAAAGTGAGTTGTCAAATTTGTTTTTCTATAGATATGGTAATTTTTTATCAGATTAATATAGGTAAAAATCTGAATTTCTTGCAAACCAGTAATGTTTACCTTTACATTTATTGCATTTAGCAGATCCAGGGCAACTTACAAAAGTGTTTGGTATCCACTGACCTTTACCTACTGCAAGTAGACTAGTGTCTGAATATACCCAAGCTAAGATACTGCCAGCATGTTGTTGTGATCTTCATTAATGCTGCAGTGTTTTTGTCATAGTTATTACTTTCTTTATTAAGTGCTGAGGACAAAAAACAATGGTGTAAAGCATTCAATTTCTGTGCTGTGCTTTATTGCTGTGACATTTGACATGTAATGTAAATTAGCCACTTCCTTGATCTCTGTAAACACAGTTTCAGAGCTATACTGATTTTACTGTCAGTGCATTGCATAACTGCAATAGTTTTGTTGTGACTTTCTGGGCCTCTGTAGTATTTCCATATTCTACATATGGAAAATGTATACATAAATATGTATAGTATATGTATAAGTGTGTTCTGATTTTGTTTTTGAGTTGCAAGTATGTGTGACGACATTCCGAGCCATATCAGTTTCATCTTTGTGCCATTTGTGATAGAATGTCTAACCTAAAGAGTCCACTTCGTTTTACTTTATCACTCAAACAAATGAGAGGAATCCATTTCTTCTCATACAAATTGAAAATCAATTAGAAAAATAAATTTTTTGGTTCATCATGCTATTACTTATCAAATTGCTGATCAGTACTGGTCAAATTTCCAATATAAATTGAAAGTAATTTAACTTTAATTTAACTGTGTGTCAGTGATGAATACATTTGCTGTCAACCACAATGTTGAAAAAATTGTATTAATTATTAGGATAAACTGACACAGCAGTGATCAGCAATTTGATCAGTACTATATCAGCAACAAAACTGTTATGTTTTATCAGGTTACTTGGGATTTACATGAGAAGAAATGGATGCCTCTCATTGTTTTAGAGATTTTGTAACACCAGGTGAAAACTAAACCTGTGTGGAGGTGTATACAAAAAAAAAGATTCATGGTATCGCACATAATGGCACAATGATGAGAAATATATAGACCATTTTGCTCAAACAATTTAGAACTGATTTTATTTCATTTTCGTCAGCCTACCAGACTTGTTCCCCTTAGTCCATTACATTAAACCACTGTTATGGAATAACCTGTATCCTTACCACTTATTGTAATTTTTGGCTAAATCCACAAAGGGTACATGTTTTCATTTGCAGCAAAGATGAATGCATAGCTGGTATAAAAATCTTAAATATTTGGGCCATCTTAAATATGTCTGAGAATAATTCGTCTTTTTTTTAACCACCTCTTGAACACTCATTCCTCTTCACAGATGTAGACTGCTTCAGTACTCAGTTTGGAGCTGGGAATTTTAGTACCGTACAGGTTGGAGCATGTGATAGTAACAGCATTGGCAGTATCACAGCTGTGTGTATGTTGAACACTACAACAAAAACAGGTGACTGGGTAACTCTGGAAGACAACTGTGTCTTGCGTGTCCTGCAAAACCTTCTAGTACAAGCTCAGGTAGCCATTTCTACAAAGACTTATTATCATATGTGCAGATATAATGTTTTTTAAATGTCCATAATAAAACACATGCCTTTCTTTAGCAATTAACTGCAGGAGCCGTTCCACAATTTATGGCTAGTGTGCAAAATGCCACCTCAACAAATGCTGAAACGATAACAAGATCCCCTGCAAATGTTATTGTAGTTGTTACATTACTGACAATCGTTGCCAATGTCTCACAAACATTTAAGGTCAATCAGCCCATTATGACGGTATGTATATGGTTTTGTAGCTAATTTGAATTTTATATTTTTAATCATAATAAGTGTAATTTTAAACAACTAAGTAACAAAAAAATTATTTTGATATATTGATAGATTATATATATATAATTGCATAACACTGTTTAATTTTATGAATATTTCCATTTCAAGAATTTCCTACAAACAGTGGATGTTCTTGGATCAACAGCAGCTCAGGAAACATGGCTGAAACTAAATAACCTTAACACAACTCAAAAAACAAGCTCTGATCTTCTGAAGTCTACTGAGGATATGGGAGGCACACTAACAGATGACAACTTCAATATTACAACAAACAGCACTCAGCTGAAGAAAACTATAACTAATGCCCAATTTTTTGGAACATTTGGTGTAAATTCAACTTCTCAAATAGATATTCCACAGTTTAATGGAGAGACTTCAGTCACCACCATAGTATTTTCAGCATTTAACAATGTCTTGCCTGTTCGAAATGCAACTTACAATAAGAGCATTCAAACTAGTGTTGTCATCAATGCGGATGTGGCTGCAGTCATTGTGAACAATACAGTTTCCAACATCTCTCTCACCTTTAATATTAAAAACACATCATTGGGAAACCCTCAGTGCGTCTTCTGGAACTTCAGTCTATTGGATGGGATTGGAGGATGGGACTCAACTGGATGTGAAGTAAAATTTTTAGTGAATCAAACTGAAAAGTTTACATGTGAATGCAATCACACGACAGCATTTTCAATGCTGATGTCTCCTTTTAATGTGGATAGTCTTGCCTTAGAGTTTATAACTTACATTGGCGTTGGAATTTCAATGATCTGCCTGGTTTTGTGCCTTATTATTGAGATCATTGTCTGGAGGCCACTGACAAAGAATGACACAGCCTACATGCGACATGTCTCCATAGTCAACATTGCTCTCTCCTTACTCATTGCGGACATATGTTTCATCATTGGAGCAGCTCTTGTTAAAGAAGGAGAACTGACACCTGTGGGTCCCTGCACCACTGCAACATTTTTCATGCACTTCTTTTACCTTGCACTTTTCTTTTGGATGTTGTTCTCAGCCCTTCTGCTCTTCTACCGAACTGTCATGGTTTTTTCTAGAACATCCAAGCTTGTGATGATGGTTATAGCATTCATTCTAGGCTATGGTGCCCCCTTACTGATAGCCATCATCACTGTGGCAGCAACAGCTGGAGGTGGAGGATACATCCAGAAAGAGAATGCCTGTTGGCTAAACTGGAACAACACTAAGGCTTTGCTGGCATTTGTCATTCCTGCTCTGACTATTGTGGCTATAAACTTTGTGGTGCTTATTGTGGTTTTATGTAAGATGTTAAGGAGGGGAGTTGGTGCTGCCACTCAGCCAGATGAGAAACATACCGTAGTGGTCGTTGCCAGATGTGTGGCCATTTTAACACCTCTCTTTGGTCTGACCTGGGCATTTGGCATCGGGACCATGGTGTCGCCTGCCTTAGGAATTCAGGTGGTGTTTTCACTCCTGAATTCACTACAGGTACTAGTGTTTTATTATTCTACATGTCAGAAACAGATTTCTATACTGATACAAGTTCATGAACTTGTTAAACAATATGTTGAAATGTATGAAGAATGTTTTGCCTGTTCAGTGATTTAAGCTTCATTCATCTCTTTATAGGGTTTCTTTATTTTTGTATTTGGAGTTCTGTTAGACAGTAAGGTACATATTCCCTTTTTACCACCTACCTTTTTAAATATTTTAAAATGCAGATCAGAGTCTAACATATTTAAAAAATATATAGCTATAAGATAATTTGTTTTACAACCACAGATCCGCGAGGAATTGGCAGGAAAGTTGTTACTAAAGAATATCAGCTCTAGCGGCACCAGGGTAAATTTCCCCTTAATATTAGATACATCTATTTCGCTAATGGTCTTTACCTTCAATTCATTTTAGATATTTATTAAAACATATTTTTTCTCCTTTGAAATTGCAGACCACCAGTGCAGGACCATCATCTTCGAGTGGGCTGGGATTATTTGGAAGGATACGACAAAGAAGTAGGTATCTAGGCTACAAATGCAGTTTTATCCTTCATGCAATCACTACTGATCCTCCTTAGCTATAAGCCTATTGTAGCTGCAATTTACCAACATAATGCAATAAGACATAAGACTATTATAATGTTAAACTGACACTCTATTGTTAATGAATCTGTGCATGAAAAGTGTATTTTGTGCAGTGATTAGTGGCTTGTGCTACACTGCAGGCTATATACTTTTGTTAATTTTGGGTAAAGCTGGTAAAGAATTATGGCATTATGTTGAAGTTACATTAACCTGTGTTTAGGTTTGGCTAGCAGTTGGTATAGGACTACAGTTGTATTTTGGACATAAATCAAGCTGAGTAGGAGCGACTAATTCTGGACTGACAACCAGATGAAGTTTCAAAAATTGAACAGTTTTCTGCTTCCTGGAGTGAATCAGACCATCCACATGGGCGTTCATGATCCCTATGAGCGCAAACAAAATTGCGTTTACATGCTGTTCATTTAACATTCTGAAAGACCAGATATGTCCCATGATGCTGCAGTCATCCAGTAGTAGCTTTAATGTTTCTCTGCACATGCTGCTAAATCAGGAGGATTTTTTACGGCCAGGTCCAATTAAGTCAACTGATCCATATTTAGAGAATGCAATGGGGAAGAACCTCAAACCCCACAGGTTAAAAACACTCTGGACCGCCTGATTACTGTATGCACAGGTAAAAACACAAAATTACAATCTGGGCTGCAGGTTGGCTTTGAACAGAGGAAAATTCATGCAAATGTAAATTCACTGTCAGTCAAGCCCAACTTTAAAACACCATGATCATTCAGAGCACATTCATTTATTGAAAATTCTGCATGTTTCATCCAATATTATGGCCAGCCATCACTACAATGCACTTCTTTTTACCAATGGGAAGAGTATAACGTTTTACCACCACAATATTAATGTACTCTGCTTAACTAATCAAATCAGATTTAATATGCTGTTAAAAATTAGGCAGAAAACTAGGTCAGAGACAGGCAAAATGTCACTAATTCCAAAATATCAACAACAAGAAAAGACAATGCTCTGTAAGTCAGCCTAGGCAAAACAGTACTTCGCAAAATAATTGTCTGTGAGTTCCTGTTTTATAGTCAGTACTATACAGTACAGAGGCTGACCTGCTAATCCAAGACTGGATTACTGAATCTGGAGTTGTCACTTCCTGCTCCAGATCTCGATTCCATGGCCTTACAAACAATTGGGCTTTAATATGCATAAAAAATAGTACTAATTTAATAATAAATGTTTTTAGCAGTATTTTTACCACAACATATTGATGGATTATGATGTATTGATTGATTTAAAAGAGAAGCAGAAGATGATTGAGAATATATTACTGTGATTGTGGCCAATAAATGAATAAGTAACACTTCAAGAAGTCAAATGTAGGCTTTAGTGCCCTGCTGGACCCGCAGGGGGCGGTTGTGAGCTTTGTTTTCGCAGCCGCTCCGTGTCGGCCGGGCAGGAGATGGACATGTTGAAAGGAAGAATGATTTGTAGATTAAATAACTTTTTAGCACATTCATAACGTAACCAATACTTAAGGCTAATAACAAATAGTCACTTAGTATCTTTTGATGGATCACACTGTATGAGAAGTTTTCCAAAGCTAAAACGCTCCCTATGCTCCCTGTGCTAAAGAGTTATTCTGCAATTTAACTCAAAGCTATGGTAGGTGCTTCTGGAGAAGATTACTACTCTTCTATCAGTGTGTACTCTTAGCTTTCTGCTATTATATCTTTCCTTTGTAAATTAAAGCTGTTGAAGGCATTTTCTCTGCCATTGTGCAATAGATTTGCCAGCTTTACCTAATGACTGTGCCTCATAGCATTGTAGAAGACTCTGGTGGTCACAAGCAAGCATGCTTGCAAATAGGCACGAAGGTAGATAGGCATGTAAGTCATCCAGTTATTTAATTTGGGACAAATTGAATGATTGGACAGGCTTTCATTGGGGCTGCCACACTTGATGTCGTTTTTGTTTTTAATGTCAAAACACTTAATTTATTCATTGCTATTGGGATGTAAGAATGTAAGATTTTAAAGAAATATGAAGAAAAAAAATCTTTGTGAAACACATTACCTACGTAAGCTTTAACTGCAGTGTTGTTGATTGTTCTAGCTGAACTTGGTACATTAGTAGTAGGTGTAAAGTTTGAATTATACTTGAATTATAGTGCATTTACCAAGTAATAATATATTACCTTGATTATAAATGTACTTTACCCTGTTAGTCTTCTCTGTAAATACATCATTAGCACTTTGGCTTAGTTATGCCTTGCATCCAAGCTGAACAGAATGTCACACTGTAATATAGCATCTAACCTATGCTTGTTCTTCACAGATGGCTACAATGTAGCAAACAGCAGTGGATTCCCTGCATCTTCACAGGACTCAAATACATTTAGCAATACTTAACATTTTATATGCAAAAGTGTATATTATGTGCATTTTCTGCTATTGATATGTTTTTGTGTTGTTGTTCTTATTGATTTTTAAGGGAAAAAAGGGATTGAAATTAAGCTACTTCATTTATGTTTTAAGAAGTAGACTGAGTATTCATTTGGTTATGGAACATACAAACATTTCTTTTAACTTTGAAAGTGAAGGTGCCTTATTTGGATTGAGATTATATATTAGTGTATGAATAGTTTATCAACTTATTATTATTTCCATAATAAGTGGTTAGGACAAAATGTATTCTGAATGAACTCTATTTGTAATACAATAATAAATAAAATTATTTTAGATAAATCCTGTTTCTCTTAATTGCACTTACTGAACCAGTTTTGGACTCAAAATCTTACAGTCAGTTAGCTGTCAAGCTAAATCAAGTGTATAATATACTACATTTACATTTACATTTATTCATTTGGCTAACGCTTTTATCCAAAGCAACTTCCAAGACAAAGGAAGCAATCAAGCATTAGAGCTGCACAGGTCAACACTGAAGTGAGTGCTACAAGGAGGTCCAACGCATTTCTCTTAATTGTAAAATACAGGCGGTAGGAGCTACAATAAATATTGAAAACAGGTTTTACAATAACAACAGACAGCAACTACTACAATAAATACATATGCCAAGTCCTTACAATAACTACAGACAGCAAATACTGCAATAAATACAGATGACAAGTGCTACAATAAAACTAAGTGAAACATTACTATCTGGGGGACATTCACTCAGTTATCAGGTACCAATATTTTGGACATGACTGCTAGGCTTATGTGCTGAGGTGGGTGCGGAACAGTTGAGGTGCTTCTTAAATGTGGAAATAGACTTAGCTGATGTTGTGTTACTGGGCAGCTCATTTCACCGTTGAGGAACAATGAAGGAGAAGAGTCTGGAGTGGTGTTTGGTGTTTTTTTGAGTTTTATGTAGTTCCACAAAAATTTTGCTGCCAGCTACAAAACGCCCATGACTATTTAGGGAGCTTTTACTGTAGCATTTTTTTCAGAAATACTGAATTGATACTGCCTTTAAGGGAGTATGCGTGGTCTGTCAATAAATAAGAGAACGTTCTACTGTAACACAAGTACTACTGCCTTGACTTGAAGGAATTTTTCATAATTTTATCATAAAGTTCCACAGGCACAAAGGTTTTAGCGAGCACCATTGCAGTTTTTGGGAAACTGTATAATTTCTGTTTCATAGACCCTTACTTAATTCCTTCTATTGTCATTGTCTGGATATAAACTTGTATTTCCACTGTTTTATTATTTTTGAAAATGTGAAAATGTTTAAACTTGTTTATATAAAATATTTTGACAAAAGGACCAATAGAAATAATGCAAAATTACTTATTCAGTTAATGTTCAGTGAAAGGTAAAGTATTTTCCTCTCTCCTGTAAAGTTACATTTGGAAGGTACAGTTAATAATAGTTAGCTCAGTTGTTAGCTCATAATATCTCCTAATTTGCCCTAATAATTGGTGATCATAAGTGCAGATCGGGGGAGAAGGACAGAGTGAGAACGATCGGGGTGGGGGGGTGGGACCTCCCAGAAATCAGTTTTTGCAGGTTGGAATGTCTGTGTGGTTGAGAAACTGGATTTCTGATTTGATTAAGGAATTTGCTGCAATGAAATGCAGAAAAGTAAAATTTTCAAAAGCATCAATCTTCGTTAATATACAGCACGACTTTAGTTATCTGTTGGGAATGCTCTTATAGAGTTCTACTGCTCATTGCTTTGAAAGCTATAGATTGTGTAGTAGTTATAAACTTTACTCTGTGACTCGGAGCCAATAAACTTGATGTGTAAAACACTTGCAACATTTTGTGTACTCAAAATATTTTTGTGTAAGTAGTGTCCTGAAAACGCATTTGCCCAGGGGCCCCAACCCTCCTTAATCTGGCCCTGATTATGGGTTAATGAAAAAAAAAGGTATGAAATATTTTCTCCCAAACTTAAACTTAGTTTAAGTTTAGTTTAAACTTAGTTTGCAGTCTTCTTAGTTGCAATCTTCTACCTCTGTACCAATGACTGCACCTCCAAGGACCAAGCTGTCAACCCTCATTGTAATGATTTGGGGTTTTTCAGAAAGTAAGTGCAAGCTTTAAATATTTAAACAAGGATTTGTTTTATATAAACAAATGAACACTAACTGTACAACAGGGTCTGACACGACATGAAAACAACAGAGGGAAATTAAACTGACTGAGGAAACATAAGGGCTTAAATAGACAGACAAAATGAGAAACACCTGGGCAGGGGCGGAGAAGAGAAACAAGAAACAGGTGACCCCTCACAATATCCAGTAGCCCTGTGTTGTAAACATGGTAGCCTTTCTGGGTAGTTCTAAATTTGAAATAAAATATACAACCCCAAATCAGAAAAGTTGGGACGTATGGAAAACGTAAATAGAAAAAGAAAGTAGTGATTTTTAAATTTACTTTGATTTGCATTTCATTGCAGACAATCTAAACAAAAAAAAAACTTCATGTTTTGTCTGGTCAATTTGTAAATATACATCCTTTCCTGTCATTCAGACCTGCAACACAAAAAAAGTTGAGACAGTAAAGCGTTTACCACTTTGTAATGTAGCCATTCCTTTTCACAACACTTAAAAGATGTTTATGGACTGAAGACACCAAGTGATGAAGTGTTTCATGTGTAATTTTGTCCCATTCTTCCTGCAAACATGACTTAAGGTGGGCAATAGTATGAGGTCTTCGTTGTCGCATTTTTGAGCTTCAAAATGCGCCACACATTCTCTATAGGAGACAGGTCAGGACTGCAGACAGGCCAGTTAAGTACCCGTACCCTCTTCCTCCGCAGCCAGGACTTTGTAATGTGTGCAGAATGTAGTTTTGCATTGTCTTGTTGGAAATGTATGGGCATTCCTGGAAAAGATGTCTTCTTGAAGGCAGCATATTTGTGATGTTTTGTATGAAAAGGTTTGTGGAAGCAATTGTAAGTAAAAAGTGTCTTTTAATGAAAAGACACAAAACATAAACAGTCCAGACTAGGTCAGCAGGGGCAAACAGGTACACAGAGAACGGGCAAAAATCGAAGTCAAAAGGCAGGCTAAGGTCAAAAATACGAGTATATCAAAGACAAGGAAATGCAAAGATCCAAAAAGACAGGCAAAAAAGTCAAAGTACCAGACAAAACAAAAGTAAGTATAATGCTCAGAAACGCAAGGGAAAATCATGAGTCTTCACAAGGAGCTGAGTATGACTGCAGCTTAAGAAGCTGCCCTGAGTGTAGCTTGCAGCTGGGAAGGGTGTGGCTGAGGCCGGTCAATATTTCGGCGATGCAGACCGGCTTTGGCCACCAGATGGAGCAGTGCTCTCCCTTACAATACTGTTCTTCAAAATCTCTATGTACTTTTATAGCATTAATGATGCCATCACAGAAGTACAAGTTACATTTGCCAAGGGCACTGACACAACCCCAATGACAGAACCTGGCTTTTGGACTTTGGCTGGTAACAGTCTGGATGATCCTTTTCTTTTTTGGTCCGGAGCACACAGCGTCCATTTCTCATTAAAAAAAACCTGAAATACTTATTCATCTGACCACAGTACACGTTTCCACTGTGTGATGGTCCATCCCAGATGCATCCGAGCCCAGAGAAGTTGACGGCGCTTCTGGAAACTGCTAAGATAGGGCTTTCTTTTGACACAGTACAGTTTTAACCAGCATTTGTTGATGTAACAAGGTATTGTGGTACTTGACAATGGTTTGCCAAAGAAGTCCTGAGCCCATGTGGTGATATCACTTATAGGTGAATGACGATCAGAGATCACGGTTGTTCAGCTTAGGCTTGTGCCCTTGTCCTTTACGCACTGAAATTTTCATTCAAAAGTTATTTGGATTTTCTGGTATTTTTGACCCCATTGCCCGTTCTTGACTCTGATTTTTGGCTCTGTCTTTGAGGATTGACACAACTTCCTTGTGCGGCAACCAGCATAGAGAGTCCGGAGATGAAAGTAGCGCCAGAGATTCTGTCTGACTATGCAGATTTGATGGAGGTTTTTAGTAAACAGAGGGCAACCCAGCTTCCCCCTAACCGAGAGAGTGATTGCGTAATCGAGCGAATGCCGGGATGCTCTCCACCTCGCTGCCGTACCTATCCATTGTCCCATGTCAAGACAGAGGCAATGGAACAATATATCCAAGAAGCTTTAAGAATTGGCTAAATACGTCCTTCTACCTCTTCAGCCTCAGCAAGTTTCTTTTTTGTGAAGAAGAAGGAGGGGGGTCTCCGACCATGCATCGATTTTCGCAGGTTAAATGCAGTAATAAAGCCATTTACCTATCCCTTGCCACTGGTACCAGCTGCCTTGGAGCAATCAAGGGGTGCTACAATTTTTACAAAGTTAGATCCGAAGTGCCTATAATCTTCTTCGCCTGAAACCTGGCGAGGAATGGAAGACAGCTTTCTCAATGACAAATGGTCA
The DNA here is from genome assembly GCA_037974385.1 of Arnoldichthys spilopterus. Taxonomy (NCBI): domain Eukaryota; kingdom Metazoa; phylum Chordata; class Actinopteri; order Characiformes; family Lepidarchidae; genus Arnoldichthys; species Arnoldichthys spilopterus. Next base: position 13,117,200 of record JBBPDA010000152.1, on the reverse strand, counting down.
TTACGAGTACCTGGTGGTTCCGTACGGACTTTCGCTGGCCCCATCGGTCTTTCAGTCATTCATGAATGAGACATTATGAGACATGTTGGGCAAATATGTAATTTCCCACATTGATGACTTGTTGATTTTTTTCTCCTGACAAGGAGACCCATGTACGGCATGTGAGGTCAGTCCTGAGAAGGCTTCTAGAGAATCAGCTTTTTGTGAAAGCTGAAAAGTGCGAGTTTCATTAGGAGGTGGTGCAGTTCCTGGGATATGTGATCAGTGCGAAGGGAGTACAGATGGATCCAACCAAGGTCAGTGCGGTCACGAAGTGGGAGAAACCAACCACTGTAGCAGTAGTTACAGTTACAGAGATTTTTAGGTTTTGCCAACTTCTATCACAGGTTTATCAAAAGCTTCAGTTCTGTTGCAGTGCCTTTGACTGCCATGTTGAGAAAACCCAAAGGTGGAGCTCAGAAGCTCGGTTGGGGAGAGGAAGCGGAGAGAGCATTTCTGGAGTTAAAGACCAGATTTACTACAGCCCCCATCCTTAAGCATCCAGATCCATCCCGGCAATTTGTGGTGGAGGTAGATGCTTCAGAGGTAGGAGTTGGGGCAATATTGTCACAAAGACAGGGGGAGCCTGAGAAGCTGTATCCCTGTGCGTTTTTTTCTAAGAAACTTTCCCCAACAGAGAGAAATTATGAAGTGGGTAACAGGGAATTGCTATCCATAAAACTGGCTCTTGAAGAATAGCAACATTGGCTAGAGGGATCCAAAGTACCTTTCATTGTGCTTACGGACCACAAGAATTTAGAATTTTTACATTCAGCTCGATGACTTAACCCCCGACAAGCCAGGTGGGCTCTGTTTTTCACCCGATTTCAATTCTCAATCTCATACAGGCCAGGATCGAAGAACGGAAAGGCTGACACTCTCTCTAGGAAGTATGAGGGAACCCCCAGAGAGGAGAGTCCTCAACCCATTCTACCTCCAGCATTGTTTTTGGCTCCAATTCGGTGGGAGATAGATCGGGAAACGCGGGTGGAACCAGCACCACCTGAGTGTCCAAGGGAGAAGACATATGTACCTGGTTCAATAAGAGATAAATTGATAAGGTGGGTGCATTCCAGCAGAGTTTCGGGATATCCAGGCATTACAAAGACATACGACTTGATATCGGAGTGGTTTTGGTGGCCTAAGATGAGGCAAGAAGTAGAATTATATGTCAAGTCTTGCTCTACATGTGCTATGACCAAGAACCCCAAGCAGGCGCCCACAGGTAAACTCATGTCTTTGCCTATCCCGCTTCAACCCTGGTCCCACATTGCTGTGGATTTTGTGACTGATTTGCCACTTTCCAATGGAAATACCTGTGTTTTAGTCATTGTGGATCGATTCTCAAAATATGGTAGATTTTTGCCCCTTCCGAAGTTACCCACCGCTTTTCAGTTGTCTGAGATCTTGTTTCAGGAAGTATTCAGACACTACGGCATTCCGGAGGATATTGTCTCCGACCGGGGACCACAATTTATTTCACAAGTGTGGAGAGCATTCATGGAGAAATTAGGAGTGTTGGTGAGTCTTACATCGGGTTACCACCCTCAATCGAACGGTCAAGTGGAGAGGGTGAATCAAGACCTAGGAAGATTTCTCAGAAGTTACTGTAACAACCAGCAGGCAAGATGGTCACAATTTCTGCCTTGGGCAGAATATGCACAAAACTTGTTAAGACATTCTTCTACAGGACTTACTCCCTTCCAGTGTGTCCTAGGATTTCAACCACCTCTGTTTCCCTGGAATGCTCAACGTACGGAGGTACCAGCGGTGAATGAGTGGTTCGAAAGAGCAGAAAGGGTATGGGAATCCACACTCGCCAGCATCACTGAGGCAACTCGAAGACAAAAGGAACAAGCGGATGCTCATTGTAGACAGCAACCCGAATACCAACCAGGAGAGAGAGTATGGTTGTCGACCAGAGATTTCAGATGGAAACAGGGTTGCAAGAAGTTAAGTCCTCACTTCATTGGTCCATTTAATATAATTAGAAAGATTAATGATGTGTCTTATAAGTTACAACTGCCTGTGTCTTACCGTGTGTCTCCTGTGTTTCATGTGTCCCTATTGAAGCCTGTCCTGAGAGGCCCCCTAGCCGACCACATACCCGATGAAACTCCTCTGCCGGCTCTGGACATAGAGGGTACACCAGCATACAAGGTCCGGTCCATTTTGGATAGCCGGAGACGGAAGAGTGGGCTCCTGTTTTTAATCGACTGGGAGGGGTATGGGCCGGAAGAGAGAAGCTGGGTACTGGCGGCCGACGTATTAGACCCTGCCCTGACCGCCGAGTTTCATGCCAGGAGACTGGAGCGGCCTGGTCCTCGACAGAGGGGAAGGCCTCGTTGCCTCTAGAGGCGAGCATCAAGGGAGGGGTACTGTACGGTATCTCCAGAATTCTAAAGCATTTCCGGTTCCGCCCCCCCCCAGGTGGAACTGGTGGGGGTTAATCAGGACAGAGTTAAATAGTCTGGACACATGCACATTCAGTGCGAGGTCTCGTACTTTACTACGTTTCTGAGCATTTCTCTGTTATTTGAATTTTCTGGTATTTTTGACCCCTTGCCCGTTCTTGACTCTGATTTTTGGCTCTGTCTTTGAGGATTCCGTTTGCCCTGGTGACTTGTTTCTGATCTGGACTTGTTATTAAATTACCCATTACTTGCACTGGTGTCCTCTCCTCAGTATTATCATTACAGACAGCCTATGTACTAATACTATGTAGATTCTCCCTGTGTCTGTTTGGGTTTCCTTCAGGAGCTCTAGTTTCCTCCCACAGTCCAAAAACATGTACATTATGTAAAGTGCAGATGCTAAATTGCTGAAGGTGTGGCTGTGAGTTTTTCTCCTTGTGTCGGCCCTTTGATGGACCTGTGACCTTGCCAGTGGATTTTGAGTTATATCCAAATAAATAAAAATCATGTATTTGTTCATCAAATTAATTTTATCAGACATATTTTTTGACTGAAACTAAATTCTCAATAATTGTAGATAGAAAATCTAATTACATTTATTTCCTCATTCCATTAAGTACATATCTGCATTCTGCCACATTCCACACATGACTAAAAAAAGTTTTTATTTTTTCTGGAGTAATGTGTTGCATAAAACCTGGGGAGTAGTTTGTTTGGGCACTTAATTTTCAATCTGCCAGCAAATAACATGCTTTCAAGCTTAGAAGAGTGTTTATTGGAAACTGTAGCAGTGCTTATGGAAAAGCCTGCCCACATTGTAGCTATACATGCAGCCAATCTAGTAAGTTCACAGCAGGTGCAAATCACCTGTCCTCTGTTGCATCACTTACTACGGTGTTGAAAATCTCTGGTGTTCAAAGCCTCTGGACGCAACATTAGCACAAGAGATGTGTGTAGGGACCTCCCTGAAGGTTACAAAGGCCAAGCAGCTGCACACAAGCCTAAGGTGCATACTGCCATGTGCCTGGAGTGATAAATCACATTTCACTGCCTGGCAGTTTGATGGATTCTGGGTTTGAATCTGAATGGAATCAGGGTTTGGTAGATGCCAGGAAAACAGCTCAGAAGTGTAAGGTCTACGCCCCTTTGTTTTTGTGTCTGTCTGCTCCACGTGTGTTGCCCTCGTGTTTCTTTAGCCCCACCTT
>JBBPDA010000152.1:13092655-13106493 GCA_037974385.1 Arnoldichthys spilopterus | reverse complement strand
CTCAAGGATGATCAGAAGAAATGGAAGCACCTGAGTTAAATATGAGTGTCACAGCAAAGGGTCTGAATACTTAGGACTATGTGATATTTTAGTTTTTCTTTTTTAATAAATCTGCAACAATTTCAAAAATACTTTTAATGAGGGGAAAACATTAGCGTAAATGATTTTAGCAAATGGCTGAAAAATGACAGAGTGAAAAATTGAAGGGGGTCTAAATACTTTACGAACCCACTTTACTTCTATGTGTAGTTTTCATTGGCATGGATGTTAAGCAATTCATTCACTAAAGAGCACAGTCAAAAGTTTTTGACAAACATAATGATGGTAGATAGGGTAGTAATAATACAGAAAGAGGCAAAAGTGGAGTCAGCTCAGGTGATGTAACATTATACCGAAGTCTAATATTTTTAAAACATACAACCTCTTCTTAACATGTTCTGCCATTGTTCATGTATTCATTGTGTTTTGTTTAAACTATTGGATGCCATCATGATTTCTGGTGGTACTGCTCTGTTTTGTCCATATCTGCAAATTTTGTAAAAAGGTGCACAAATATGGACAAAATGGGTACAGACAGAAGGCTAAGTCCTATGTCCTTCGTCTAATGCAGATTACGTGTGTGCTTTGTTGCAGAATGTGAAATTATTGGTGATAAGACAACATGCTGGTGTGAGAATGACTACATTTGGAGCAACTTAGTGTGTGACTCTGTTAGCAGCTGCTGCAACACTTACAAGTGTGTGGCCAACATTTCTGATTACACACCACTCTGCGTACCCAAAGTGAATGGTAAGCTTTGTCATGAGCCCTTTGGGCTTCCAGAGAAAGCATAGACTGGCTAAATGGAAAGAAAAATAAGTATCAGATGTCCTGTATATATGTGTGTGTATGTGTGTGTGTGTGTGTGTGTGGAGCTCTTACATTACTCACTGTGGTTAGACAGCATAGTGAATAACTGTTATGATCTGAAGGTAAGTAGGACACAAACGCAAGTAGTATTGATGGTATTTAATGATGATTCCAAGTCTCCAAAAGGGAAGGTCAAATCTCACAGCAAACAGGTGTGTCACAGGCAAGGCAGAGTCAGAAACGTAATCCAGGCGAAGGGTCAAAAACATGGCAATCAGATACATACAGGGCAGGGCGAATCAAGGTCAAGGTCCAGGCAAAGTTTCAAACACACGGCAAACAGGAATATCAAGGAGCAGGCAAAAATCGGAATCCAAGGTACAGAAAAATCGAATCAAAATCCGGAAAATCAACACACTAGACAAACGCTTGGAATCGCAGGTAAACCGACGAGACTTCGCACAACCCTGTAGGTCTGTCCCAATGAACACCACCTGGGAGGGGCGTGGCACCTAGAATTCCGGAGACACCGACCGTTTACGACCTCTAGGGGGAGCCTCAGCTCCCCTTACAATATCAATCCAGTGTGCTGGACAGTTTAGTTCATTACAGAGGCAGAACTCTTAACACCATGTTTTTTTTCTTGTGAACCATAATTAGACTGTGTTTCTTGTCTGCAGTATTATGATGTAGATGAAATTAGGTTTAATTCACATTTTATTTCCTTTTGAGCCTCCTGTGCATTGGTTTAGTTAGTGAAAAGAAATAAGGCACATGAAAATCTGTTTTATTTCTCTTTTGATACAGTTACCCTTGATGGAAACATTGACACTACACTAGACCTATCAGTTATGGAGTCTGCAGTATGTTTGGAACTCTCAGTACCAGAACCAGACACTTATATGAAACTTAAATGAAATACAAACATATTAATTTACAACATTAGAAATATAATAAATATAATGCTTTTTATTGTTTTATTTTAGCTGCAAAGTCAGTTCCAGCAACTAAATGGGTTTGACTCAATAAGTGTAACACAAAGAGACAGGTACTAAATAAATATATTTACTCTTTAAAATGTTGTCTTTGATTATATCTGAATTTCAAACAATTACTGTATAATTTGTGCTAACAGGCCTCCACTCTGTTCTGTCCCTACACCAGTAATGGTTTGAATTTTACAGTGACTCTAAGCTCTATATTTGAGACTTCAAAAGTCCAAGACATACTTTCAGCACTGGAGAGTAATTATTCAGCTATTTCAAATATCAATGTTACATCAACAGGTAAATACAGATGCCTTACCTCAATAGGCTTGTAAAGCAAAATCCCTGCTTAAAAGATTCATTTTTGCATCAAAGTTGCATTTGTGTAAAAAAGTGTACTTTTTTACAGGTCTGGCCAGTATTTCAATTCCTCCACAGAAAGTGTGTTATAATTCACAGCTTACCGTAAACTGCAGCACTGCAGAACAGATGGAAACTTGCACGTGGCAGATAACTCCGCCTGGCCAAGCCCAGCAAATAGTTGGAATTGGGACAGAAGTCGATGTCCCGCCTTCACCATCCTGCACAACCAGTACAGCAATCAGGCTTAAGAACATAACATCAATTTGGGCAGGTGAATTCCATACATCTGTATTGTGCTGTGAGAATGAAATGCATGTTTAAATGTACTAAATATGATTCAGTTGCTGAACTGCTTGGGAAGGTGTTGAACAAATTATTGCCAAAAGCATTCTTTCATTCATGCTTATCCTTTATCATCAATAACAATAATACAAAGTACTAGGAAAGTCAAATGGATCTTTATAATTTGTTAGTTCTTGTCCCTGGTTATGTTAAATGCTATAATCAATATTTATGTGTTTGATGTCATGACAGTTTATGTCCCATGCAATGGTGTAATGACATGATACCCATAAATTACCCATAGCAAATACTGCTAATGATAATTTGATATTATTATATTATTAAGCATAGTTTTTTGGGACAACTCATGGCAGCACAGGGCATCTGCCATGAAATGTTTATGGCATGATTATGTTTATGCTACGTAGCAGGGTTTAAGTGTTGCTTGGCATACAGATTATAAATGTTTCTTGTTTAACCTTCACAGGTGTTGCCATTCTATATGCAGTTCTACATTTAACAAGGTTGTGCAGTGTTGCTTTTTCTTTGACTGCTGGAATGTATTCTTAGTTTTTTGTGACATTTCAGGAACATACACTTGCCTGTTCACCAAAGGCCTAGTCTCGCATGCGGCCTCAGGAGTGCTACAGGTCGCGCTCTTACCTGAAGAAATTAATATTACAAGTATTCCTCAAAATCCAGATTGTTCTGTGGGACAAAGTGCTACGGTAAATGTGAATTGTTCCTTTTATAGTAGTGCTGAGAAATACACAGTTTACCTCAATGGAACAGCGTCAGTGTCAGGTATTTGTCTTTTTTTTCACATTTTTAATGCATATTAAATCTAGTATAAATGATTATGCAGCATTGTAACCAAGGGATAAATAACATGTTTATGTGTTATTTGTAATTAATAATAAAAAAAGAATCAATGCTATTAATAGAAATACAAGTTCAATGTTTATTAAAAAATGGGTTGCATTTGCAAACCTATTCATCTTACTCAATGGGCATATATTGCATTAAAGGTGTTAATACTATTTACATTGTTTTTCAGAGGATAACAATGTAATTACCTACAGCAAAACTTTCACAATCACTTGCATGGGAGCTCATTCACCATCAATGATCTTTGTTTGTAACATCACAAACAGTTTGGGGCAGAACCGAACTGCTATCCTTAACATGCCGATAATCTACCGTAAGTACTGGACATATAGTAATAACAGAAAAAAATACTTTACATTTAAAAATGAATATTTAATATGATATTTAACATTTAAATAATTACTTTAGCAGCCTCATATGGTAACCTAATTAACCTAAGTAATTGGCATCTTTATTCAGCTGGGGATCCGGTTTGTGAAAATGATGATCTATGGCCAAAAATGAAGAATGGGTCAACAGCAATAATACTTTGTACTGATCCCGGGAGACTTGGAACAAAGGAACGGAAATGCACTGGCAGCAACTGGGAAACCCCTATCGATCTTTGTGTCAAAGCAGTAGTAAATCAGTTGACTGCTACAGCAGGGGTAAATATATACTGTAACTGCATGAGAACATAACAGCTGGGAATGGATGTATATCTATGAATTGTTTGTTATTGTTGTTTGTTTTTTGATTGTTTATTTTTAGGATTTTGAAAAAGGAGTTGGGGCCACCCTGGAAAATGCTAACATTATTTTTGATAATCTGAAGAACAGCACTGAAAGTGAAAACACATATGGTGACATTATGGCTACAGTAAATGTTTTTAGCACAATGAGCCGTGCATCCAACAAAATCACACTAGATGAGACATTACTGCCAGTAAGTAATTTGTCATGGAGGTAGTCACCCTACTGTCTGAAAGTTGCCAGGCAATATTTCACATTACATCATCTGAGTAACCACATTAATGCTCTCCTGTCATTTCCATGACTGCTTAAGGGGGGATGGCTATCCATTCTTTTTACTAACATAGCAGTGAGTATCTCAGTGTACAGTGTCTTAGGTCAGTAAGAACTACTGTTGTGATATGTTAAGGAAGGCAGTTGGGTTATAAGTGCAAATTGACAGGTTTAATACAGATTGACAAACATCATGGTAATACAGACTGTCGGTCAACAGGGTCAGGGACTATGGAACTACTAAGAGAGTCTCTGTGGGTTAAATAATCAGAATGATTAGTCCCACTGATCTTTCTTTGCTAACTGGGCGAGGGTGTGTCCAGAGGCTGGAGTCAGAAATCCCAGGATGCAGACAGGCTCCGACCAACAGAGGGAGCCATAGCTTTCCTGACAACTGTGCTATGACACTGTTGATTTAGGAACTGCGTTATAATAGCGCACATCAATTAACAGTACAAATTAACTATATTTGCAATCAAAGATTTTTTTTTAATGCATTGACTGTGGAAACCACACTCATCACAATCACACACTGTATAGACCACATTTAATCAGGGGAAAACATCTAAATTTGTTAAGCATAATTAAGCTTAAGATTTTTTATTAAGAAAATTAAGAAAAAAAGTCTTTTCACTTTGTTAAACCTCAGTTTGAAGCTATTATGCAAATAAAATCAGTTGTGGGACAAACGATTTTGACAGTATTTTTAGAAATATTTTGGCATCCGGAACTTGTTACTGACATATTATCTGTGTTTCAGAATTTCATTGACTCAGCAAGCAATATACTGAACTCAAGCTGGAATTCAAATAACAGTACCAGTATCCTTGCTTCAAATTACTTGACATCTGTGGAACAACTGGTACAAAACATTAGGCTTAATACCAGCGATGGGCATAATTCTTCATTGGTCCAACTTCAGGTTTGCAGACGGGCCCCTGTCTGCAACAGAACTGTTTTTAATGTGGATGTAGTGGTAAATTCATCTGCTTTCGAAGTGAAAACATTGGGATTACAAAACATTGCCGAGCTTCTACCAATAGGCAGTTTTAAGAACTCTATATTTCCGAGCTTAGTTATCTCTGCCACAGTAAATGACACAGGGCCTGTAAGCATCAGCATGGCTTTTCCGGTGCCTGATGAAGATAAATCTTATTCAGAACACCACTGTGTATTTTGGAACATTACAGGAGAACAGTGGTCAGAAGAAGGCTGTAACTACACCCGGAGCTCTGGGAACATCAGCTACTGCGAGTGCAACCATTTGACATCCTTCTCCATGTTGTTGTCAAAGACTCCTGTTGACCTCCCATATATGGATCAGATCACTTACATCGGGCTGGGAATTTCCATCTGCTCCTTGATCGTCTTCCTACTCATTGAGTGTTTGGTGTGGAATACAGTAGTCAAGACCAACCTCTCTCACTTCCGCCACACTGCTCTGGTTAACATCTCACTGTGCCTTCTTATAGCAGACTGCAGTTTTGTTGTTGCCACCTTCCAAAATATCCTCACTGACACCTTATGCCTCATGGTGGCATTGTCACAGCATTTCTTCTACCTTGCCATGTTTTTCTGGATGCTCTGTATGAGCATCATGCTTCTCCATCAACTTATTTTTGTTTTCCATCCACTGAGAAAAAAAGTGTACATGATTCTCTCCATTACTATTGGCTATGCTTGCCCAACAGTGACTGTAGGAGCCACATACTTGTACTACAACAAGAGGACTGATGTAAGCTACTACAACAGGGCCAGCTGCTGGCTGACTTACGAAGCACCTTTAATAGGGTCCATCCATGCTTTTCTCCTCCCTCTTGGTACTATTGTGTTTATTAATATGTTCTCAATGGTTGTGGTCATTGTAACTCTCCTCAAACCTGCTGCAGCTGAGAGCAACAAAAAGGATGACAAAGAAGCAGCCAAGAGTATTATTAAAGTCATCATCTTTTTAACTCCAGTTTTTGGAGGGACCTGGATCTTAGGGCTTTTTGTGTTTCTAGTAAATGGTGAATCAACCATTAAGGTTTTGATACACTATGCCTTCACCATTGTTAATTCCTTACAGGTATGTCTCATATCATCAGTATACTAAAGTCATGCAGTATGTTTCACTGAACATCAAAGTTATGGTTATATTTGTTTCTCCTCTACATTATAGGGCTTCTTCATTTTACTGACAGGATGTCTTGGTGAGAAGAGGGTATGCTTTGTTTTTTCTCCTATCAGTAGTTTCTTTCTTGTTTTTGTGTGGTGGCAATATTACTGATTTTTCATCCCCTTTGTCCTGTTCAGGTTCGAGATGAAATCATAAAACGTGTCATTTCTGGAGTGAGTTTGGCATTATTTTTATAAACAGATAAATTGCATTGTATTAAAGTGTGCAGAAGAAGTTTGTTGTCTGTTTAGGATGCTTACTTATATTCACATAAAAAAATCAACAAAACATATGATTGAGCGGGCCGCCTACACTGTTGTATACATTTGTTTATACTGTTAGTCATAGTATAGTAAGATATACTACATATAAAAGTTTCTTTTATTTATTTATTTATTTTTTAGAACCTTAATCATTCCTACACATTCCAACAAAGACTGTGACCAATCTATACTCCTCATTTTTTATTGGGTATCTTGTAATTTTTAAAGCAAAGTACTATGCATTATGGCAAATATTTCAAGCCTCTCTTGTTTCAATAGTTAAAGCAACATATTGCAGCTAAGTAGATCAGCATTTTAAACTAGAGACTCAACATCACATAACAAATTTGAACTTCAGCCTAAATTTATTAACAGTTGTTGTGAATGGACTTGTGTAGGGCAAGCCTCAATTTTATAGTCCAGTTTAAAGATCTCATCATTTCACTGAAATGAAACTCTGTCCACAATGCATTTAAGAAACAAATCTACATGTAACTAAGGAACGAGTGCATCTACCTAACCTGTCTATGTATTATTTGTCTTTGTGCCTCAGAAATCAGTCAAAAGTGAAAGCACGATGAACCTGACATCTTCTACTGCAAAAAAATGATGTGTCTTTAAAGGTATCTCAAAAGAAATTATATATAACTGGGTTGTGTCTAATAAATGAAATAATGAACTGTAAATAATCTCCTAACTAATGTCTTAAATTGCAGGGCATTAAAGCCAGGACAATAGAGGAGTAGGGATCACCTTTGATGTGGCAGACAGACACAGTGGACCGCTGGGTGCTTACAGTTTCAACCTATTTTAAAGGGCCCATATCCTATGTCTTTGCATACTTTTACATGCACATGCTATACTACATCAAATATTTTTTTAAAGAGAGAAAGGGAAATTTGTTTTTCCATTACATGGGCCTTTAAAAAAAACATAAAGATTGCTGCCATATTTCAGCTCCCTATAGGGGATGTGTACTTATGTTTACTTAGAAAATCAACAAAGCATGTCATTTGACTGGGGGTTTTCAAACTTTGCATATGGCTAAGTTATGTAAAGCCATAAAGTTATAAACCGGTCCTTCTCATGTTGCAAATAATAAAATTCATAAGCATTACTGCTGGACTACAACATATTTTACATTACTTGTTGTGAAGGCCACAATGTTTGAGGGGGATTTCTTAATGCTTTGAGCCAAACAGCCAGTTTCATTGAGATTTAGTTCACTGTACAAATACATAATATCTTAATGTAAATGTCTTCAACAAAACATCACGCTGTAATGATGTTATGGTATCTGGTTTTCAGTGGTGTCATTGTTTCTGATGTTTTTTGCTATTCTGAAAGCAGTCTGACTGCAATACCTTCACTTTTATACATTGTACAAAGTTACTTTGTTCTTCTAAATCCAAAGCAGGCACTTAACCTAAAGAATGGTTTATTTTCCATCATATAGCAAATTATTTTGTGGTCATGCTTGTTTGCTATTGTGTGAAAAATAGTGTCACTGGAAGAAAATACACTGAAGCTGTTTATGGAAAACTTTATTTCATAATGAGAATAAGCAAAGTTGCACATATAGTTTCTGAATTAACAAATAAAAATTCTGAATCTTCTTAATGGAGACTTTTCTGTTAGAAGTCAAGTTCCTGCATTGTACTCGGTATATACAGTTAAATGTATTATTATTTCAAGCATTTATGGTGGTGGTAAAACTCATGTTGAATTTAATGTTGTCTACGGATGGTTACAATAATGCCAAGAGCAAGAGCCACAGTGCCTGCAGCACCACCAAGCAGAATCCCCAGAATTCCTCCATTGACATGCTGTTTCTCACACACATCCCCAGAGAACACAGTAATTTGGCTTGTGGGGCACCTACAGGGAACATTCATCAGTCATTGTTCATGGAGCTAATAAGATGTAGTGAGTGACACACACGTGAGTTTTCATAATGCTAAGTATTGTGTGTGTGTTTCAAATGTCTATAAAAATATATATATATTAACTGACCATTTCATTAGCTGTGCCATTCCATAGCTCATCTGTTCATGCACAATGGCCCTTTTTGTTCAATTAATAATTTGAAAAGACATGTGAAGAGCCTTTAGAAATACCTTTAAATGCTTAACGAATGTTTACCAAAATTTTTTAAAGATAAACTGTGATCCCTAGTCTTAAATCTACAAGGTGAATCCACATGTTTAACAATTGTTTTTGGCTGCAATGGAAACTCTTTCTGTTGGAATGTTTTTTTAAGAACACCAATAGCAGTTACCCCATGGCATTTTTTTCTTTCAATTCTACTTGGCTCCTTCATTTTTATGTGTAAGTCCATCTGTGCAACATGCAAGTGACTGATATGTCTTTAAAAGTGGACCTACAGTATAAGGTTCTTGTTGCTGATAAAATGACCAATGAGTGTAGAGACACAACCAACAATGTAAACACCTTTACTGAGAACAAGAGCAAAGTGATCTAATAGCTGTATGAAAAGTTTACATTTGACTTAATAAGTAAATATCATTAGTATTACTTTACTGGTCCTGAGTGAATGTTAGCATTTACTTGGCATTGGCACTGACCTGCATGAAGCCTGTCCCTGGGTAGTGATACACACTCCTCCATTGTGGCAAGGGTTAGGCTGACAAGGGTCACTGACAGCACGAGCCTCCCGAATCTTTGGCAGCAAAGCCAAACTCTCTTTTACAGCTACAGACTCTGCTGAGGCTTTACTTAGGGCAGGAACCTCTGACTTTAAGATATGAGTCAAATCTGGAAACAATTATTCATAAATAATAATAATAAATATAGTAATTTCAGAAAGTATAGATATATATGAGTAATTAAAGTTACACATAGATCCTATATTTATGATGTAGATTTCAAAGGATACAACAACTTGTTTACCATTAAAGTTAACAGTGATGATCAAGTCATCATTCTTGAGGAAGCTTCTCCGTTTGATCTGCTGATGGGAGATAAAGGTGCTCCAGCCAAACTCAAGCCCTCTGAAGCACTGGCAACTGTCTTCCCATGTTCCAGATATGGACGGCTTATTCCACCGAAAGGATTCATCTGAAAAACCATTATCAATCATCTATCAACTTAGGTCATAATCATGTATATAGACTTTATGTATATTGACTGTTATAGGACCAAAGAAACATAAAAAAACAATAAAAGATTACCATACAGGGCTTGTTCGAGATTAACTTTGCCTTACCTTGATGATCAAAAAGAGTGCCTGAAAGTGACTACAAGTCATTGTAAACACCCCATCACAGAAAGTGCACAACAACGACTTCTGCATTTAACCCATCCACATGTGAAGCAGCGTTCAACTATCAACAGGGCCTAAGGAGCAGTAAAGCAGGACAGTACATTGCTCAAGTGCACCTTAGTGGTACCCGGGCTGGGACTCAAACCTACAACCCTCTGATCACATGCACTAGCCTACCACTGCCCACAAAAAAGGCAGTGGTGGCAGTTGGAGTTGTTTATTTTAAGGACATTTTTACCAGTGGCACCCAACATGGGGCTGCCACTCTTGTGGTATTTGCAAATCAGAAATGAGGACCCCTCATAGGACAATGCTACAGAGTGCCTACCTTTCTCAGCTGCAGCCTGGCTTTTAGAATAGAGGTAATATTTCTTTGAATAAAATACATCTACATGTCATATGAAATGAAAACAATAACCAAACACACTACGTAGGTGAATGTTCACTGTCTAAAATGGCCAGCCAGTCAAGCTGTACCAGATGGTAATTGCAGCATCTGACTCTGACCATTTCCAGCTGTTATTTTCAGTTGTAAAACCACCTTTAGTAACTCAAAAATACACTTGCTCATCCAACAAAATGAATAACTGAGATACTAACCAGTGGTAAAGCTTCTGCTGTTGGACATCTGAAGTGTAGCATCTGGATCTTGATCCATGATGGTGATGGTGACCTGTCTATTGATAGCTGGCCATTCTAATACTCCATCATTCTCACCACTACACAGGTGAAAAGTCACTCCCACATACTCTGCAGATGAATTGATCCTGCCATTAGGGTACACATCAATGCCATAGCCATAGCCTTCTGAGTTGTAGTAACAAGCACTGCGGACGCTTTTGCCAAGTGGGGTGCTTGCAAGCAATTCAGTGAAATTCTGGATCTTCCACACAGCACTTGGACAGGTTGTCTCAGACAGAATGATGTCATCAATTAATATTCCTCCAGATGTCTTTTTTGAACCCACAATGCCTTGGAAGAAGTAGCGGAATTTTTCCTCTACCTTCAGTGTGACATAAGCAATCTTCCATGAATCGTCATCATCACCTTAAGCATTTGAAAGCATACTTTGAATTAGATTGGTAGTGAATACAGTACAGTTATATTTTTTTGATGTAAAAATGCAAAATGACTTAAGAACATTTTATTTTGATGGTCCATGATAGATGTTGTGTAGATGCTCACATTTAGTCAGTTGTACCAGATAAACAGACGTTCAGTTATAAGTTAGGATGTAAAGTCTGCTCTAAACCATACAGTAAGAGTATGTTCCATTTTGTGCCACAAAACCTAAGATGCTTAGTGACTACACTGCAATAAAGTTGATATATTCTCCAGTCTTGTGCAAGTTACTTAAAAATAAAAGTGTAAAGAGTAAAATAAAAGTTTTGTTACAGCTATCATTTACCCTTTTAAAAGTAAGTCATTACCAATTACTGAATATAAAAACTAACTAGTTATTAGGCAAAGTAACACTTATGTGAATTCTAAATTTTAGTTTTCACTAATGACACTGTATTAGCCAGACTAAAAGAAAAAGGAGCACTACTGCAACTGCCTTGTGAGTGCTTTTATGTCACACAACTTCACTTTCACTTTCAAGATTAAACAAATATTTCAAAAAACAACCATGTGGTAAAGGTGTCAGAGACTTAACAACCCAACTCACCGGTTCTCCTTCCTTGAATCACTTTTGGTAAGTACTAACCTCTGCATACCTGAAAAACTGCCAGTCGTCTAGCCATCACAATAGGGACTTTGTCAAAGAACTTTTTTCAAGAACTGACTGTGCATTTGTTACCTTATTTATTCTACTCCCCTGACAGGTGCTACTGTAATAAAATATCTAAGTAGTCAGTGTTTTTAACTTTACCCATCAGTGATGTTATAACTGATTGATGTGTATTGTGCTGTAGTCACAGGTCCAGTTAAATAGCAAAAGCAGTGCTAAATATCTACTGTACTATGGGCCTATTCAATTCAATTTAAACGGTCTCCAATTCTACTCCTACTTCTTAATGTTAATATGCTGTTAAGGTGCTTCATACCATAGTTTAACAATATGAGATAACTGACTCACCTGTGATTGTATGTACCTTCTTGACTTTGCGAACACTGCCAGTTCCATCATCCATCCTGAGCCAAATAACCAGCAGATCTCCTGGACCTCCAGAAAATTTGTAAAAGAACTGCAAGCACTGGTAGCCCCTCTTAGGGTATAGAATGCGTGACTCTAGAAATGCACTGTGCCCAACCTCTTCATTAGCAGTATCAAATTTCATATAATATCCAGCATCTGCAAAAAAAGAGACCTTGATTGGTGGTCTTGGCAATAATACTTTAAGGAATATACACGTATTGGCCATTTAGACATCCAGTTTTTGTTGAGAGAGAAGAGACAATAGAGAGAGAATAGAGAACATATTTTTTACCATGCACAGTTTGTATTAGTAGCCCTTAATCAGTAACCATGTTAGTTTCACTGCTGTGCTTTAAATGATGGACTATACAAACAATTAGTTGCCTGCAGTGGTCTATTGGTTGAACCTTTTTAATTGAAGGATGGGGTAGTTTGTTGTAAATTTCAAAAATGCACTTATTTACATACCCCACTTCTGGAGAAATTGAAAGATTTTGTAAAATATAATAAAAACAAGAATCTGTGATTGGATCAGTTTTTCAAAACTGAACAAACTGAACAAAATGTATTTTTGCTAATAAAAACTCAAGTTATCAAGTTATGATCCCCTCACCTAGCTCAATGCTTATTGAGGAATGTTTCAGAACTGAGTAAGTTGAACATTCTATAAACTTTTCACTCTTATTTTGTCCCGTCCCAACAATTTTGCATGTTTTACAGATATCAAATCTAAATGTAATAAATGGTTAAACGTTCTTTGGTTGTATGTTTGTGAGTTAAAGGTTTGAAAGAAAGATTTGTATTTTTATTACATAGACAGTACACATTTGCACATACACAGTGCACAAATTAGTATCTAATTTAACATATTAGGTAAACAAAATTGTAGCCTCTGCAAAATAATTTTTTTTACAATTTGTTAAAATCAACAAATATATAGAAATAAAGCACTAAAATCTGCATTAAATGCTATATTTACTGAAAGTGTGTTCCTTGTAAAAGAAGTGTTTAAAGTTACATTCAGCAAGAAAATCATTAAAACATTTTTTGATCAGGGGATATGCAACATTTTGCAAATGATTGGATACAACAGGTGAAAAAACAGCCAATGAGTGTAGATACAAGGCAGATGCAAACCAGTGTATATTCCTCAGAAAAAGCACCATCAAAAGTAGGCAATTAGGCAGTTGTTAAAATAATTTCAATAGCAAGAAAAGAAGACTGTTTTACTACCCCTTTTGGAGTAAGAAAAAAGTCATTCAGTATTCAGGATCTGTACCTCTGCACATTCCACCAAGAGTGTGGTCTTGCACATCTGCAGAGCTCAAAGTTTGAACCCAGTCTGCATTATCGTCCTCATTCTGGATCATGCCACAGATGTTGATCTGCTCAAAGGAACACTGGTCCAGGAGAGTGTGTGTTTCAGCTATAAACACAGTTTTAGGCAAATTACTATCCCCTTAAACAGGAATACTCTACCTTAGAACTAGGAAGCCAAACAGTTTTGAACTGAAAACAGAATGAGTTAACAAGATTATACTTAATGTTTAATATTATTAACGGCCATTAATGTACAACTGTTAATCATGAATGTATATTTTATGAGTATAGGTACTATATAT
>JBBPDA010000152.1:13071741-13092555 GCA_037974385.1 Arnoldichthys spilopterus | reverse complement strand
TGTCAGATTAAAGTTATTTCTGTGACCATTGTGAGTTTTTCTTTCATTGACTGAAGGGTACCAACAATTTTGTCCACTTGTGTACATTACTGCCCTAACTGGCTGACTTTCCTGAAAAGGTCAATCAAACAAGGTTGCTCACCCTGAGCCTCTCTCTCCAAACCACCATCTTTGTCTTGAGGCTGCAAAAATAAGTACAGAAGACTGCTGAGGCACTGGCAAAATGTTCTGTTAATATCTATATCAGTGTTCAATTTGACTACGCTTGCCAAAGTTCTCAAAACTCTTTTACCTGCTCTTCAGTGATAATGACTGGTTCCATCACAGCCACAGCACTAGGCTCTTCAACCATCTCCTCGCTATGATCTAATTCAAGACTGGTTACAGCTTTTTGCTCTGTTTCTTCAGCCTATAAACAGTGGAAAGGTATTGCACATAATTTTCACCATGTGTGTAATGCATTTCCATGTCATTTCTTTTTGACAAAAAATAAATACCTGTGAGAGAGGATCCATTTGGCCAATTGCAGCTTCATTTCCCTCAAATGTTTCATTGACCTCTTCTATTAGAATATTGCAGATCAGACATGAAATGTGACAGAGAGCAACTGATAAGTTATTAATCACACATACACACAGACTTTACACCTAGTAAAGCACTCTTTTCACCTTTATTCCAACTTAATTTAACAAATTTTACAAGCAGCACAAAGAATAAAACTGACCAATTTCTAATCTGGGTACCATTCAATTTATTCAGAGGGGAGTGTACCTTTTTGCATCTCTGAATCACTTCCACAAGGAACCTGCAAGTATAATCATAGTAAATTAATACACAAAATTAACTGAATACTGAACAAAACATGCCCCTAGTAATCAATGCTTCTTTTTCCAGTTGTTTCTAAGTTTCCAACTATGTATACCTAAGGGTCAATATGCAAATGCTATTTTAAAGTTACAATAACTGCATACTTCAGTGAGGTCATATACAGTACCCTGCATAACTGTAGGAGTGAGTGTTTTTCAGAAACAAACAAATGTATGTCTCTGTAACACCAGTTTGCCAAGACAACAGAGACATTCTCAGTAAGTGTCTGTCAAAGCTAACGTTTATGTAAACTGCTGTCTTAAATAGCCAGCTAGCATTAACAGTTTAAACCTGCTGCTTGTGCCAGTGTTTTTTTTTTTTGCGTTAGCCTGCATGGGTCTGCATGGCTAGACTATTCATTTTCTCCGCTCAACACTTCTTAAATTTACACAGAGCAGAGGCCACTAGGTTTGGGTAGCACTTGAGTTTCTTCAACTCTTTGGATTATCAGCACTAAAGCAAAAATTGTAAAGCAATACCAGTGTACACTTTAAACAAAACATTCAAAAACAAAGTTTACTTTTAAGCTAAACACCATACACACATACATTCCTGTATAAACACTAACATTCCATAAAAACATCATTAAAAATATCTAACAATATATTACAATAATTATAAATAATGTTCAATATTTTACTAAATTATTTGTTAGTGGGGAGATCAGGTAGTTTTAACACTTTGTATTTTGCCTTGCTGCAAAAAAAAATAAAAATAATTTAACTTGTGGCCGAAGACAACTGCGACAGTCCAGTTTGAGAAGGTAAAGCAAAATGTACAGCACTAGCACTGCAAAATTCAAACCAAAATAGGGACTGATAATGGTAATGTTAGTGCTTAAATTTTTTAGTTTTTTTAATGCCAGTGAGAAATTCTCTTAAAATGCAAGGGTGTCACATTTTCACCACAGTCCTACTGCTAGGAATCAGCTCTCTCCCTCCATACAGTACTTAATCCTGTATGTGTGGTATGTTTGCTCAATCTGTAGATGGGCAAAAATGTTCTTTATTGGAGCAGTGGCATACTCCAACAACAACCCTGCCATAATCATAGCATTGTGATTGAAGCCTATAGTTGATTCAAAGTTTCTCTGAGCTCCTTTGTGGCTATTACACGCCTTGCTTTTGGTGTGGTCTTGTTGCTCAAACACTCCAAGACAGGGTAGCAACCCTCTCAATTTTTGTCAAAAATAGTTTCCATCAGTGCTTAATAAATTTTTAACTAATTATGTAAGAATTAAGTGCTTGATCTGGTTCTTCATTCTTTACATTGACTTCCAACCAGTTTGTGGTAGTCAAGTGACTTTACAATGGTGTGAAGATTATTGATCACTTACATATCATGATTAGCAGCCTATTTATCTCAGATTGCCCTTTCTGCCATCGCAGTGGTTTTAGAATGATTATTTAAGCATGGCATATTAAAATACATTATTTAGACCTGAAGCAGTTCCACTGGTATGATTTCAAAGATGTTAACTGGATCAACCACCATCTCAAAATCGTGGTCCAAAAGCAGCACCTGTAAAACAAAATATTATTTATTGCAAATGCATAAACATCAATGCTTAGGGTTATGATTTTCAATGATGTGAATGAGTTTGTAGTAAAACATGCTTACCAATGTAGAATCTTCGGTTATCCTTACAATCTGTGCTCGACACCAACTCTTGTGTGCATAGGACCAGATCACACATTCAGATGCAACATTTCTCTTGACAGCTCTCCTTAATAACCCCAAGTCTTAAGAAACAAGAATTATTAATATGTGCGTAAACAATCCTGTACTAAAACCTTTTCTATAGATGGAACGAGATTTGCATACATTTACCTGATTTAATAATCTCATTATTGTCAACTCTGCTCTCTTCGTCTTCTGGGATGGATGAACACAAAGGTGTACATGTGTTCACTGTATCATTGAACTGGCCTTCCGGAAGTGAATTTTGCACCAGGTTCTTATTAACAGTCAAAATTGAGTCATCACTCTTGAACTCCACTTTTCCAAAGGTCTGTGGTAGATCTGGTGGTGTACAAACATCTAGAAAAGAATTTACACTAGAATCCTTTGTTAAGGGCATTTTATTATCGTCAAGACTTTCAGTCCCCGCAGAGGTCTCTGTTAACTTGGAGCTCTCTTTTGTAATGAGGTCATCATCTACAGCCAGTTCATTTAGGTCCTTCAATCCAGAATCTTCATCTCGAGGTAGCACTGGAACCATGGAATCGTTACTTTTAGTTATTGTCTCTACAGACATAACCTGCTCCTCATTCCCACGGTCTCCATCACACAATATTTCTGAGTGTTGCACATTCACTGTAGAAATGCAAGCATCAATGAGTAGGTACTCTGCAGCTGTCTGAGGAGGCTCCTTGGGCATTACAGTAGATTCAGACATGCATTCAGGGGAATCAATTTCAATTACCATCAATTCTGTTGAATCAACAGATGGCACAACTACTGCATTTGTTAGATCAAGGGATGTGCTCTTGCGGTTTTCCAAGGGAGTCCAATAGTTTTTCATGGCATTGTTGATGACAAGGTCCCCACATTCTAACCTAACAAAATGAGGAGTCGGCAGATCATACAAACTTCCTAGTCTCAAAACTGTGACTTTCAAGAGCTGGTCAGTGATTAGATCAAAGAAATGATCGGCTGCCTTGTCGCTCCAGGAGCCGGACGAACTATCAAAGCCATCAAGCTGACAAGCAAATGCCTGAGGAGGCAAATCAGACACCTCACATGGCAGGGGTCTTACTTCACCCACTTTTACTTTGGATTCATTTCCATAGTCAACGAACAGAACAGATATTGTATTATGTTCTCTAGAGGTCAGCTTTGCACGGTACCACAGCTCATCCTCAGCGTAAAGGGCAATGCAGGCACTTCCGATTGACAAGAGTTCATCATTCAAAGCACTTTCATTACCAGCCTTTTGAATTACATCAGAAATCTTTTGCAGTTTATCGGTCTCTGCATACTGACACCAGAAAAGCTGTGGTCCACTAATGAATGAGGCATATCCTGTGACAGTTAGTCCATTTGAAATATCAGGATTCTTATAAAACGTACTGATTGTGATGGCAGACATACCCTGCTCAGTGACTGTGCTCTTTAACTCATCTGTTGATGTAGCTGTGGCATTTGCACCACTGGAAAAACTGGATCCTAAAAGCTTACCACTGACTTCAAGATTTACCTCCCACACAGACCCCAATGGTTTGATGAATGTGCAAGTAACCCTTTCAGCATTTCTTTCAATTTCTTTTTTGAAGTTAGAAGCCATTTCACTGTCAGCATGCATCACACCAGTCAGTGAGCAGCGAATGCTATATCTTGGAAATGAAAATGTTACTCCATGCAGAGGGCATATCTTTGAGACTGAAACCTCTGCAGTGTTTCCAAAGTCAATGAATTCTACATCAACTGTATCACTGACCGGGGTTTTCATGACAACAGCACGATACCAACAGTTGTCTTCAGGGAACTCTGCGCTGACCACATCACCTACATGAATGTCACTGGGGTTGATCACCAAACTTTCTGATGAGTTATTATTCAGCTTCTCTACCAGAGAGCAAATGTCATCTTCATCATCTAACAATTGAACAAAAAAGTCCAGAGAGCTATTGTAATGGGAGATGAACACTTCAGTTTTCAGTCCTGGTTTAATCACTTTCAAAGGAAGTTCTGCTTCTTTCAGACTGCTTGGTTTGACAAATGCATTACTTACTTTGGCAGACTCCATGTGTAGTTCTCTGGGAGAACCAGGAGTTGATCCCATGCGCATTGTGCCTTTCTCTCTTTGCACATCTCGGGACTTTGTTAGGCTTTCGGCTGGTTCAAAGTCAGTACCAATTCGAGATCTCCAGTGTTCAGATGTCCGCTGAAGGTCTTTCCCGCTTTTCATTCCATGCAAATTTTCACATTTTTTATAAGTCTTATTAACCAAATATGCTTTGTTGCTTTCAGTCTTGGAATTTGATTCTTTAAGAGTAATCTGTTCACTTTTCTCAAGTTTAATGTGAAATTTCTCTCTGATCATTGAATTCACTTGGGTTTTTCCATCATAGAGCTCAACAATAAGTTTGCCATTTGGTTCTTTGGCAACTATCAATGCTTTGAAAGGGTGATCAGTCACAAAATTCTCAAACCAGTTGTTTACTTCACTTGGCACATTTTCAGGCATGTCTGAAAGCCGCCCTTCAATTGCCTGTACAGGTACAGACATTATTTCACCAGCTTCAAACGGAACTGGCAGGAGGTCGGATTTCTGTATTTCCAGTGTGTTTCCATAATCCACAAACTTGACAACAATCAAAGGCTTTGTAGATATAATCTGTGCCCTGTACCACAGACCATCTGTGTATTTTGCAAAGCAAACCTTTCCAAAGTTTTTTGGGCATTCAACATGCTTCAGCTGACTGCACAAGTTGTTGACTTTGTCTGCAAGTTCTGCAATTTGTGCAGAATTCCTTTCTAGTTGGCAACAGAAGTGACTAATATTTGTCACACTTGTGATGCTTACAGCTTCTTCAGAGCCAGTTTTCACACCATGTGTGGAGAAGTAGTATGTGTTCAGTTGAAAAGGTGGAAGAGGCGCCTTTTTAGATAGTGCACGGTCAGCCAAACCTCTCTGAACAAGAAGGCTGCAAACGCTTTGGAATGGGGTCTCCAGATCCACCACATTGAACACCACTTTTTGAGAGTCATACATTACAGCATACACTGTACATTTCAATACTACATTCATGGAAGCTGCATTTTCCACAAACTCTTTAAACTGAGATGTGGCATCTGAGCCCCAGTTTAAAGGGGAGTGAGAGATTGGATGGATCAAGTTATATAGGCTACAACGGAAGGCTTGTCCATTCAGCTTTAGGAATGCTGGATTAATGCGTCTAAGTTCATGTATGGAAACTTTCTTTGTCTGTCCATAATCAACAAACAGCACAGTGACATGAGGAGTTTGGTGCCTCTGAATGACTAATGCCCGATACCACATTCCATTTTCTGGATGACGAGCAACACAGGCTGACTCCAAAGGGGACTGAAATTCACTGTTTAAATAGTAATCCTGGAGGTCTTGCATTAGTAGGTTCAGATGTTCTGTGTTATTAGCTTTTTGACACCAGAAATCATTTGGGCTCTCAACATAGGATACAGTGACTTCAACTGAACTCCCAATTGGAAACAAGTATTCCTTGAAAACAGACCTGGTCTCTGTTACGGCACATGAACTGGATGGCTGAGAAACAATATTGGTCTCGGACATGTAATAAGTTTCTCCTTTTGGAGTGTAACGCTTGACAGGTTTATCCACAGCTTTCTTCAGATCTACAACACCTGCAAATCCTGCACTGCATAGCAAATTTGATAAATCCTTTTCTCCACCTGACAAAGGATCAATAACCTGGACAATATGAGTATTGTGGGACTTGGCAAGCACATATACGTTAAGGACTTTGTCCAGAACAGCTTTTGAGAACAACAATGTGGACTCTTGATCCCAACATTCACTTGGCTGGATGCCGTAGAGAGAGCATCTTATTGCCAGTGCTGGTAGCTTTTGATATTGCAGAGGCAACTTGCGAAGGTTGAAACAATCAACCACCTCTGTATTTCCATAATCAAGGAAGAAAACTTCAGCTTTGTCATCAACGACTTTACAAACAGCAGCCCTATAGAACACATTATCATGAAATTTGGCCACACAGAGTAACCCAGACACAGGTTTTCTAATCAATCCCTCAGGGCTGACCTGTTTACTATACAGCTCTTCCAGGCCCACCATTAGTTGGTCAAACTCATCAGCATGCCTTTGGGTTTGAATCCAGAATTTTGCAGGACTGTCAACATGCTGAACTGCTGCCATATGAGAAGTGTTGGGGGACAGACTTTCTGTAAAAAACACAGCTGTGTTCCCTTTCATATCTTCAGAGTCGGTTAAATCAGTGCTTTCTGTGTCTTTACTTTCAGAAATCCTGCACTTCTGAGATGTGGCGCTCTTGTGAACTGCATAATAGTCATTGGGTTTTGAGTCCATTGAGCATTTTTCTCTCAATCCGAACAAGCTGTTAATGTTTGTATTTTCATCTCCATACAGCGTGACATAGTGTACACCCTCTGAAAGGCTTTGATACTCAAACTTGGCAATGACCGTTTTGTTGAGCAGTAAGGATTTGAGAAAGTCAATCTGTGAAGCTGTCCAACCAACACCTTGGTCAATAATCCCATGGAGAGAGCATACATAGGTCACAACAGGCATGCGGAAGAATTCGGAGGCCAGTCTTCGGACATGCTCTACTTGGACAAATTGCTTCTTTCCATAATCCACTTGTAGTATCTCTGCCACACTGTTGGATGGCATGACTTGCTGCAGAACAGATCGATACCACTTGCAATCACTTCCTCTTGTTGCACAAGGGGCCCCCAAGTTTTCAGGCCTTGCAAACGAAGTTCCGACTCTTCCTTCATAATGCTGAGTTATGTGTTCTGTTAACTTCCTAAGCTCTTGTGAGAATACCTTAAGCTGACAAAAAATTCGGAGAGGATTTGTTACTTCTGTGACGATCACAGTCTCAACAGTGTCAGTTTGCAGTTCTGGATACATGTAATGGTGCTGCCTTTCAGTTTGCTCAAGTGGTTCATTTGTCATAGTTATCAGAGGTTCTACAGACTCCTTATGTGACTGCAAAGACCTGGCAACAAAGTCCTTAAACTTTTCATTTGACAGTTTCTTTGCAAATCCCATCTCATACATTTGCTTGGACAGGCATGGTATATCAAGCAAAAATGTACGTTGAGGAACAACAACATCCTGAACACAGGCAGTGACATTCTTCCCACTGAATGTTTTCATGTATTCCAAGGCCATTTTTGTCCACCTGTTTTCATGGGACAGTGGAAGGACATTGGCAAGAACACAAAATTCAACTTCCGGAGGTAAGTAGAAAAAATCAGTTTGGCCCCATGCCAAAGTGCTAGTAGTGGAACGAAGTGTTCTGCCTTCATCAATGAGAAACACACTATAGTCAGAGGTACTTCTTGATACTATCCTGGCTCTATACCATGTTTCATAGACTCGCACAAGGCAAAGGTCACCAGGGCTACCTTCTCCCTCATCAAATACTTGTCTGGGGTACTGAATCTCTTTTCTCATTCGCTGATAGGCAAGTTTTCGATCTTGGTCAAAATTACCCCAGAACTCTACCAAAACGCACAGAGGATTCAAGTTTACTCTGGTAATAAGAACAGACACTTTGGATCCACGCAACGGGAGCCCAGGAATTGAACACATAGTAGCGGCTTTCCAGGATTCAGGTTTCAAGACATTCTCTCTGACTAGAAGTTTGAGACCTACAAAGATAACAGAACAGATCAGCCAAAAAAAGAACAAAGTTATATTAAAACCTCATCTATTCTATTGGCAATTTAGTTGCATGACAAAAGCTCACAGAGAAAGCAATTATAGTTTTCATTTTCCAAAATGCACAGTATGGCTTATTTAAACTTGTTACTACATGAATATATGGTCTTCTATTGAGCAGTGAGTTTCTGTCAGTGTAAAACATATTGCTATACCAATGCATATGAATACTGAACATTTAAAACAATATGATACTGGAAACAAATATTAATACTATTAAGTAAAACATTTCAGCTTTCCGGCATGTGATTTCTTTTCACACTTATAGCCTGCAGCACTGATTAGGGAAGTGTCCCAAACTACACACTAATTAGTGTGTAAAAAAAACAGAATACATAGAAGTGCATTCAGTAGTGTAGTACGTCAAGTATTAATGTATGGTGTTTAGGATGCACCACAGGTCTCGTAAGGGGCTTAATGTAATAAAAACACTTCTGATTAAAAGATGTATGGACCACCTTATTGTCTCTATCAACACAAATGATTGTATAGTTGAGACATATAAAGCCCTGTAAATCATCATTTTAACTCTAGCAGTTGGCCAATCAGCTGTCTCAAAAGCTAATGTTATCTGAGAGGTCTGCCTGCAATGTGTGTGGTACCTGCCACTACATGACAGTATACACAACACATGATGACTTTTTTTTTATAATTTAAAACAAAAAGAATCAGCAGTGCCACCTCAAATGGCTTTAGGAGCCTACAGTTAGCAGCCCACATTAAGTCACAGCAGACTGTAATCTTTGTCATATTAAAGCTCATGATTGCTTGTGGTGCGGAGTTACTGCTTGAAGAAACAATTTTTGATTCATGTTCATAATCATCAAGCGAGTACTTAAAAGTCCATCAAAGCTCTGGGGCGTTAAATTGAATCTGCTTTTTAGTCTACAAAAATTCTCTGTGTGAAAAACCAACATTTAATTACTAAAATAGCTTTAAGAATGAGAAATTATGTTTATAATGTTCTCTCTCCTTGAAAACACAGTCTGACAGTCACTCTGGTTACCCACTGCCGTTTGTGGGAACTAAGCAGAGCCAGCACTGCAGTTTCAGATCACAGATAGGGGTGTAGCTCAAACATGCAAAAAAAACAAACAAAAAAACACACTACTGGAGTGCCCAAAACTAGATGAGGGACTGCCCTACTGGAGACAAATACTTTTAGTAATATACTGCATTTTTATATTATGCATTCTTTAATCATGAATAATTATAATTTTAAAATAATGTAAATACACAAATAATGTGTTTTAATTATATAATATATTCAGTAATTTTAAAAACAGTTTAGAATATGTAATAAATCACAACAAACTATCTTCTGTAGATATGATTTTTTCCTACACTGCACAGAAACCGGTCTGAAATGTGAAGTTTTAGGAATAAAATTGAAAATATTTGGGAGAATTTCTTAGTTTTTAAAACATTGGTTAATACTGGACTTTAACAAAGCCTGCTAAACAATGGAAGATATCGACATAAAGCATGATAACATTAGAATTCATTACATTAAAATTATTTAAACGATCAATTTATGATGGTGTTAGCCACAAATTTTTTTTATTATTAATTCTAAAAGAAAGAGAAAACAACATTCAAATCACTTGTATATCACTTTAAAAAAAGAATACACCAGCAGGCTGTCACAATGCATAATTATACATTGTGTACATAAATGTTTGCTGTTCCAAATTGTGTGTTGATGTAAAATGTCCAATAACGGTGTGCATTAACTGAAAAAAATTGGTATCAGTACAACACCAAGTAAATACAGGGCCAGTATCGCTAATACCAGATTTCTCTTTTTCAACCTGTGGGGTTTGAGGTTCATCCTTCATTAGATTCACGGCCTATGGATCAGTTAGTTTTATTAGACCGGACTCTTGACTCTGTGTGTTAAAATCCTCCTGATATGATACTACAGTGTAGGCAGAGAAAACCTCGCCTCCGGACTACAGCGTCATGGTGTTTATCGGATCCTCCACACCATTACAATAACAGCATGTAAACGCAATGAAGTCATTTTGTTTTCGCTTATCGGAATTTCGCCAGTTGTGTCGTCTTTTACGCATATGATTTGGTAATTGAAATTATTTCAAAAACACGTGATTACAAAAACGAAAATCCCAAAACTAACGTTTCGCCCAAGTTACAAATTAAATCACGCTCTCCACGCTGGACCTCGCAGAGGCCTGATAAGAACAGAAATAAAGAATAGCCGATGCCACTGGGAGTTCCAGGCTTTTTTGCCAAAACTCTGCTGCGAATTTAGTCACATTTCTTAGTCATTTATTTCTAAAGCAAGTAGCGTCGCCTTCACTACACAAAATAAAAAAACTGTTAGACCAACGACCTAACAGAATGGAACTGGCGCTGACGTATTAGGCTAGTTTTGATCCACCGTGAAGTCTCTAAAGCTACAAACAAAGCCGAAAAACGTCCACTTAAATTACAGAAGAACTTCGCCAAATCAGTCCCACTAACGAGCGGACACAACCTCATGTTCAGCGTGCAGCACATGGAGGCATGAAACCAGCAGAATCAACGTGCCACAGTAACCCACGCATCCAAGCTCGTCTGCAGTCAATTTATGTTCATTACAAATCAAAATTACTCACCATCTCAATTCCATCTCTGTCCACCACCTCAAATGCAAACACGCCCGAAATATATTTCAAATCCTTTATACCATTTACTAAAAAAAAACGGTCGCGCGCGCCACGATTAGCTAGCTAACAAAAATTTGCAAACGACTGATGCTAACGGTCCTTTTAACTCAAACGCCAGCACTGGCACTTCAGGTTTAAACGATATAACTACATGTTACGTATCAGAACTCATATTTCAGTGAAAGTGAATCTGCATTTTGGGACAAAAGGAGCATTTCGGATGTATTAACGTACCTGAAGTCGGTTGTGTGGAGATGCTAAGAGCGGCCGGTCAGCCTGAGCGCTGCATGTTACTCTAGCAACAGTCAGGCAGCTTCGACCTTTTCTTTACTCTTAACTTCACAAACCAACTAACCAATCCAGGTTTTAGAAATCAACACTGGCGTAAGCTGTGTGAAACCAGGTAGTACAGTCCAGATGGCGGTTTGGAAGGTAAATCTACTTTGGCGCCTCGCACTTGTTGCTCCTCCTTCCACCCAGAAGTAAAATTCTGACACATCCGCCACCTTTTTTAAGTGTATTTACCTCCTTTTTGCGATTGCGAATTTCTAGGTATGTTTTTTTCTGCCGCTCTGACCTATGCCATCAATGCCCAATATCGTTTATAAAGCTTCTGCTATTAATAAGTCATTTTTGTCAGTTCAATATCAATAAAGCTAAGAGTGAGTGCTTGTGATCATAAACACACTAAGACGAAATGGAACCCATCTTGTCGTAGTGGTCAGCGCATGGGGACGGTACCTTGCACAGTGGTACCTCAATGCTACTTGTAGCAGTCTAGGATTTGAACCGACGACCCTGAGCTTATGGGGCAACTCCCTAACAGTTGCGCTATGTGACATTGCATAAACAGTGCACAATACAGATGGAATATGTATAGGATGCTACTTTGAGGAAAGTCAGTGAAGGCAGATAATTCATTCATTTTTTAACATTTTAATAGCAAAAATCTCTGGTTACAACACTTTTGTCCAACATGGTTTATTAGCTGTACAAAATACAGGGGCCATTGGTCATCTTTATTTAAAGGGTGGAGAAATGACAGCAAACTATTAATATTTATAAAACAACAAAAGCAAAAAAAACTACTTCGGGGGGTCTGTATTTATGCCATATTTCTCCTTGAGCAGTTTCAGCTGCTCTTCTTTTTTCTTTGTGTCCATTTTCTGGAATGCCTGAAAGAGAGAAAAAACATTTAAGTTATTTTAAGTGTGACAACAGTCCTTTCCTGTTCCACAGTTTGTTTGGGATAAAACTGAGATCTGAGACTACTGATTCCAACAGAATAAAGCCTGAAGATGTAAAAAAAAAAAAAAGTGTAGCCTAGATCTTGTTTAGTCCGATTTTATTAAAGGACTGATTTAAAAAAAAATGCACTGCAAAAAATACTTTAAACATGGTAGACAAGTATCAAACACTAATGACCATGTTGAGCAAAGTTTAAGCTGATCAAGTACCAATAGGAAGTTTAACGTCTTTGGTTTACTTTTTGTTAAGAATGCTAGCTAAAGGGATCAAATCCAAAATGGTGATCTAAAAGTCAAGTAGGCTTTTATTGTCATTTCAACCATATACAGTTTACACAGTACACGGTGAAACAAAACAATGCTCCTCCAGGACCAAGGGTGCTAAAAGACAGGACCACAATAACTACACAACGAACAACAAAGTGCATTGTGTGCAAACACTGCAGGACAGTGCAAACAAGACAGTGCAGTTATGGGACCACCAGGTGCGAGGTAGCAGGATGTGCAAAAATACCATAATGTGAATTGTAAACAATGACAGAGGAGCAGGAACAATGTAGCAGCATAAGTTCAGTATAAGTAATAAATATACGTTAAGGAATAGTTAAATATATAGAAATCTGATGTGTGTGAAGTTCCTTTGATTTCTATACTTCTTTCTATTTTTACATATTCTTGAAGTAAAGCTGATAGAGTAGCTGTTAGTGGACTTCTCTTAGAAAGTGCTGCGTTTGTTTAAATTGCCTTTCCTTGTCCCACAGGTCATCCAGGTAAATAAAAGTGAAGTGTAACCATAGTAGCAGGTATTTTGCTGCCTTAAGGGATCCATTTTTGCATGCAAAACAGTTTAACATAAAAGTATCATGAATTATGATCTTACATCATAGCCAAACGTTATCAATTTAGCCAGTAACTCTCAGATTTGATGGGTTTTTTTGTGTGTTGTTTACTGTGGCACATATGAAGAAAATACTGGATTTGGGCCACTTTTATCTGTAGTGTGAACAGAGCTTAAATATAAACTCAGACTTACTCTGTTAGCATTGTAATACAAAACAACCAGGTATCTGTTGCAAACGTTGAAGCCAGAGAGGTGGTCACAGGCATTCTTGGCATCAAAAATGTCCTCATAGACTACATAGGCAGTTCCTCTGGTCTCTGGTGTGTTCCCACTGTAAGCACAGACATTAACCATTTAATTATAAACACTACACAAAACACTTCCTCAGCCAGATGTGTTTCTTGAAAACATGTTGTACCAGGCAGATTGTCAACCTGTCAGAATGCAGAACATGGACTGCGTAGGTTTGCCCTATAGGCTATTACTTTTCTGTTTGGATGATAAAGGGGTCAGAACACCTTGAAGTTCTGACAGACAGAAGAAAAAGCTGACAAATGAGTCAGATCGTGAATAAGCATAACACTCATAAGAAATCATAAGAAAGCAATCATTCTGAAGGGAAATGCATTCTGACAGGCATCAACAGGAGGCCTGTTGAACAGTGTTAATTTAGGTGTAAGTGACACTGGCAGCCACCCAGGGTGGCATTATGCCAGTGGCCGCATGAGGCATCTGCACAAAAAAGTCAAAATAGTGACATTTGCACAGTTTGTGTTCTATCACTCATTTGCATGTCACCTCATTAGATCATCGAGTGAAAAAATTAATCTTGTGGGAGTGGGCACTCTTGAATCCATGTTGTGAACTGGGCAGACTAATCGAGTTAGGTTGACCTCAGATCTCCCACTGAAAGCCCAGCATAAAGGGAGTGGGGGCAAGGGGACCTAATGGTTCTAGGATGTAATACAAACTAGAACCACCATTGCACATGAAAAAATATTCTAAAACATGAACGGGAACTTACACTCTGATTTGTCGAATAGGCCCATATTTCCCAAAAATGTCATACATTTCTTCAGCTGTGATCTTGTACGGAAGGTTACGTATGTACAATATCCTGTTCACCTCAGGAGGCAAGCGAATCTAGGGGGAATAAAAAAGGTAATGTCATTCTGTTTTCTGAGTGAAACCATAGTGAAATGCAAACCAAATCCAATCTTGACTGTATCTTTCTGTAATGTTCAGTTTCATGCCGTTGATGTTCAGGTTTTACAATAAGCTCAACATGTAATTTTAAACATCTGCTAAAGAAGGAAAAACAATGTTGATGTTACTCAACTTAAAAAAAAAACATTTATTGCAGTATGTAAATACTGTAAAGGTTTTAAAAATGTACAGCTCACTACCTTACTCTAGATTTGTAATTGGCTGCAAAAACATCTCAGTTTTCATGTTACCAAATCAACATGACATATATCCACCTATGCAGCCTATTACACTTTAGGAATGCCCACTCATACTGAAGCTGTTATGTTTGAGTGCAGATGCAGTGCTTTTGAAACAATGCAAAGCACAACACAGGGCAGCCAATCAGAATAGCAGTCATTTACATAGATCAGTCTTAATATAGTAACTACAAGCCCATTAAAGTCTAATAGTATACACCAAGGTTCGTAAATGATAATGTAAAATTAATTTTAATCAATATTATTACTATTGTTGTTATGGGTACATAAACAAAGAGTGGATATCTGGGTAAAACACAAAACAAGAAAAACAGAACATGGGCTTTAAATAACCATAAGACAAGCTGATGCGCATATTTCACCACCTGTGCTCCAGGTACTAAAATGTAGATCGTGTTTTAATCCGAGCTTGCCTTTTTCTGCTTTTAATTTCAGAAGGTGTGTTTGTTATTGTGGCTATCCCAACAGTAACGATGAGAGGCGGGCATTTCAGATCCAGAAAGTAAAAATCCTCTCCAGGATTTCGCTCCAGTGCCCTGGGTGCCTCTTTTGATGGTTTGAGTTGATTGGAGAAATGAGGCAGTTGGAACAAAATCCAAAATATATCGTGAATTCAGGATTACTTAACTACGACTGCGCGTTCTATATAACATTAGCTGACATATCTACCGTAGTGCCCTTGTTTGTATTATACTCTGACTCATTCGTACCGTGTTAACTAATCACCATTTTTCTTTCCCTTGAGCAGTTTTCTTCTCCCAACAAGCCCGATTCAAGGAGGACATGATGAAATACTCTGATAACACTACGACTGATAAACAGGAAAAATGAACCGGTGCATGTGTAGACTGGGCCTAAAAACACTAGGCTAACGACTAGCTTAACTGCTACCTTACTACAAATAGGCCTTTATACGGGCACAATTAAAAATGTCGGAGCATTACGAACATAACATGACTTACATTCGCTCGTTTAGCTGCTTGCATCGCCATGACTGAAGCGCCTTACTAAACCAACAGCTTCCAGTTAAAAATAAACTCTGAAATTTCACAGTTTCCCCGAACACACCGAATGCGCAGTTTGTGAAGAAGACTTGTCGCGCACAACAATGACGCTTTTTCCGGTAACCAAAAATACGCATGCGCACGTACATGCGAGTTTCACCCAGTCAAGTCCTGGCAGAGCCGATGTAACCAGACCTTCCATTCCCCGCAGCCAATCAGAGCGGCTGGATATAAGATGCGTCATCGTAGAGAAACCGACACACATTTGTTTACAGTGGTTCTGGTTGCAACTTCTTGTATAATAGTAGTGGTATAGTAATAGTAGCTGTGTGTATTTCTGGATTTATAAGGTCTTCTTTTTAATCTAAGAGTTATTGTAAAACATCGGGAGCAGTAGGTAGTGTGTTGTTGTTTCATGCAGTAAAGTTTGTATGTGAGGGAGATGAGGTAGTTTGAGGGGCGTTCCTGTCTCCCACCACTGTGCACAGTTCTCAGTCGGCAGACTAAAAGTCGGACTTCCCCATACGCCTGCATGTATAAGTGTACTACGAAAAGTGCATTATCTAAAAATAATAATAACGAATAACGAATTACAGTTAAAAATGCTTAAAGAATTTGATATGTGGTTGAAGAAAACACAATTGCCTGAATATCGCAAAATATATTCATAAGAGTCCCATGCCACGTTTAAACGGCTACTTGCTGACATCTTGTGGCCGCCTGGGTGATTTCATACGAGGCTTGCTCGACTTTCAGCGATGTATCTGTATTTAACCATATCTACCTCATTAACCGCATTGAACTACGCGCACGTGTCATATGTGGAATTCACACGCTGGAGAAAAAAGCCCATATATTATTTTATTACTTTAAATCACAACACAAGGAGTAGTGCAGCCATGGCATCAGGGGCACAATACATGCTACATGTACAAAATAATTCAGAATTGAACCAGTTGCATGAATCTGGTGACAGTTCAGTTAGGTAAACATTATGTGAAGTCATGTATGTGTGTAAAGCTTTTATTCATGACATGAAACCTTATGTGTTCATCTTGACAATCTGATCAGTCAGAGAATAAATGAATAGGCAGCTGATTCAGAACATAAGGACTTTGTAATGATGGCATTATGCTAATGGTGCCATTGGGCTAGGCAAAGCTCGAATAAGCAGTTACTCGCAGACACATCAACTGACTTGTCTCAGATTTCCATTTCTAGAACAAAGTTCCAGTACTGCACCAGAGTGGCCCATATTTTATTGTGATATTTCATTTAATTTCCATTTGAAAATTTCTTCCCAGCAATAACTATGTGGAATTCTGCATCATAACATGCAGCCCTGTCCAGGGACCAGTACAGAAAAATTCTTTGCAATAAAATGGAACCACATAAAACAGTGACTCTTTCTTGCTGGCATCCACACAGACATACGTCACAACTGCCGCACTTGAATTTCACCCCAGTTGTTTTCCCCCCTCATCATTGCGTTATGAGCCACATTCAGTTCTTCTGTTTCAGACTGTGCACGAAATTGCGAGCAGACACCTATAAACCACACAAGTAACTGTTGTCCTTCAGATGCCAAAAACCAAATTCAAAACTGATGAATGGATCACAGTAAAACCCATCTCTTGCATCACCACAGGACTTGCATATCCTAGTGAAACAGGTCTTCCTATTATTTCAGTTCTACAGACCAATATGTTTACTCTTTTTTCAATAAGGCTTTGTCTTCAGTATGAGAATATTTCTTTAGTATGAGAATTTTTCTTAAGGCAAACCTAACGGCATGCAAATAAACTACATTTTTTATTCATGTTCACCAACAGTGCAAGCACGTTTGAATGTGAATGTAAGACAGAAAAGTTTACATTTTCGGTCCACTCAAACAACTTATGAATGGTTCATCTGAAACAGTTACCGTTAGCATAGGAACTGATTTGGCTGACGTTACACAGTATTATGATACACATAGCTAGCATCAGTAAATCTGAACAATAAATAGTAGCTTAATTCAACAAAGCACATCAATGATGCGCAAGCTTCAGTGGAATGAGACTGTACGGAAAGTATTTTTGCACACTTCACATTTTGGCAGTTTATTTTAATAATATAATATATATATATATATATATATTTCTTTGTGGTTTGTTCTTTATGTGTGTATGCGCATTGTAGTGTCTGTATGCGAGTGTGTGTTATGTATGAGGAAGTGTGTTCTTGTGTGCGTGCATGTGTAAAATTTGTTAGCAAAGAACATTCTCATGCACACAAGTGTTTCAAACACAGGAAGCGGATCCATTGAAAGGTAGTCCAAGCAAATTTTTTTCAGTGGAAATAGCTGCAAACTGAATGGAACATTAATCTTCTGTGCAGTCCTGTGGCGTTCCCCTCAGACGCCGCCCTCATTTTTGCAGGTCACACTGCAGCAATAATACAATGGATGGGTCACTCTTTGCTGCCTCTTTGAACTCTTCCAACGAGATCTGGTCGTCGTTGTTCTTATCCATCTTACTGAAGATTTTGTCGACCCGCTGCTCAGGCGTCAGGCCATCCTCATTCATCTTCATCATGATCACAGTGCCCACCATTTTATAAATCGCCTGTCAAGAGAGAAAGAGATGAGAGTGAGTCTTGATTAGTGCAACAAAACATTTATACATTGCCTTTTTAACTGATGGTTTGCTTATTTAAGTTTGCACTGGGGAAATGAGCAAGTATTGGAAGATTATACTCAACCAACAGGCATCATGTAGACTGAATGACTTACCTCAAAATGAGAAATGACTCGCTTATGGTTTGTGACGTTACATTTATTCATTTGGCTGACACTTTTATCCAAAGCAACTTCCAAGACGTGGAGCAGAGTAGTGGGACGGTACCTTGCTCAAGGGTACCTCAGTAGTGCCTAAGCCAGGACTTGAACCGGCAACCTTCAGGTCCCTAGCACAGTGCCCTAACCACTAGGCCACCACTGCTGTGACACAGCAATGACTTTTATGAACCAGTTACTTATACACTGTCAGGTAACGCCCCAAAGCTCCTAAGGCAATACTACTTTTCTCAAAGCTATTTTTGAAGGTGTGTTTGTTATTGTGGCTATCCCGACAGTAACGATGAGAGGCGGGCATTTCAGATCCAGAAAGTAAAAATCCTCTCCAGGATTTCGTTCCAGTGCCCTGGGTGCCTCTTTTGATGGTTTGGGTTGATGGGAGAAATGAGGCAGTTGGAACAAAATCCTAAAGAGCATTTTCACTTTTTGGACCCTGAAAACTCCACCTATAGATAAGACACACTTAACCTTATAGGGATTTTAGAGGCTAAGAATCAGCAGCTGCAGAAATGACTATGCAGAGGTGACCAGAAATAATGCGTCAACATTGTGGCTGCAGAAGGTAAAGCCACTAAGGCTTTGTTTACACTACAGGGCAAATTAGATCTGAGAAACACATTTCAAATTACAAATGAACAATTTGTTTAACCAGACTGCTGTCACATTTGCTTGCATGTAAAAGTATACTGACTGGGACAAAACTGAAAAAAAGTAAAATTAGTGTGTACTTTTCCTTAGCACTATAACCAGCCAATTGATTATACTGTATTTCAGCTACAGCACAGAAAGTACAGATCTGATATCTGTCAGATAAAAAGAATAAGATTTGAAATAATAATACTGGAAATATTTATATTTGTATCTTTTTGTTTTTTGGACAGCAAAAAATCCATCCTGCTCAAATCAGATATGCTTAAAAGTTGTATTTGAACTGCTTTTCTTGAGCAAGGCCTCAGCAACAGCTCTGTTATGATGGCAGGACAAAATGTTCCACTGTCTTTGTTTACCTGATGACATGTCTTCAGAAAAATGAGAAAAAAAAACAACTAAATTAAAAACCTCTTTGAAAAAATGACATTGAATTTGATGAAGGAATTATCAGGTATAAATAAAATATTACATTACAGAAACTGCAAATGAACTCTCTTAAACCTCACCTTTAGTGACTATGGCAAAATAAAATCTCGGACATACCAGAAAAACAAGTAGGGGTGGCAGTTAGTGGCAAGTAAAATTAATAAATGAGTTTTTCTTTTCAGACGCCTTACTCATCTCTGCCACTATCGCTTCTTGTAGTTTGAGGCTGAACTGCTTTGATTTTTAAATACATCAAGTCAAACATTTGCCAAAGAAAAGGCTATTTCTGGATTCGCAAGGTGCATTGAAATAGTTCTGAGTCAGAAATGTTCTGTGTTGAGGACAGATTTTGATGTGTGAAATCAACTATCTGTCCCTTTAAGGGGGGTCTTTAGCCTTTTGGTATCATTCCATCTTCAGTTTCCATCTTCAGATTTTTGCTACTTTTAAACTATAAAACGATTGTAACTACAAATCAGAAGCGATAAATCTGTTTCCTTCTACCAGTTGAGCCACAGTCAGTTTCACATTCCAGTTTCTATGTGAAACACAAGCTTCTAACGCACATAAATCCACTTTTTGAAAATTCTATGCTAATCATTCCTCCATGTAGTCAAAGCTCAACCTTGAAGGCCCTCCTGTACAGATGAAACATTGAACAGGCAGAACTAATTTCTGCATTAGTAAGGACTTTTCCATGTTCGGCTGTTCACAGCAGTGTCTATACGTACTTCAATGATTTCCAGCATCTCCACTCGTGTGATCTTGCCGTCTCCATCCAAGTCGTACATGTTGAAGGCCCAGTTGAGTTTCTGTTCAAAGCTGCCTCGCGATGTGATAGACAGGGCACAGATAAACTCCCTGAAGTCGATGGTGCCATCTCCGTTTTTGTCAAAGGTCCGGAAGGCATGCTGGGCAAACTTTGATGCATCTCCGTAGGGGAAAAACTGTAAGAGAGAAAAAGATATGTTGAGTTTCAGTGCTCACAGGACGCTGTTTGAGATTTGACCAGCAGCTGTGAAGGTTAAAGTATATGCTTCAGTTTCAAAAGACCAAATAGTTACAGTTTATAATGTTATTTCAACTAGCTGTTTCTAAAGCAGCGAAACATATCCAGTCTTTACTGCTTCATTCTGTGTGGTCAAGGCCGGATTTTATTTCATATAAGATGCTCTATGTGCTGTATGTGTGTGTGCCATCAGTATGCCATTATCTCTCAGTGGACTGCGCTGCAGGAGTGGTCTGCAATGCGGACCTGAGCTGCAGCACAGGCAACAGAACATATCATTCATCTTCCTGGGGGAGGTACGAGACGATCACTTGGTGGTGTAAAAAACGATGGGGATTCAGGTGCACTGCTTGATTGTTGGAGTTATTA
>JBBPDA010000152.1:13052163-13062223 GCA_037974385.1 Arnoldichthys spilopterus | reverse complement strand
CTCTCTCTCTCTCTCTCTCTCTCTCTCTCTCTCTCTCTCTCTCCCTCTCTCTCTCTCTCTCTCTCTCTCTCTCTCTCACTTGCTCTGATTGAGATTGCCTTGTCGCATTTCTGTCATCTACTCAGACGGCAAAGAACAGAAAATAAACCTGACTGGATGAAGGCCTCGACTATCATCTCTCACTTGCCTGTAGAGTTCTGCAGCTGATAGAGTGCAACTTACCAATTAAATTAGCCTAAATGGGCAGCCATACATAGATAAAGCATCAGCACTCTATGATAATTGTAATGTAAGAGAACAAAATAAGAAATTGAAGAATTAGGAAATTAACTCTTAGGCTTTGTTCACACTGCAGGGTAAATCAAATTTGTTTTTTACATCTGATTAATTTATTTGTCTTAAATCTAATTGAGTTACTTTCTAAGTGACCCTGACATGAACAGAACACGATATTAGAGGATGGTGACCTGGGTATTGATATTCAGAAATGGCTTTGAATTAAAATCTTTAGCGGAAGTTACTGTGAAAGTACAGCATAAAAACAGAATATATACTTAATTAACTTCTTATCTCACATACTATTGTCAAAAACTGCCCCCAAATAACACACACACAAACAAATAAAAAAAAGAAAATCATGGTGACCGGTCAAACTATCCAGAAATTCATTCACATTTCAAATTTGAATCAGAACTGAAACCATCTAAAATGCAACTTGAATCAATCAGACTGCACGAATGCCAACAAATGAGATTGGGGTTGCCTGTTTAAACAAGTTCTTAGATGTTGCAAGTATTACCAGTGTAACAATGTAATCTGATATTTTTCCACACATACCTCACTAAAACAAGCAGACAAATCTTCTTAGAAGTGCAGATTTAGAATTTGTATTTTTAAGTAGAAAGAGGTATTTTTAATAAAA
Source organism: Arnoldichthys spilopterus (assembly GCA_037974385.1). Lineage (NCBI taxonomy): Eukaryota > Metazoa > Chordata > Actinopteri > Characiformes > Lepidarchidae > Arnoldichthys > Arnoldichthys spilopterus. The sequence continues at coordinate 13,061,301 of JBBPDA010000152.1, read as the reverse complement.
TTATATATATCTTTATTGTGTAAAATAATGTGATCGTGTAACTTGTTTCACAGGGGAAAATTATTTTTGTTCATATTTCCTGACATGAAAATAAATAGGAGAAAAGTGGCAGTTCTGATCTGTCCATAGAGAACATAAAGATAAATTATTTGTGTGACGTACTGTGTAATTACATATGGTGTCATCATTAGAGTTTGAGTAATAGCACATAATGAAATAAATAATTCTATTTATTAAATTATATTCATTTGCAACAACAGAGGGCAACTCCATCATTAATGCCTTCACACCAGTTAGCATGTAAAAAAAAATCTTCAACCACAGATCAGTGGTGGCAGTTTGTGTCCCTGCTGGCATAGCCCCTGGCCTCTTCCCCAGTGGTACCATATATAATCATTAAACACTGACTGAATGTCCAGCAGAAAAGCAATGATTTTCCTTCCTCAAGCTGTTCCCTGCAGCACCCAGTGGCATGTTTTCAATAGAAGGCTGTAGATCATAGTCAACATATTTTTAGATGGAGACACCTTGAAGAAATGTTCAAGTCGATGGGGAGTTGCTTCATATCATCGTTGAAAGCTGAGTTTTCCACATTTTTTCACAAGTTTGATGGAGTACAAAAACACAGATTAAGTTACAAAGCAAAATGTTCCATACAGGCCATATATGGAAACTAAACTGCAAAAAGAGCCTGCTTTGAATTCAGTGTTTGTGTGATGTCAAAAAGGTTATATTTGATTATAATGGTTATAATGTTATAAGCGTTTCATCCTGGACTGCTTTCTGAATGTAACACAATACAGGGCAGTTAATCAGAACAGAGGTCCTTTGCACATATCAAACATAGACACAATAACAAAAAGTATAATTTAGAGGGATAATGTGGTTGGGAAAGAGTCATGATTAAATGTTTAAATGTCAGTGGTGCATGGCACCTGGGAATAAGTTTATTGTTAGTATATCTGACCTTTTTCCCACCCACTTATATATGTAGCATGTATTTTTGGGGGGAGTCTGAGAGTGCAAAGACTGCACTCATGTTTGACACAACTATTATGTTTTGTAAAAGCCACCTAGGAAAAAATAAATATGCTATTTCAGTATTACAGTTTTTCTGAATTGCTAAAACACTAAATCCCATTGTAAAAACTAAACTGTCAACTACCAAAACTATTTCATCAAATCAATCCCTCAGTTGTCAAAACCTTAAACACTGTTCATCTGGTTAGGACACAATAGGACTAAGACCAGGGAGAAGATCTGTAATTTCAAATGAGATTTGAGCAACTGTCATAGATCATGTTCTGATGCATGGCATGACTATGAGGGAGGCAGGGCAACATGTGCAACCAAACCTAAGCAGGTTCTCAGGCTACTATAGACCTTCAGAGAAGAAAACAGGTAAAAAGTGTACTTGACAATGAAAAAAACTATTTCCATGCTTCTGTGTTTGAAAACATTTACTGAATAAAATATATATGTATATATAATGTATACTTCTAACTAAATGTTTTTTGGTTTTTTTTTAGAATTGAAAAACGGCCACATGAGGGTGGAAGAACATGCATGTTCTCACATCATCAGGAGACACGTTGGTGGAATATCTACCGGAGTGTGAAAAGATTGCCAGACGAGACCTCATCAATACCTATAACATCAGACTTCATCAAAAGCTTCCCCTGTCAACACTGCTGACATCCGCTAGCCAGTGTATGGGTTATGTGTGATTCCAGCTTCGTTGTGACCAAAATCACTACACTAAGCATCCAGCAGCTCTAATATGTGAAACACTATGTCACAAACCCTCCCATTACTGTATATACAGCACCAGATATAAAACGAGTCCAGTAAATTCCTAACATACTGTAAAGAACCTGGAATGGAAGAAAGACAGGTTAAATATAGTCAGCATCCCAGCGGGAGAGAGAGAGCAAGAGCACTTAAAGCAAGTACACTAAAGCTTACATGAAGAACTTGGCATTGCACTTCAGAAGCTAGATGTGACATAAGAATCGTGCTGACGTTATGTAAGGGCTACTGAAAGTGAAGGTGGTGGGAAGAGAGAGAAAGAGTGAGAGAAAGAGACTGTGTTTGTAAACCCCCCCCCCCACACACACACACACCCCACTCTGATTTGAAGGGAGTGTCAGCCAGCAAGGGATTACACTCCCCCAATCCACCCCTCCCCCACACAAAACCACCACCGGTACCATGTCACAGGCTTGGAGCAAACGAGGACTGCAATGCAGCAAAACAAATCATGAGAATCAGTTAAGAGGACTGATTGCCAGAGAATCATGTCTGATTCAGTGGGTGAAAGTACAGTTTGAATTAGCATTATTCTTCAGATAGAACAAAAAGCTTTTAAAAGTAAACGTCCCCATCTTTAACACAATAATTATTTTGCCCTGGGTTCCAGTCCAAGGTTTATATCTGAACTGCTGTCCCATTCAGAAGAGAACAGCTGTACACAGGCTCATAACCAGAAAGGGCAAGGTGACATAGACTTAAGGGTGTTATTTTCTATGTGTGAGATCTACAGAGATCAGGCACATAGTAACAAGATCCAAGCAAATGAAGCCATGTGTGAAGAGGGCTATGAAAGACAAACCCAGTAGCAGTTCAAAGTAGCAGTTCATTGAAAAGAGCCTTCTTAGCTGTAGCTTATATAGCTGTGGCCCGTTCTTAAAGCTGATTTCCCCACATTCAGAACCAAAAAGATCTACATTTCTACAATACCTACATTCATGAAATGACAATTTAATCCTTAACAATATTCTAAAGAATTGTACAGTAATTTCTCATCAGTATATTCAGCTGTTCAGTGTTTGTTACCCCTCCAGTCCTTAGGTGCAGTACATGTAGCTCTGTATTTTAGTCTGTGTTTGTCTGATCATGCGTTGCTCTGCCATGCCATGCTTCATGCTGGACTTTAGTTCTCCTTCTCCTTCATTTCATTTATTGTTTTTGGTTTATTTAATAAAACTCTTTTACCTGCACTTACAAACCTCTTTTCCAGAACAGTAGAGTCTGTACTGTGAATTGAGAATTGTAAAATGCAATAAAAACAAGAATCTATGATTTGTATCTTCTCTTGAACCTTTTTTAAACAGACAGTCATAGAAAAGATTTCCAGTGTTTCACTGACCAATTAAATTTATTTTGCAAATATAAACAAATTTAGAATTTAGAGGCTTGTTTACACTTCCTTTATACTGCTGCTTACTTTAGTTATTCTTGCTTGATACAAGACTGCTCAAGAGCCTGTGGTGGCTGTTGTCCAAGTCTCTTCATGAAGCTGTATACATTTTCAGCTGGAGACAGATCTGAACTACTGGCAGACAAGTCAAGCACAGGCACTCTGTGTCCATTGTTGGAACAGTGACATGTTTACCACTGTTACATCACCTTACTTTTTATTACACTTTTTAATTATTAGGGAGCCAAATTACCTTTCCTTGGAGTTCTGGTGTAAAGACAACGCTGTGTGGCAGCATGTGTCTGTCTAAAATCCCAATATTTGCCTTCATGTCAATGGTACATTCACATACTTGCACGTTGCACATACATTCACAGTCTTGCAATGAAAAGTGTTCTTTTTTTAACTTACTGACAATTCTTTCATGAATTTTGGGCCCTTTATATGAATATTTTATACATTTTTCATTTTTATTTTGCTGTCAAATCTTTTCTGAGTCTGTTGTCAGTGTCAAATTAAATATTTGTTTATACTTAAAAAATACAATCAAGTTGCTCAGCTAAATAATTCAACATTTGAACATTTTGTAGCTTTGTCAGTTAATAAAAGAGAAAGAAAAATGCACCCAATGCAGATTTGTACTGTGTTTTACAAAATGTCCCAATTTTCCAGAAATGGGGTTTGTACATCCAGTCTTATTGCTGTAAGGATCCCCGTGTCCTAGCCCCGCCCACAAAGACCGACCTGGAAGGGTTGCACACAGGGACGTTTAACGACACAGAAAATGACCCACAGCTAAGTACATACAGGATTTAGCTGTGGGTCGTTTTCTGTGTCGTTAAACGTCCCCGTGTGCGACCCTTCCGGGTCGGTCTTTGTTGTTGCTGTTGATGTGGTTGTAGCTCTCGTATGTCTCCTAATCATAGTCTTGTCTAGTCCTTAAGTTCTGTCCTGTGTTGAGTCTGTTCGCAAATAAACGTTGTTACCATCAAGTCCTGCCTGCACTTGCTGCCAAACATCCTCCCGAGATCGTCACAATTACCTTCACATTACAACACCTTCCAAAGCATTGATAAATTAAAATATGCCTATTTGATTGGATAATGTATAATTTGCATATGTAAAAAATATTTTCTGATAAAACTTCCAATACAAAAATATCTAAATATATCAGCCATAACTGAGACAGGTAGAGTAAATAACATTGACTATTTAGTTATTTCATTACAATTTCACCTTTTGGTATTTGGGATATTTTAAGCAGCAAATGAACAGTCAGTTCTTGAAGTTAAGGGGCTGGAAGTAGGACTTTGACAGGGTTTATTGTGATGGCTAGACCAGGGGTGCAGTAAGGGGGAGGTGCAGTTCCAAGGGGTCAGCACTGACAGGGGGCGCTTCAGAGAACACTATCTAAAAAAGAATATTATATAACATTGAGGCATCCATATTATCTTCTTTTACAGGGCCCAGAATTGCTACGGGGACCCCTGGGCTAAAGCATCACCTGAGTCAAAGCATCTCCAAAATGGCATAGTGACATTTTTCTAATTCATTGTGATATCTATAAATGATGCTATTCACTTGAAGTATTTTGCCTTAAAGATCAATGGGTAATGTATGTAATTCAAATGCATCAGACATGTCCTCTTTTACCCTGTGTCAGCTTCAACACAGGGACTTGCATACAGGGCGTGCGTTTGTATATGTTCATTGAAGCCAAGGCTACCTCAATATTTCAGGCATCAGGAAATCAGTCAGCATAAGAAATCAATGACTCGCGTCATGACCTCAGTGGGCCCGGGTGAACAAATCATCAATAGCTCCTCCTCTCCTCTCCTTCTGCCTGCAGCTATATGAAGACACTGCTGAAAATCCATGTTGGCCAAGATGGCCAAAGGGTCTGTGCGTGATACTGTACCTTGAATCATAAAATCAATTTTGAACTGCGAAAAGAGCTATCATGGCTTGTTAATTCCACCCTAATGCTAATCGAGCTGCGTCAACAGTTGCAGCCAAGAGTCCTTTGTGTGGGTTTTGGATGTGGTGAAGCTAGAGGAGGTCTCATGAAACAGGCAACTTTCACCTCATGGCTCGCAACCAAAAGATTCGCTCAGAGTTTCATTCTGAAAACATCTCATAAATGTATTCATAACAGTGCTAATGAGACCTAAAGTTTGCATTTTGGTTCAAAGCTGTCACTTGTCCAATAGTACTGTGATAACACTGTTATACACAGGTGTTTAGGTACTAAACACTGGAGAACTGGAGGATATAATTGGTAAACATGCGGTAGTTGAAGTGCCAGAGTTGAGCGCACACATATAAACACATACACACAAAACTTGTATCAAATTATCTAGTGTGGGCTGACTGGAGACTTATTGCTATGGTAACAAGGCATACACCACATTCCCTGAATGCCATTTGCTTATTTCACTGGAGTAAGGGGGGTTGCTCATGAATATGCATGAGCCACCACCTGTCCACACTGCCACCTAAGCGTTATGGCAGTAGAATTATTTGGATCTTAATGGTAATTAGCGTCATCTCTCTCCTTGTGACAGACAGCACTGACATAGAAAGAGCAACTTGGGCACAGACGGGGCAGATCACGGCTTTGCACTGGTTATTAGAGCTGTCATTATGTGAATCAAATTTGCTTTCCACCCTGTTGAGATAGGCATTCGAGTGAGATGAAGCATTATACTACATTCTGTACTAGGAAACAGATGTTGGTTGCTGGAATCCTGGATGGGCAATGTATGTTGGCTTACAGTCTTGGTCCTTGGCTTGAATGTATGACTCTAGGAGAGGTCTTTACATTGTCTAGACTTTAAAAGGTTCCTCACACTGGCATTTAAAAAAATCATGTTCATAGAATTACATTACATATTAATGGGCATTAGGGACTAAAAAGTGATTCTTCTGTAGCTTTTTTGGCAAATTACAGTTTGTATAAAATTGTTTGATCCCCAAGAACACAAACAGAAAAGTAAAGTTCCTACAGACTGATGTATGAAGCTTTTTTGAAGGAAGTAAGACAACAACTACAACAACAACAACAACAACAACAACATTACATTTATATAGTGCCTTTCACATACCCAAGGACTCTTAAGATGCATCTATTGGGTCCCGACTGAGGTTAAGGGGTCAGTTTTACATAGCTCTTGCGAAACTCAGTCCCTCCCTTCAGTGGATGCACTCTGTTGTGGTCCAGCAGGAAAAGAGATAGATGGGGTATTATATATTAAAGTGGTAAAGAAATGTTTATTAACCACAAACCCAATTCCCAGTCAAAAATATTAAAATAATTTTTAAAGAAAAAAATACAAATAAACACCAAACAAATATTGATTTCCCATAATTAACTATTTCAGTTAATAATTAACCATAATTAACCACCTTCAATCACAGTATACCACCAAACAATTAAACTGGTTAAAGTCATTTCAAGTAAAGTTTATATAGGAGAAAACAGAAAGTGGGATGGTGTCACTTCTGGTCTTTGCACAGGGAAATTTCCCTGTATAAGCACACCACACAACAGACTCGTATCCTTCATTGCATTAATACTTTGAGCTCTCCTTCTCCTCAGAAACAACCACAGATAAGTGATTTCTTACTCATGCATAAGTTAGCTAGAATATTTTGTTATAATCTGAACAGTTAAAGTAAACATTTAGATTGATAAGTTTATTTTAAATTAGTCTGTTTTGTTTCTTTGCAGGTTCCTTTTTATACTTTCCCGATCGCTCTTAAACAATCATTTACCCAAATAAAGCTTATTTAAACTAAATCTATGTATTCTGTTTTTACTTGGCTGTTCGTCTTTTGTCCAAGATTATTTAAATGACTCTAGTTAGACAGAGAACAACTTTGTCAAATTCAATTTAGTTGTGCAGCAGTTTTTATGTAGCAGTAAGGGTGAAGAAATGAAATGAGTGGTATCTGTACTGGCTCTTATGCAAACTGTTGCGTAGTCCTTCTACATGTACAGTGAGGTATGTTGGCTTAAAGTTACATGGTTGCTAAATGGTGTTTGGCTTGGATGTAGGTAAAGCCTTTAATTGGTATAGAATATTTGAATTTGTCTAAAGGTTCTTCACCCTGAAATTTTAAAATAGCTGTTTCGAAGAACCATTAATGGAATCATTCTTTTATTGTTTCTTTTATGGCTTCACTCCTAAGAAGCATTTTTGGGACATTTTTAAGTATGTTATACAAGAGGGCTGTTGCATGTGCCCCAGTAATTTAACCTGAAGCTACTCCATGAACTTGAAAACAGGTTTGCTGAAGTGACTTTGTGTTTAACGAGATTACTGACATGCTGTAAAAGACTTGCTTGGGGAGAATTGTACATGAAAGAGGAAATAAACAGGATATTGTTTTCTGTTTGGTTTTATGGTGCAGTATTAATTCAATAGCAATACAGCAGTTGTCTGCAGTCTGCAGGGCAGTGAGGTACAGTGGAGTGCAAAACCAAAAAACCAAATTTTTCTAAGCAAAGACGAGTTTAGATGTTCTCTGCTAGAAAGAAATTGTTTTCCTGAAAAAAGCTTTTGCAAATGCCTCATTTTATATTTGATCTTTTTGAAATGTGCATAATTCTGTAACTGAACAATAATTTTGCATTAAAATGCATACATACATAATACATAATTGTGTTCTCTGTAGCAGATGGGTAGCACAAAGAAAGACATGCCACTTGACCAGGAAAATGCACTACTACTGCACTCGACTTTACTTGCAGGCTGCTGTAATGGGATGTTTTATCATTTACATCATTAAATGTATATAGGTTCACTGGTCATTGTGGATGATGATATGACTATTTATGCTAAAGATATTGTGATGCCTATTTCCTACTGTATCAGCACTTAGATATCTGACCTGGTATGTTTCTCTAAAATGAACGATTTCAGATCAAACCACTTTGTTACATCTCAGTGATTGAATAATGCTGAAATATTTTTAAAAAGCGGTGTTATTGCTCTTTAAGTTAACAATACTCTGCGAAGTGAACAAGCCACAACGAGTCCAACCAGCCAGCTGCAGTTGATAAAGGATATGAAGCAAGCGACACCTGTTCTCATGTGGCAATGCAGTTAATAATACTATTAGCAATAAGTCTGTAGTAAAAAGCCTGTTAAAAAAGATGAGTCAAGTCTTTGTCTTCATATAACATTAGCATGATTCTGTTTGCAGGAACTATGGTCCTATATTGACCAATATCTTCCTAGGTTTTTTTGTAATTTTGTTTTTAAGAAAGGACCTTAAAGTCTGTTTCCCATTCATAATCAGTTGTCTTGCACAAACATGTTAACACTTAAATATGCATTAGTGTGCTCTTGAGTGTGTAGATTTTTACTTAATGTAAAAATGTAAGAAAACATTGGTGAGTGCCAGAATTTCCATGAAAACTATGTAAGTGGGTTTTAAAAAGAAATTTCTATTTAAACTGTTGCCGAATGAGGGCAGTATCATGAGTATCACAATGTTGAAGTTCAAGTTCAAGTTCAACAATGAAACATTATTTCCAGCAATGAAATTCTTGGACTCGGAGCCTCCTCAAAGACTGCACAGAAATATTAATTAAATAATCCAAGTAGAAGTTAAAAACTATTATAATACAAAAAGAAGCAATTATATTACAAAGAATAAGGGAGCAAAAAAACTCAGTAATTTTTAAAGTGGCCAGTGAATTTTTGCACTTAAGTGTTAAAGTGTTGAAGTGTTCAGTTTCTTATTAAAAGTGTTTAGTGTTCAGCAGTTCAGGAGCCTGAATCTGCTGGTGCGGGCCTGGATGCTCCTGTACCTCCTGCCAGACGGCAGGAGTTTGAAGAGGCTGTGGCTGGGATAGCTGGGATCAGCGAGGATCCTCTGGGTCTTCTTTCTGCAGCGTTGACTGTACAGGTCCTGCATGGCTGGCAGTTCAG
>JBBPDA010000152.1:13032923-13052063 GCA_037974385.1 Arnoldichthys spilopterus | reverse complement strand
CTTTTCTAGGGGTACCATCATTTTTGTCCAGGCCTGTTTCATGAGTTTTTATTTTTTAATAATTCTGTTGAAGCATGGTTGAAAAGCAATGTCTGACTTTTATTAGTTACATTTCATAGAATTTTTATATATTATTACTTTTGTCTGATTAAAGTTATTTTTGTGACCATTTTGAGTTTTTCTTTAATTGACTGAAGGGTATCAACAATTTTGTCCATGTGTGTAACCCTGACCGTCCGCTTCTTAACCCACAACACCTGCCCATAATTAAGGCTGGGTGTGGGTATCAGGGCTACTGGCTTTGGCCACCAGATGGAGACAATTCCCTTATCTCCCTTATCTTGTCCCTTTTCCTTACAAATAAGAACATCTGAAGGTTGAATGGGGCACCTATGAGCCAAAGAAAAAGTTCTGCAAGTCATAACAAAATGTGCCTCAAAATAAATATCAACAGAGCATTAAGTAAAACTAAAAACAAACTAAATAAAAGCATTTGTGATTAGAGCTAAAACAAGTTGACTGCTGTGGGTTTGAAAAATAGCTCAAAAGTACAATAAATCTAGTTTATGTTTTACAGTAGGGGTGCACGATTCAGAAAATCTCACAAATCTATTGAGAATATTAGGCTTAGGATTCGATTCAAAAACAATTCTTGATTCAGAAATGATTCTCAGTTCAGTAAATCCATAGATTTGTTTCCAGATGGCCGTTCAAAGAGCCTCAATGAAAAAAAAAATCCCACAGAATAAGATGTATTTCACTACTTCTCTGTCAGCTATGAGTTAGATTCATTTTCCACCAGTCAACTCAAAACAAAATAACTTCAAACTTCACATAAAAATTCATTAAATAACAACAAGCCAGAGTTGCCTTCATCATCTAGCCCTTCATCTGGGCCACCTGGTTTCTCAGAATTGTCCTCAGGCCTCTTCTCATGCTGCACTGAAAGAGCATAAAAGAAAACAAAAAACACAGTCAAACAATCACTCTTTGAATTCCGAATTCAGTGTCATTATTGGCTCATATATATCAACTATATAATCACTACATAATCTGTAATAGGATAGGATACACATGATAACTCTAAACATGACGCATACATTCATTATGCTTTCCCACATCCTAACACACACACACACACACACACACACAAACACACACACCTACGGTTGTACTTGTAAAATCTGTATCATGTTTTTAGCATAAGCGTACATTTTGTGTGAGTGTGTTCACTGGTGCATAATGAATGTTATGTGTCATGTTGAGATGCACCGGTTTATCTGGTGTATCCTATTTTATCTTTGGGAAATGTAGTGGGATCCTAGATTAAAGTTAATTGTATTTGTAGCCTTTTTCATTGGATTGAGGGCAATAGAATTTTTTTCTGTGTTGCTGAGGTCTTTTTTGTTTAGTGTGCAGATGTTGGATACACATTTTCTCACCTCAGCAGCGAGAAGTGCAATGCAAAGGGCTAGCTGTTGCTCAAGGAATCTGTCAACCATTTTGGGCACACCATTGCAACTTGTAGCCATGTCCGTTTTCTACTTCTGCTGTGGCAGCTCCAGAAGCCTGTTTTTGTTGATGGGCCTGATTTGTGGTGGCAATGCGATTAAAATAAAAAATTCTCTGAATGCTCCCCAGCAGACATGATACAGATGGTAGCTTCACAGCTCTCTGTAATGTGAGGTTGATGGTATGTGCGAAATGTTTAGCATGTTTAAAGTCGCCCAGCTGTGGTAGCAGCTACCAAGCTAGTGGAGCTATCTATTACAATTACACACATTGCACTTTCTTCTTGCTCATGCCAAGGAGGACTATCTGGGCAGAAACTCTATAGGAAACTAGCACTGTTACAAAACTGAAAAGTATGAATCAGTTTTAGAAATGTAATAATCGATTTTGAGTAAATCATTTTCAGTAGAAACAGAATTGCGATTCTAATGTGAAAAGATTTTTTACACACCGCCATTTCACAAAGTTTAATATGTCTCAGCACATTTGAATCACAGACAGGTTGTGTGCATCTACAGCTTGGGATAGAGGTCACTTGAGAAAAGGCTTAACCCATTAAGTGCATTTATGCCATTCAGACCTGCTTAGTTAATTAAATTCAGTTAGACAATATAGCAACAGTTGCTAACCTAACCAGTCGCTTTGGTAGTGTAGAAGTGTCTGGCTGCACAGGGATTAACTTGCAGATGAACATATATATGTAAATGTTTGTATATCTAAGCTTAATACTATTTTTACTTTAAATTTATGGGCCTTATGGGAAATGTAGTAACTGTGATGAGTCTTTACAGTAACGCTGTTTGTGCCATGTAGTTTAGTCCAGCAATCTTGGTTAATTTGGGAAAACCTTGTAGCTTATGACTGGAAATTTTACACCTTGTTTATAGTGGTTTAAAAGTGGTACCCCAATAAATTTAGTCAGATGATGCCCCTGGTGTTTATTTAGTGGGATTTTTGCTAGTATGTGCTAACACTAACACACTACTTCTTAAAAATTATATCAAGGGCGAGGGAGAATGAGGAAAAAACCAAATGAATTTGATATTTCATGAACAAAAAGCAATCAGTCTGAAAAAAGGAGGGTGAGCCTAAAAATACAAATGCAGTCTATTTGAATGACAAATCACTTTGTTGACATTTTGAAATGAATCGCTGGTTGAGGCTAGGACAGCTTGTCTACACTTATAGTGATTCTTAATGTCAAATAGACAGGATGATTTGGTGGGAAATGGCAGGAGGTATTAAGTGGCAGTCTATCAGCCCCAGCAGTGAAAGCTCATCAGTCCGGCTGCAAAGGTCAACTCAGCCTTCCATTTGCGTTCAAGGCCACCCCCCGGTCTCCAGTCAGGGCTTTGGCCTCCTCTTGACATGATAGAGAATTGGAGGCGTTTGGTTCACAACAGAGGGGCATCCCCTTTACCTCATCAAATAATCTTATCCTGAGCCTTCAGGGGCTGTTTCTTGGTTTCTTGGACACTAATTGATAATGTCAGTTGTAGCTTTCCACTGAAAAACCTTTTTAGTCCAGTCTAAGCCTTAGGGAATTTGTTAAAAAAGCCCTATTCTGGCAATAGTATAAGACAGTGAGGCAATAAAAGAGGTCAAAGCATCAGTCTTTGCTTATGGCCATAGCCGGGGTCAACTTCTCTACTGCACCCTATTGCTCTCTCTCCTTTGTATTATACAGGCAGACAAGAACTGGGCGAGTGACAAAATAGCACACTGCAGCATTCTGCCTGCAAACCAAATTATATGAATATAATGAGCGGACGTGAAAGTCATTTCAGGGTGTTTTTTTGTGCTGTGGGGAGGGCATGCATCTCCTTGCAGCAAAGTAATTATGATTATTCTCTAATCTATTTTAGTTCTTCTCTTAAATCCACTCTAGCAAGTTGGCCACAAGAGACTGTGACTTACAGTCATTTTACCAAAGCTAAGGGACTACAGTTAAGTGGTAATAAAATGTGGAAAAAAATATAACAATGTTCAATAAATATATATTTTTTAATAATTTATTAAGCTATATTCTTAATATATAAAATTATATAATTTATTGAATGTATAAATACTTGCCTATAAATAATTTATTATTGTCAAGGAATCAATTAAATATTGTATTTATATAGAATTCTTTTGATGTGGGCAGCCATTTATCCATCCAGCTAATTACTTTTCACTGTCTGTCCTTTTGTGGAAATAAATTATTTCTAGTTATTACATGTGGCCTGGATTAAACACTGGTTAGCAAAGCATTTATCATGTGGTGAAATGTGCATTTTCGTTTGCAGAAACAATTTTGTAGTCAATGTACTGATTCCAGCAGACTTGACATCCACAGGACTAGCTACGTCCAGTATCATTTCAGGACGGAGCTGAGTTGAGTGAATATGACTGGTGGTGTTCATCATGAACAGAGAAAAAAAGTATGACTCATACAAATAAAATTTGCCTAGTGATGCCTAAGCAGCTCCTACCTGATGCTGCACATTCAATACGTGTCCTACAACTAAGTGATGCCTAAGCAGCTCCTACCTGATGCTGCACATTCAATACGTGTCCTACAACTAAGTGATGCCTAAGCAGCACCTACCTGGTGCTGCTTGCTCAATACTGACCCTACACTCGATGCCTTCGACGACATACAACGAGTATCCTCCATGCCTACCCGTGTTCTGTCCCTGCCTATATTTCCAGGTGATCAGGGGGCTAACTAGCTGCACCTGGAAATAGTTGGGAAAGTCAATGTTCAGGGGATGGTGGCTGCGCCGACCGCTGGGTGGCGCCAATCCCCCCTCAACCGGAGGGGGTCTTCCCCGTTCCCTTACAACCACCAATAGTTTAATGCTTGAAAATTGGCATCAATCAGTATGCGCACCACTTGCATTTCTTCACAGCTATAATGAAAACAACATAAAAAACTGTAACAGTTGTCTGCAATTTGAAAATTCCCATCTGCTGCGTTAGATTTCATGAAGACTGGATTAATAGAAACACTTCGCAATGACTAAGAACAGAATCTCAATACACCTACATTGAAAGTGAAAAAAAGAGTGAGCTTTATTTTGCTCACTACATATAACATTGATACTTTCAGAGCGTTTTTCTCCACCTGGAACTGAACTGACTTTTAAAAAGGCTCTAATGGACTCGAGAGAAGGTAAAAGACGTCTTAAATGGCATTTGTTCACATGAATTTTCAGAGATGGTTGAAAGGATTCTAAATTGCAAGGTGCCACATCTCACTGCCATGCATACCTTTATTAGTGCTGTACTTTCTGTGGTGCCTGGGAATGTTCCTCTGACTGACCCACGGTCTATACATACTGTGGTACCTGCCAGCTGTCAGGAACATTTCTATTATAATCAATCCGTCAGCACATTCTGTGTGGGAGGCACATGTGTAATGAGTCCTTATTACACTTCTGATATGAAGCTTACAATTAGAAAAGAATAAGAATTATTGAAACTATATATATTTTTATACTGTTTCATTAGAGGTTAGAAAATATATAACAATTAAAGAAACTAATTAAGAAAGCTCTGAGTCTGATCACGCTTCCAGACCCATTATCATTGATGCAATATTTCTCTTTCTCAGTTTCATCATTGCAATGAAAATTAAAAAGCAAAGACAGAAAGAAATAGGCATCTTTTCTAAAAGTTCTGAATAAATTTACTTTATCTAGCTGTTCTGTTATATTGCATAAGCTTTTCTGAAAAAAGAATCCATGGTTAAAGGGCTTTTCAAGGTCTTTTTATTGACTTTTTTTTAAAGATTGCATGTGTGGGCGTCCCTTGACTTCCACCAATCATTCTTTTTAGTAGTTAGAGGCCAACTACTGAGATACAGTATTTTTCTTTAAAAAGATGAAGGCCATGATTTACCTTGAGAAGGCTGAGGTTTAAATTAAATAAAAGTAGCAAAGTACAGCGACAAGTCTTTGACTCTGATTAAAGAGTATTGATAGCATATGAATTTTCTCCTTAATTCAAATAACAATGAATATGATACAGTACCACTGGTCCACAGATACTGAGCCACTGCATGGACAGGAGAAGAATAAACACATACTGCAGCACATCGAACATTAGAAATACTGAGCACTATCATCCAAACCCACCTTACAGCATGTTTGTCTTTCTCTTATTTGCAAATATTCAGATATGCATGTAAGCTGACCACTGTCATTCTTTTATTTTTATTTTATGCCATACATCTTTCTTTTTTGTTATGTCTTCTTTTATTTCTTTTATGCTTTGATTTGCTATCATGTTTTTTTTTTGGGTTGTTTTTTTTTTTTACATAAAACTCTAATTAGGCAATGTTTTAATTACTGCTGCATACAAGCACTTGGATCTGACCTCATCAGGACCCCTTGGGATTCAGCTTTAATATTCACTTGCTAAAGAAGAAACAGAAACAATTAATTTTTTTTTCACCCCCCACATTTGTGTAAGGTATACACAAACCCTAGCCAAAACAGAGACCCCATGGTCAGGACTAACAAAGAAGAGGACCAAATTTTATTAAGAGAGGCTTGGAACACAAAGACTGAGCTGAGATTTAAATGGCTGCCCATATCTGCTGCATGAGTAATAGCCTGAAATAAGATTCCAGAGCTACTGTGAACGTAAGCTAAAGTAACCCTGCATGGCGGTTCAATAATGAGATGGCCTAATATTCAAGATGGAATTACAGAAGAATTTGGAGCCAAGAGAAAGGCCTAGACTATTCTGATTATATTTATGTGACATTTTTTTATGCAGGCTCTATAAGACATCGAAGTACAATGGACAGCCAAGGCCTATTCACTCCATCTTAGTCAGGAAAAGCACTGGAGGCTGCCACTCTGCCTGCTGGAACGCCATACAGGCCCGTGGCCAGCAACACTAAAATAAATAGAGCTGTAAATCCAGAAGAACAGCATGTCTCATAGGAGTAAGGCTGAAGTAGAAAAGTGTGGATGCGCCTGTGTGCCTGCATGTGTGCTGTCTGTTTGTTGTCTGTGTGCATGTGTGTGTCTGCATTGCACATGTACCTATTAGATCATTTCACATTTAGACCTTTTTTTCTATTTACCCTCACTGACACCCATAAAGCAGAAGCCTGTAAAGTCTTTAAACTTTGCTACCATGAGTGGAAACAATTTAGATAAAGGTGCAATAAGATAAAAGTACAGTGAAGAGTTAAATCATTTGAAAATTAGCTGCTGTTAATGCACTACATAAATTATATCTAACATTTAGTTAGGAATATGAGGAAGAGTTAGAAAAAGCTGCATGCAATAAAGAAATCCAAGTATGAAATACACAGGGAAATGTGAAAAATGCTGTACACTGTGGTTAACTGAATAACACAAAAAAGAAGTCACATGAGCCAGTCAGACTGAGTCTTAACCCCATGGCTGAACTTTAAACTGAAATGCAATTAAAAACTCCCTGCATTTCACCTGGGGAATCAGGAACCAAGAAGTAGAGAAAAAAGATCAATCACAAAATATCAAAATATCAATAACAAAAAATCTATGTAGTATATGATCTTGCATAGGTGGTTAATTTATTCAAGTAACAGCTACAACACAGCATCACTGCTGCCTGTGATGAGTCACATTGTGCTTACATTTTCATGAATTAAGTTTAAATTTAATCAGATTTCATATTTGGTATATTGTATAATAGTAATAATATTTTTATTATTATTATTAATATAATGTCTTTCTCAAGCTCAATGTTGCTTCACATATACAAAAAGAGATAATCTAGTAGTAATACACAATCAGGTCAATCAATGGTTACAATCTCACAATTAATACAGCAACAACAACATTACAAATTACACAGTGTATTGCAATTACAGCTAAAGCAGTGATTGGATAAAGGATAAGGAGTTGGAAGAAGAGGCATAATCCTATAAGAAAAAATAAAAAAATAATAATTTTGTGTCATGAAAGACAAGAGAGATGTTGCAAACATGTAGGGAGAGGGAATTCCATAATTTGGGGGTGAAAACACTAAATGATCTTATTGTAGAAAGGTGAATTTTGAGGCCAATGAGCAGATCAGTACCAGAGAAGTGTAAAGAGGTAGCAGGAGAATATGAGTGAAGTATCTTAGACAAATAGAAAGGAGATGAACCATGGAGGGCTTGAAAGTAATGAGAAGAACCTTTAGTATGTACAGAAAATGATATGATATTGCTAGCCAGGGAAGTTTATGAAAAATGGGAGAGATATGCTTAGAAAGTGAAAGTGGAAAAGGCAGATACATTTTGTAGAAGCTGTGCTATAGTTTTGGTAAAAAACTATTAGGTATGTGTGTCACTGGCATTTGCTCCTTTTGTGTTTTCTATAAAATTGTAGGTTTATGAGAGAAGGAAGCGAATCTAAGACTGACTTCATGACTTTTTAAGCTTGTATGGATCTAAATTGTTGACCAGAGAATTTTTTTATTGTAACGTCTTCTTGCTTCTCTTGTGAGCTTCTCTCTGTAAGGAAATTACACTCTATCGTGTTCTTTTAGCATGTTTTCACGTACTGTTGATGAAAACTGAAACCATTGTAGTGAATGTAAACATTGGCAGTAGTCTCCCAAAATGGCGGACACACCCCTCACACTCTAGTGCTTACGTCTAAGTCACATCCTCCTATATGCATCTTTTACTTCATTCATCAATGTTCAGGACCCCCACAGGGCCCCCAGTTGATTGGTATTTGGGACTTGGATCATGCACAGCAGTAAAACTGACTGCTGATAAAGGACTCAAGGATGATTAAAACAAACTGTGCAGCATCAGATGAACTGTCATCAATAACTTTACACCTGCAAAACCAACATGTTAGATTTGTCTAGTAAAGTGGACAGTAAGTGGTCACATTGTTTAACCCCACCCTCCCACACACACACACATTAACATGCCCTAACATGTCCTTACTAGAACAGCTTTCAGTGTGAAAATGAATGAATAGTTTTGATTCTCTGGAATTGCCTTACCAATACATGCTTATTATGGGAAAACGAAGTACTGGTACATCAGTTTCGTCTTTTGCTTCTGCACATGCCCAGTAACAGAGGCTTATGTAACTTCTTAGATTCTGGACACGTGCTGTGGCAACTTAACTCTGAGGCAGCAGGGCATGTTCTGCACACATCAATTATACAGAAATCTCAGCCATGCTCAGCTGAACCTGCCACAGTTTGTCATGAGGAAGCCTTCATCTTAAACATGACCTGAATGAAATTAAGCAGCCTGTTACATAGGTCAGTATCACTACTGTACATATTATAAGGTGGAATTAATACTGTCGTTTAGTCTGGGGTCAGGATCACTACATAAACCTGTATTTTGGATAAAATTTTGAAAATGACTTTTTCATAAAACATCTGTGATCACCAAATGCAATCATGTTGCCATTATAAGCTAAAGAAAAACTGAGAATGGCTGTGTGAGAAATGTCTCTGACTGAGGAAGGAGTGCTTGATGAATGCAGCTTAACTAGTTGAGAATATCACTACCTTTATATTGTATTTTTGATAGTTTAAAACATAGACACATCTCTTTGGTTAGAATGTCTAAGGTGACCTATACGTATGTTGTTATACATATTAATACTATAATTAAAGTCAAAATAAATACACTTGGCACTGAAGTTCCTAAAAGTGGGTTGCTGTAGTGTGCATCAGGAGAATTGTGAAGAAGGTTGGTGTAGTGTGTTTCAGGAGATTTATGGTAATAGGGCAATGGTTTCTAGAGTACATATTCAAAAACAAAGGTTCCTAGAGCTCTCAAGTAACTGCACTGCTAGCCTTCACCCTTTTAGCTTGATAGCATCATGTGAAGCCAATGGTGAGCATTCATAATGACTAAACTGGGGAGTAAACTGAATACCCCCCCCCCCCCCACACACACACACACACACACAAACACATTGGATGTCTTAAGAAAAACATTGTCTTTACATTATGTGAAGATTATTTAAAGTTAAAAGGTTTCTTTGCATTCTCATTCATCATTCATTGAAATATTCTTTAGGTGCAAAAAGTGGTTCCTCTATGGTATCCCTCCAAAGACTTGTCACATTTTTAAAGGCTTGTACTGTGGAATGGGATAAAAGCTGTACTGGTCCAGATGCAAAACTTACTGATTTGTCAAACCAGTGAAATCTTGCTAGGTAATGGCACTGCCTTGTACCGCAGTAGTGTACTGTTAGGGCTGACTGTTCTTTGGTTGCTGAAGCAGGGCTAAGAGAGAGGAGTGCATGGTTCTGGGTTCACTCTGTTCTTCTACTCAGTTCATTATAGCCCTGACAAGTTGGCACTTCCTCCCTTCCCATCAGGTACCTAAGCAGCAAGCCAGACCCATGCTGAGCTCTACAAAACACAACACAAGCGTACGGTAAGCCTGCACATGCACACCCACACATAACCCTAGGAGGACAGTGCCTCAGCCATCTGTTTGTACAGGAAAACTGAGCTCTTTTGCACTCCTCTAAACTCTAAACTCTCCCTTATGGACTTCAGACATATTGTGTTAATTCTGACTATATGTTTCAGAGATAGCACTGGATGTCTAATTAGGAAGTATAGGTTTTTACTAAGATAATATGTAGATTTATGCCCTTTTGTACATTTAGTTCTAATATTTGGCTATATATATATATATACTTTATTCTTCCACTGTACACATTGTACTTTATTAACTAGAAGCTGGGTTTTGGGAGTTATATCATTTCAAATTAAAATATAATGTTTAGCACTAAAAAGAAAATGACACTACATATAATGTCATATGTCATGATATAAAGTTCACCAGTTATGTAACACCAGCTTTAATATGCCTAATTAAAATCCTGTTGTGACTGTCTGTCCAATTTTCTCCCTTATTTAGCCATAATTAATTTCCACCTGCTATCTAGATCTCCTCCCAACACTGGGAGACATGCTTCCTCCAAGTCATGTGATGTCCCTCCTAGGGTTAGGGTTAGGGTTAGGGTTAGCTTTTTAACCGCTCTTGGCAATACCAACACAATAACATTATGCCGGTCAACACACTTGAAGAAGAATGTTCATTGCCAAATGATGTGTCAGCTAATAGGTTCCTGTTTGGCTTTTAATGGGATAAGATGGTATTAGAAATGCAGCTATTGCAGGATAAAGGCATTTATCTCTTTAGAATTTTTTTCACAACTTTTCACAACTTTTGCAATATATAATAGCCTGCTGCCTCTGAGCACAAACCAGTGTTTCAGTTTTTCAGCAGTAGTACATGATCCGGGTATTAATCGTATAGTGCATTCCACACTACAGGCATAAAAGGCTAGAATAGTGAAAGAACTCACTTCAGATACAAGATCTTTTTCTTGAAGGAAAACATAACACAAAGGCATCCAACTAGGTCTAAAGGCAGTTCAGTCATCCTCTCATCACCATGTGAAATACTTTACCTAAAATGTTACAGTGGCTGGAAGTGACAGTGAATGGGAACTAATTAGCATAAAGTTCAATCCCCACCATATTATATTCATTGTTTTAGGTGAGCTATCCACTTAGAGTAAAGGAAACTAAGGCAGTTTTTTCATTTTGTTCATACTGATACTCAGCAGATGAAGATATTTGTCCTCATAATTTAACACTTTATAAATGCTATTTCATTGTACCACTGTAAACATATGTCTGTGGGCTGAGAAGGCTTGTGTACACACGACAGAGCGCGAAGGGAGCAAGTGCTGAATTATTAACACAAACTGATAAAAATAGGTGTTTAAAATAGAAGCTATTAAGTATGCAAGAGAGCATCTTAAGTCGTCCGTGCCGCAGCATGAAAGGGACTGGGAGCATGATTCACCGTTTTCTATTGCCAAATAAAACGCTCACAGGGGGCCCAGTACCCACGGCTGTACAATTCATTTAGCAGCATGCTTGCAAGGTTGGACTGATGGGTTTGACAGTGCTGTTGCAAACTGATAGGGCACAGTTAAAAGAGAGGAGGGTTATGCAGTGATTTCATACAAGCGTTCCAGTGAATTCCTCCAAATGCAACATTTGCAAGCAAAAAGTTGAGATTGTTTTGCATGGTTCGAAGATCAAAAAACTATGCCATATTGATTAACTAATTTAATACAGGAGGAAAAATCAAAAAGCTGAATTTGTGTCAAGGAAAAGAGAAATAACACCTCTCAGTGCTTTCAAAACATTAACTGCATTGGCAGCACAATGTCTTAGTTGGTTTACATCCATATTCCTTCAGACAGCAGCAGTGTTTAATCAGTGTAAATATAGTTCTCTCATGCATATATGCAAATTTCTAACAGTCTTTTAATAAATAAACAATAGTGCAGACAAATGTGACAATACACAAACACATGTACCCGAGCACACTTGGAATACACTGTCATATGCAATGGAATATAATTATTGTCACTGAGTGTTGAGCGAACATACGAGCAAGCGTTATTATTCCAAAGTCGTTAGCTTCAATCATAAACCCATTTCCCTGTAACAGTGTTGTGTAAAGTGCTACAGGCACTACAATGGTAACTGGAGGGTCATTTTGCACACAGTGTTAATTGTGATATAAATATAATTCTGGTTCTAAAATCTAATTGGCTGAGCCATGTTTGAAGCTTTTGGGAAAAACTCATGCATGAAGGATGCATAAAACCACTCACACAATTCTTTCTTTCTTACTTAGTAGTATTAATTTTTATTTTAACCAAAATTTACCCCAATTTAGTCAGTTAGTCAGTTTAGTAAGCAGCTGTTAGATAGGTCAAGCCCTATCACATGTTGTTTCTAATTGCTGCTGATGAAATATCACTTATAGCTCATCTTGCTTCGAGGAAAAGTAAAAGCCAGGGCCATATGTAAACATAAATGCAAGGAAAGGGCAAATTTTGCCTTGATGCAACTGCGACCATGTAGAATGTGCCTAAATTGGACCATCTGAATTACTAATACAGCTTTTGAGGCACAGTGTTTAAAAGGCACAAATAATGTAGACATCAGCACACTCAATGTAAAAGAGAAAATAAAAAATTCAGTTATGAAGAGATAAAGTTGTTAATGTATACCTGACTTAAAAGGCCACAGTGTCAATAATGTGAAGCCCTGCTCTTACGAAAGATTAAAAGCTATTTGATTACTAATGGAACATACTTATGGACAATTCTACCAGCTAAAACGAGTAAGTATGAGTAAGGTAAATGAGTTAGGAAGTGAGTTACAAAAAGAAAAATAGAAACATTGTCAACATAATTTTTAAAAAGTTTGGATTAGCATCAACAGGTTAATACGATTAATCAGATGAATATTAATAGGACACTGTGGCACTGATGCAATACTCTTTGCTTTGTAACATGTCTGACAACCACTAGTACTGGTAAAAATCATTGTAACATACAACCTTGAGTTACTTATAGCTTCAACAGAGAATCAGGGACCAGTACACTAGCTAAAGGGTAGAAAAAATTGGTGTGTGCAGTCCTATTGCAAAAATGGCTTTTTCTTTACAAAGAGAATTCTTTAAGGCAGGATCTGACTTGTCTTAGTACAGTTGATTTGACCAGGTTCACTGTGCCCACAGGTGGTTGAATGGGCAGCTAAAAGAGAGAGAGAGAGTGAGGGCAGCAACAAAGAGACTGGGACAGATAAAGAGAGAGAAAAGGACAGAGAAAAAAAAGGGAGACAGAGACAAGGAAAGAAGAGAAAGAGAGAGAGAGAGAGTGTGAGAGAGAGAGAGAGAGAGAGAGAGAGAGAGAGAAAAGGAGGGGGGGAGACAAAGGAAAAGAAACACAAGGTCACTTACACAAGCAAATCAAATAAGAAAAGGCAGGAGGGAGGCAGGGGGAGAGAAGGAAAAGAGAGCTAGGAGGCTACAGATAGGAGGTGAGAGGCGAGATGCAAGAATAGAGGTTAAAGATAAAGAGGGGGGACGCAAGAAAGACAGAAGAAAAGGAAGAGAGACAGAATGAAAGGTGTACCTAAAGCGCAGAGTGAGCGAGGGTGGAGAGGAAACAAGAGAGTGCGAGGGAGAGAGAGAAAAGCAGGCGGCTGCAGAATGGAATTTATTGCCTCGAGATTAATTGGGTTCAACCTGTGCTGGGAGAAAATCCATTGAAGTGTGTTGTGTAAGCCTGCAAGCTGAACGCTCGTTCGTGCCGGCGCCGCTCACACTGTGGCGGGTAAGCATAAGGCATTGCTTTTTCTGACAAATGCCTCCTCTCAAAGAACAATATCGACACTAATTCACACTAAACCATAAAAGCAGCAGTGCCACCCTGCTGGAGCCCTGCATCACATCCATCCTGCAAAAACGATCATTAATGAAATTGGCAATATATTCTGGGATGAGTGATTTCAGTGGTTTGTCCAGAAACAATTCCCCACATATTATGTAGAACTTGTATATCACGGTGCCACAATGTCACAAGATCATGCACAAAATATATAATATGTACTGTACACTTTGTAGACACCTTTGCTGCAGTAACAGCCTCCACCCTTCTGGAAAGGCTTTATACTAGATGTTGGAACATTGCTGTGAAGATTTAATTGCATTTAGCCACAAGAGCAATAGCCAGGTCAGGTTGGATGATTAGTCCTGGATCAGAAATTCAACTCCAACTCTTTCCAAAGGTACTGAATGGAGGTCCTGCTGTGTAGAGAGTGCACACTGATCCACAGCCATGTCATTTAGAATGCAGACTTAGGCTCCAGAGCATTGGTAATGCTTTACTATAGAAGTTATACAAGCTATGTGTGCACAGTTAAACACATACTATGTATCAAGAAAGGGTACAACGGGTGCACCTAAGTTCACAACGGTCTGGTTACTTACGGACATGTTTATACAGTACAATTATATTGGTAATTCAAATTGATTGCAGTAGAAATGTTAATGTATTCACAATGATCACGTTTAACTGTTCTGGGTGGGATGCAAAGAACATCCTTCCCATCAACGACTCAGCCAGTGTGATTCAGCAGGCAAAAAGACTCGCACATAAAGCCTGACTGTAAGACTCATGATCGCTCCAGACAGGGAATCCTGGTGCAGTGTTCTGTGTGTGTGTGTGTGCGTGTGTGTGTGTATGTGTGTGTGAGTGTGTTCTATGGTATTCCCCCCACCATTCCCTTTCACACACACACACACATGTGCCGCACCCCTCCTCCCTCTCCACTGCAGTATGCCTCCCCTCTTCGCTCTGACATGCGGCGGCGTTCCGAAAGCCACACTGCAGAACAAGGCCGTCTGGTCTTGCATACCAATCAGAGGAAGGATAGAGGGAGAGGGCTGGTAGTCATGCCCTCCCCTGCGTACTGCAGCGAGTTCCACTGAGCAGACCCCAACCAGTACAGGTCAGATCATGCAGGGATTTCCTTAAGCTAGCACTGCGGTGCTGTTATAGCTCGCCAAAAAACATGCTGCTGTGCTGCCCTGACACAGTGTAATGTAGGACAGTCCACATGTAGGAAACAGTATTATACAATGCAATACAATACACATATTGTATAATACAATACAATACATATAGACAATATACATAATATAGAAAGGACTATACAGACTGCATTATACAGTACAGGGCTGTCACTAACATTTATTTTAGAAATTGAGTTATCTGCTTCATTACTTTGATAAATAAACGAGTGATCTGAAATAAGTGCAAAAAATGGACTTAATGCATGATTGAAAAACAGAAAGCATAAATCAGTAAGAATTTTTTAACTGAAACGTGGTATTATGCAGCATCTTGGGTCTAGTTTTAAGATGTTGCACTTAAGGATAGTTGGGGGTGGTGGAGGGGTATGTGGCACATGATATTATCAATAAATTTTATCATTTTTTTACTGCCCTCTGATACATTGTGATGTAATCGATATCCTCAGATGTTGTAGAAAAGAAAATTAATGTTAAGATCAAAGATTTGAAAAAAAAAACAAGATTTTTTTTGTCTTTGAAATATGAGTCATGCTTAAGGACATGTAGTAACAAGGTAAAAAAAAAAAGCTCCATAATGATTGCAGGCTAAAGGCTTCACAAAAGAATAAAATTCAAAATGCATACAAAAGGATGTGTCCATGAGGCTGTGTTTCTCACTGTATAGTTTTTAATGCGAGAAATCATGACACCCCTAGTATAATCAAGTCTTACGTTCAGACTGAATGAATATGTATTTTCTTAATATTTCAGTAAAGCGAGTGTAATCAACCTCTTAATACAGGATAATTCGGAATATTGTTTCACTCTTCTGGTGCGTGAACAGATTGAACTGATGGACCTAATAAGGACGATCCGCATTGCTGTGTTTGTCTGCAGCTGCCTTTGAGCAAGCCACAATTCTCTGGCTTGTTTTCTCGCCTCCTCATATTTACAGCACAGACAGTGGGAGTTCCATTTCCAGAAAAACAGAATGTACCTGACAGAATGCAACTTCTCCCATATTGAGCTGAAAGCTGAAAGAAAGGGAACAAATGTATAGTCCAGTATGGTGATACAGTTCCCTAATCCAGCACTAGTAGGTAGTTCATTCAGGCCTTCGGGGGCATCTGAGGTGTGTTGGAATGAAGCACTCCAGGGTGGTAGATCATCAGGATTAGTTTTAGGCAAGACTGTTATGACAGTGAAACCATTTTAAATTTGACATGTTTCAACAAATTTATTCAAATTTCGATTTTAACATATTAAAATGTGACATATGACCTAAAACGTTATATTTATAATTTGCCATTACTTTTGCACAGCAACTGTAAATATGGAGTTGTGTATTTTCATTTACAAAATCAGCATAGCATAATATTACCAATGACATGTAAAATTTTGACTGCATCTCCTCTTTTACTTAAAAACAGAAACAACTAACCCAGAACACTGTACCACTGTAACGCTAATTTTATATACCTTGTATCACTGTTGAGTTCACTGTGCAAATATGACCTATAGGCCTACTAAAGTCACTAAAACTGTGCATTGTTTTGCACTGCTGAACATCATGCACTGAGGCACTTCCTTGTGTGTTGCATTTCCATACAAACACAGTCTAACGTCTAATTGAGTGATTACACATGGCTGTTACCATCCTAGAGAAATGGGAGGAGTGGGGGTGGGGTGGTAATTACTGGGCATTATGTAACGCTTAACAGTAGTGAAGGAGCGTGAGCGAAGCGTGTGAGGCATCTCTAAGGGGAAAAAGCAGTTTGTTTTAATGAAAAGCAAAGTCGAGGGCCTGAAGGTCTCCACGTGTGTTTCTTTACAGTTATGCAATGATTCAGGATGGAATTGGGGATGTACCATTCTGCAGGCCCAGCTGGGGATGTACCACTGTACAAGCCAGGTTGAGAGCATAGCCTTCACCAGGTTACGTAATGCTCCACACTTCAGCTGGAGCGTGCACTGGAGCCTTTGATGTATATTTTAGGAAAAAAAAGGGAATCTATTATTCAGTAGATTGTGTGTTTGAGTGCTTTGCTGCGTTTCCTGAGTTCTCCCGAGTTTGACTGCAACTGCGAACCAGGCCGAGCAAGAAAACACATTGAGAGATTCTCTGAGGCGTGTAAACTTTTGCTTTTGTGAGATTTTAAATAGATTTGTTTTTTAATTCTTAGCAGACATGGTGGGATATCATTAACCATGCAAGGCTATATTGTTACTCGTAAAAACAATGTTCTTCACAAAGTACACCAATCAGCCATAACATAAAAACCACCTTCCTACTATTCTGTATGTCCCTCTCATCCCATTATAACAACTCTGATGTATAAACATGTCATTCACAAGATCCCTAAAATGTGATGTGGTACCTGGCACAAAGACACTAGCACCAGATCTGGCCCTCAAATGGATCAGGCTAGTTTTTCCATCACATTTCGTTTTTTCGGTGTGGCAAGGCACATTTTCCTGCTAAAAGAGGCCACTGCCATTAGAAAATACTGTTGCCATTAGGGATGCACTTGGTCTGAAACAGTGTTTAGGTATGTGGAGCGCGTCAAAGTAACATTCACATTAATACCAGAACCCAAGGTTTCCCAGCAGGACCCTTCTACCCATACTGCATTCTGGTGCCAGGGCACAGAATGGTCAGCTTCAAGAACTGACTTCACTTGCTGCCTGATGTTCACTTCACCTGTTAGTGCTTTTAATGCTGTTGCTTTATTGAATATTATTTTTACTATACTGTATTATATTTTATGACAGTATAGTATGTTGTGTATTCAGCATGTGGCCACTTTGTGTGTTGTTAGAGGTGCTCAGCTCTGGTTCTTAAGGGGTTTGCTAACCCACCTACTAAATCATCTCAACAAATGCTAAGTTGAATTTGATGTGTTAGGGCAGGAAAATCTTCAAACTGTGCTAAATCCTGCTCCTGGAGGACACATCTAAACTGCGTGAGAGCGCACTTTCCCACTGATTGATACAAAGTAAATTTCAGATGGATTATACAAATGATCTTCCTGTGCATAGAGATGGAAAGAGCAAAAGAAAGAATTTGCATAAGATTTACCCTGTGCATTAAAAGCTTGATCTTTTCTGGGTAAGTATCCACAGATGTGAATGTAAAGAAATACATCAGTGTTATTCAACATAATCTCTATACCCCACATACCACACTTTTATCAGCTATACCTACCATATAGATGTACTTTATACAAAAAATTGGGGTATTTTTCCAAAATTCAATAAAAACTAAAATTTCTGATGTTAATTATTTAACTGACAAATATACAAAAAAAGATTTTCAGTAGTTTTACGAACCAACTTAATTGTGTTTTGTAAATACTGGTTGCAGTTGTCTGATTCTCCTCTTCATGGTGCAGCATGACTGGCAGCAGGCCAGTCAAGCACTTGCACACTGTGACTACAAACCTGTGCTGTTGTAGCCCATCTAGAATGTGGTCTGGCATTGTCCTGCTGAAATAAGTGTGGATATCCTGGGAACCTTGATGGCAACATTTGTCACTCCATCCATCCATCCATCCATCCATCCATTTTCTAAAACGCTTCTTCTGTTTCTGGCTCACGGGGAAGCTGGAGCCAAGGCGGGGTTCACCCAGGACAGGAGGTCAACCCATCGCAGGGCATCACATATACAGACTACTATTCACACAGAATCTCACACCTACAGGCAATTTAGAGCATCCAGTCAACCTACTGCAGCCTTTGGACTGTGGAAGGAAATGCGGAGGTGGTACCTTCATATGCATGCAACTCACCCACACCATGGGCATTGATGCACCCCTATACCATTACAGATGCTGACTTTTGCATCTTCCGCTGATAACAGTTTGGATTGTCATTTTCCTCTTTGGCACAGAGAACTCAACATCTGTTTTTTCCAAAACCAAGCTGAAATGTTGACTCATCAGACCACAGCACATGGGTCCACGGTCTTTTGGTACAACTGAGATTAGCTTGGGCCCAGAAAACGCATAAGCATTTCTGTAAAGAGTTAAAGTCTGTTCAGCATTATTGAGGACCCACCCACCTGGACCACCAGACACTAGCCACTTACTGTCCACTTTATTGGTCCACATTGGTCCACTTTATTGGTCCACACCCACCAGGTCACTCAGATCAGCGAGTGAACACCGACTGGAGATTCCATCCCCTCGTGGAATCAAGCACCTCACCAGACT
>JBBPDA010000152.1:13010438-13024719 GCA_037974385.1 Arnoldichthys spilopterus | reverse complement strand
CTTTTTGTTTGAAAAAAAAAAAAAAAAAAAAAAAAAAAATTACTGGAGCATTGCTCTGATCATTCTTGGAGTGGACTCGTCATTCAGATGTTTTGTGGTGAATCTGGAATAAAAGGGGGGGTGGGGGGTGGACACAGATTGTCAAGTTTGTTTCAATGCAAGAACTCGAGCAAAAGCAAATTGTTTTTATACATTTTATACGCTTTAAGCTCTTATTAAAAAACAAAATTTCTTATACTTAATTTTTTAACCTTAAACTCGTATGACTTGACACTGCGTGCGTTCAGTCATAATTAAGTTTCAACTGATTTTTTCATGGCCGTTCACACACCACCCTTTAGGCTGTTTGTTACTGTACCTTTAAGACTGAGATATATTAATGAACCCTGTTCTGATTGATTGCCCTGTATTGTGCCTCATTCAGCCACTAGTTGAGGCTGAAACATCCTTATGAACATGTTGCAGGGTTCGAGTAGCGCTAAACATAAGTCCTAAACACAAAATAGCTTTTGACACAAGAACATTACAATCAAAACTAACTTTGCAGTTTAGCTTCCATATACTGACTGTATGGGCTGGAAAGTGAGTAATACAACAGTTTTTACAAATTGCATCAATCTATAAAAAAAACCCAAGGAAATGTGATATTCTATCATATGTGATTTTCTATCATAAATTCATGACATTTTGTTGTTGGAGGATGTGGTTCGTGTGTACAGAGTTAGAACTTACTTTAGGGCATTAAGGAGACCTTCAACATTATCAGCTGGCTGATCTTTCAGGACCTTTATGCATCCTTTCATCTGTACAGAACAATGATAGAACGCTGGTTATATTTTCAAAACTCCATAAACATTTACTTTATAAGAAGTCCACATACTAAACCAAAAAGACAAAAAGGTCAAAGCTCAAAATTAGCATGAGAAGCTCACATCGATTTTTGAATACTTGTTGAAGGCACCATTGGGATGCACATGGTCATAGAGAATGATGACGCCCACCATCACCCGCATGCAAAAAAGGAGTGTGTCTTCGCTGTTGAACCGGCTTGTGTATTCTCTGTCAAAGTAAAATCACGCCATGAGCCTTTCTGTCGAAGATGATCTCTCATGCAAAGAGTACTAGTAGTCCCCTGGGATGGTAAACATGGAACCTCCAGTTGGAGATTAGCACTTTTAGCTTTTGTAGAAAGATAAAATCAGAAAGGTGTTTAAAATAAGGCAAGAGCTGACAGAGTACTCACGGTGTCTCCAACATAACCTTGCACACGCTGGCCATAGTGCTCAGACAGTCTGTGGTGTTTTCCAGGGGCAAGGTCTTATTCTACAGGGAGAAGCGTTGCAGTGTTAGGCTGCGCGCACACACATTACTGAATAAAACACAGGTTGTAATTGCCAAGGATTGTAGTGCTTTCAGTATTCCAACGATATTAGCGTAGCAACATTTAGGTTTTAAGGACTCTATGTTGAAGTTCATAATTGTATGGCTTTTTATTTAAAAAATAGCTCTAAATTCTTTGGTAAAAGTGTAGAGAATGGTTTCAGTGTCCAAGCCTGGCTGTTGGCTTGGCCAATCTGTTGAAGTGCAATCACTCAATCAGCACCGATGATGTGTCATTTTCTACCATGAAATTCTCATGAAATGTTGCTGCTGGATGAAAGACTCAGTGAAGCAAAGGAGGTAGGGTCCAGTTTCTGGCCACTGAGAAAATCTAGCTGAAACAGGCACTAATAGGGTGCTATCCTGGTCCTGTACTACCTTCATTGACTGGACTCACCAACAGATTCTTTAAGATGACAAGTTTAACATTCAATGTAAATAAACAAGGTGTCAGAGTTTAGCATTCTACCTTAATTACCACATCAAACTTGTCAGCTATTTAGTAAAGCCTTCATGAGTTAAATTTGGTATCTTAGAAGGGTTGTGACCCTCCAAGCCTCACATCGATCACACCGGGGATAAACGTGATTACGATCAATGTGTTACCTCAATCACAAAGTTTGTTGTTGCTGTACTAAGGGTTTTCAGCATTGGAGTGGCCTCAGCATAGAAGAGAGACATTCGGTTTGCCATCTCATTGTTGACTTCATTTTCAATGTCCAACTACAGGAAAAGAGAGAATCACAACTAAGTGCACGGATTCTATAAAAATTAGCAAGTTCACAAGGTCACAGAAATTAAACTCCTTACATTCATGTTATTTATCCTGTTCCGACTAATTGTTCTTCTGTAGTAGCTGAAGTCGTTCTGGATGGCAGGAATTCTCATCTGAACGACCATCAAAGGTTTTGATCAGCATTTTTCAAAACAGTGGTACTTTATTTATTGACAAACACTTCAATTTTCAGTAAGTGAAGTTAAATAAATCGCCGGCTGATGTGTTGGAGCTGAAAGGAGAGTTAGGAATACCTTGAGTTCGTCAAAGCGGAGGGTGAAATGAAGGATCTCGGCAAACTGCTTGGCGAGGGCCTGCTCCTTCTCCAGATGCTGAGTTGGAGTGTAAGGTGGACAGGTCAAAGACTCCAACAGGCTCTGCAGGGCTTTCTCTATATGGATGAAAAGGGGAAACACGTCAGACAGATGTGTCACACATGGTTCAAGCATATGAGAAGGTAAAAGGGGACTGGAGTATACCTAGTTTCAATGAGAAGCCATAGAACTTTTTGAGTCGGATGACAAGTGGACACACGGAGCTCCATGCTCTCTCCTGAAGCAGCGAGTCATTAGGAAACTGTATAGCCTAAGGGCAAACAAACAAAACAGGCTTTCCAATTAATATTAACAGCAAACTTGATATAGTAGGACATTCATTCATTGTGCAAATATTTCATTATTACTTGTGTGTGGCAAAAGAAAGTGAACCTTTATTTCTATATTTGTCGCGAGCCCCTTGAGCAACAATTACTGCAGCTAAATGTTTCTGGCAACTGTTCATCAGTCCTGCACATTGGTTTGGATGAATTTTAGCCCATTTCTCTGAACAGAAGAGCTTTAACTCTGGGATGTTGGTGGGTTTCCTCACATGAAATGCTCCCTTCAGGCCCCACAACATTTCTGTTGGGTTATGGTCAGGACTATGACTTGGCCATTCTAAAACACAAACTATATTTTTCATGAACTGTTCTTTGGTAGAACGACTTGTGCACTTCGTGTATTTGTCTTGCTACATGACTTGGTCTCTCAAGACTCTGTTCACTAATACATACCCTGATATTTTCCTTAGGTAGAGTCCAAACTCTATCAGAATGTTTTAGTTACATTTTCCAGCCTGTTGAGCATCAACAATTCTTTTTCTGAGATCCTCAGAAACCTTATTGTTTGTGCCATGATAAATTATAATAATTTATAATATTATAAATTTATAATAATTATAAATTATAATTAATAATAAAACAGGGGGCTGACTCATGCCTAATTGTCATCCCATTGATTGAAAACACTGGACTAATTAAAACTTTAAATTAATTGTCAAAACTAGCGGTTCACATACTTACTTGCCATACTTGCTACTCAGACATGTAATACTGGATCCGTTATCTCAGTAAATAAATTACCTACCAAGTATATTCTCATCATTGACTTTTTTTTTATTCAGTTCTCTTTATCTACTTGTACCACATGTGGAAATTGGGTGATGTTTAAGTTCAGATGCAGCAATATAGAAGTGTCTAGCAGCACTGTAGTTGTGCTTTGTAGTGCATCGGTTTCTCTGCATCATGTGTAGGAGCCTTTACTCTGTTTAAATCGATTGGAACTTCCACAGTACCACCAGTGAGCAGAGAACGGATATTAACATGGTAATGGAATGTCTGCTGTACAGAGTGGCTCACAAACAGCAGTGCTGCTGGAATACTTTTACAAATGCAGCTCATAAAATGGACAGTGAGTGAAGATTACAGAGTAGTTTTGCCTAATATACTCGTAAGAGTATGCCAGTATAGAAAAGGCAGTCAGATTAAAAAAAAATTATAATCATTAGCCAATCAGCTAAATTCACCAATACTGTCAAGGTTGCTTAACTGAGGACGTCAAAAGCTGTAAATACCATTTAAATCTGTTTACACGTGCAGAAAAAGTCTAAATATGAAAGGATATCCAACTTTCCTCTTTAACAATGGTCTAGAACAAATTAAACTTGCAATAATACTTTCTGCGTATGGATGTGTGTGTGTGGGACATACTTCTCGTATCTCCTGTCCTGCTCCCTTGTAAGCCTGCAGGCCTGAGAGGATGCTCTCGGATTCCTGGAGCACAGCATTCACTTGGTTCCACACTTCTCGCTCGCAGTCTGTCGGCTGTGCATCTGACAGACACACACACACACACACACAATAACTGGTGTAATACTGTTAAAGGCAAAATTAGCAGCAGGTAATACATAGTAATGAAAGTAATGTCAGGTAATCCATCCATACGTTTGCTTCATAATCTGTTTACACTTCAATAAAACTAATGCAGTAAATATTTAAGCAGTACAGCCTATTTCTCTCTGAAGGTTCTCTAAAGGTTATGCCTCTCTCTAGGGGTTTTCAACTCTGGTTCTAGAGGCCTGGTGTCCCGCACAATTTTGCAATTCCCCCGCTTAAACACAATCAGGTGGGCTTAAGCAGGAAAATCAACAAGTTGTGCCCTGTAGGACCGGAGCTGAACACCTCTGGCCTAGAAATAAGGGCCGTAGGGAAATAAATGGAAAGCACAACAGAAATCCACATCTACGTTCTATATGTAGCACCTGCACTAGTGTTAGTAGTGTTGAAATGTTCAGAATGAGATGAATGAAACTAGAAGGTTAAATGCCATGCAAGCGGAGGAAAAACTAAGGACAGGGTAAGGTGGTATGTGTAAATAATAAGCAATTAGTACATCATTGTGCAGATTCTGCAATGCATCATGAAACACATTTCAGCTATTCATGCATATGCTCTGTTGCAGGCAACAAATCTGATGCCCCAAAAGGGTACAAGGTCTTGAACATCATTTGCTCTTGTCTACGATTTTTTTTTTTTTGGTCTGGAAGTATTTGCATGGGCAAAGCGCATGCAAAACCATACAACGTACCAGGATGCCATCTTTTGTTCTGCACAAGAAACATTTGCACATGCAAATTCTACTGGAAACAGCATGAAAATTAGTTTGAGTGGAAATGTTATGTCTACATTTTAAAGAAATTCATGTTCATGCACGTTTTGCAGTTGCACTATGATGAGTGGAATTACACACACACATACACACACACACACACACACACACATGCACACACAATTAGAATGAGGAGCCATGCAGAGTGTTAGTAGCCAACAGGGAGGACACAGAGACCAGGCCAGGCAAAAGCTCTGCTCACTTTCAAAGTCAAGGAAAAAGTTTGGCCCCTGATCAAACTCTGTGCAAGTGAGCACTTTTAAAAGATTCCCCATTTGGTTTCTGGAAGAGAACAGCAAGAGGAGACAGAGAAAAACAAAGAGAGAGAGAGAAAGAGGTGTTGCAAGTCATGGACAGTAAATCATAGGTCTTTGGCGTGAGCTTGCTGCTGCAGGACTGACACGCTCACATAGAGCTTATTTTTCATGGTGAACACTGAGGTGCAAAACTGAGCTCGGAGCTTGAGAGTTGAGGCAGCGAGACGTTCGGTAGCTTCGAGATCATAAAGAATGCTCTTCTACAGTGTTCACCAGGAAAAACAGAGCGGTAACGTGGACCACAAGAGCGTTCAGACAGGGCAGCTCGGTTTCTCCATCTGTGGAGGAAAAAGATCAGTGGTTAAACACGTCACCCGCTGACTCCGCCTCCACTCAAACTTACTTTCAAAATCCAGGAAAAAATGTGGATAGTTCTCTATTTCTCTTGTAAGGACTTTTAGAAGATTACCCATTCCAGCAAACCTGATATAAAGATATAAACGGTAAAAATAAATGAATAAAACAAATATGAAACAGTTTCAACAAACACATGTGAATGAACAAGACACAAATGTAGAACAGAGGTTAGCGGCTGATCGAGTTCAGTGGAATAAGGACTGAAGTGTTCGCTTCTCGGATTCAATAATAAAATGCGCTCGGCTGAACAGATAGAACATGATTTGTAGTGCCAAATTTTGTCAGATAGTCAGCTGCCCATATCAAAGCAGGAACTGTGTGATACAGTGACTTGCCAGAGGCACTACATCAGTTAAGCTTTCAAGGAAACAATGAACACCTTTTTCAGTAAAACCAGGGCAAATGTTCGAGGGGGTAAAGAGCCTGAATGGAATGTTCTCACTACACTGTTAGTACATATAATAATAGAATAAGGTGCAGATGCCACAGCATCTTGATTTTGTGGACCAGAAAAACAAACAATGAGCACATGACAAGACAAACTAATTGCTGAAAATCTGAATGTGCTGGAGGTTCTTGTTTTCCAAATAAACTTAAGCTGCTAGTTTAGAAACGCTTATTTAAACCAGCATCTGCAACCTCGATTAGAGGGACAGTGATCTTCAAGCAGCAGAACTCGTTCTGACCGCAGAACATGGCTGGCGGTTTAACTGGCAGTGTCTTCAAATTAGACAAAACTATTAGACGTTATATGCAAAGCATGTCAACAGCTTCAGTACAAGTTATCACTTCTTTGTCTACATTATTTTATTTTAAACTGCAGCCATATTGGTACTTAAAAAAAAATACAAAATACATTGAAATCAATAGACTTTTTTGTATTTTTTGGACTTTCACAATTTTCTGCCCAATTTAGTAATTTCCAATTCCCCCCACTAGTTAGGACTCCCCCTATTAGATGATACAACCAACACAGAGGGTAAAGGCTAGCATGTGGTTGGATGCCTGTAGCACCACTTGTGAACAAACTTGCGATATCTCAACGTTCAAGTTGTGCTGCTCTGGAGCCCATGATATTGATTTTTCTCACAGGAATATTCCACGACAAAGTGCTAAGTAAAAAAGCTGCTGCATAAGCTCCAAGTTTACTTTCACGGATATCGAAAGTAAGACAATGCTTTCACAAGGTTGTGTTCAAAGTAGACTTAAAGAGGCTGAAGGTGCACATTCGCAGAACAGGATGTAAGAGCATCTCATTTGTCTGTGGTTAACCAAGTTACAATGGGTGCTGCAGATTCAAAAACACTTTCTGACACGCTTTCGGTACTACAGCTACTACAACAGCTACTATCAAAAAAAATCATGACGAAGACTATTACAACAAAACGGGCTCAGATGGTGTACTGTATATGACTAGAACATCCTGTTGTTGGCGGCATCTCCCCTACAGCTGATTAAGACATCTTTTCTAATCAGGCTAATAGGGCAAGAGCCAGCAAACTAAACACGTCTGCTAACTTGGGAGCATTGTACCCACACCCATGTGTGTTTGACCTACAAGTATTACTACAGACATTGTAAAGGTGTCAAGTTAAGAAGGGCAAATGTGTTCTCGGACACATGCATTCGGGGGGGGGGGGACCAGACACGCCGGTGTTGAAATGTATGTTTATAATCAAGTGTGCCTGTGAGTGAACATGCACAGCAATCACACACCTTAAGTACTTGACCCGTCATTAACGAGGTGACCCTGTGGAGTGAAGGACTTTAGCAGGATGTTTGTGCAGGATAATAACCTTCAAAATGTTCTCGCCCAACAGGATTCACAATATGCCCTTCATATGCTTATTGGAGCCAAAAAGCCAGAAACGCACACAGAATTACCATAATTTCTAACACTAGTTTGTAATTTGTGAGACAAAAGTGAATGACAAAAAATTGGCGAGGTGTTGCCATTCAAAACAACTTCCTGTTTCACGAGTGTGTGTAGGCTGAGAGTGGACTACATTCATGACCGTGAAATGCAAAGCATATGTAATATTGTTCAGAATGTAACTATAATATATTAGCAAAACAAAAAGCACTACATCTAAGAAGAGTCGGTCAAACCGTTTCTGCATGAAACATGAAACGAATTTGCTGTAATTATCTGCTACAGGATATGGAGATAATGTGGTCTAAATAATCTATTTAACGGCCAAAATCCCCCACCCCCACCCCCCCCAAAAAACTTAAAATACATCTCTTCCTTGTTGAAAAACAAAACAACCGACAGGATCAGTTTCTACACTTACCAAATGATAGGATTTAACAAGTCTGGCAGGTTAATACCAGGAAGTAAGCGTTCATACTTTTTTCTTCCGGCATGGCAGTCACGAGTCAACCAAATACAGTGAAAATTGCTATTAACTATTATTACACAGGAAATCCTACTGTTGAACATATGGTTAATGTCATTTGTTACAAGCTTTAAATTATGTTAAACTTGTAAGTCACTGAATTACGTCTGTATTGTAACATTCAATTCAAAATCAAATTTAAAGCACATTTGACAAATGTTTAAATAGTTATTAAACTATAGACACACCTGCGAGCTGCCCTGATGATGTGCTTAGGGATTATAAATGTGGCTCGTTCATGGAATCCCACAAGTCACTATGTGAAATCTCTGCTAAGCTAAACTTGCCCCAGTCACATTAACCTACTATAATTAAACCACATACAATGGCCCAGCCACCAAGGGCTAAGGCGCACAGCCTGTTAAAACTGCCTATCCTCTGCTGCATCAGTCAAGATCCTCTGGAAGCAACAACAGCACAAAATCTGTGCATCCAGAGCATCATGAAATGGATTTCTATGGATGAGCAGCTGTGATCAGCCTAAAACCACTGTGCACAAGTGAGTTTTTGTATCCTCATGCCTATGCTAATGGTAAGGGTAGAAATCATATTACACTTTGTACTATTTGAACAATGATGGAGCCTAGACTAACAACTCGGTTTGTAGTGCTTTAATAGTGAGCGGATCCTCAAATCTAAACAGTTTGCGGAGGTAAGACAGGAAGCCAGAAAGGCATGCTTTATTGCCATGAAATTTGCGCAAATGTTCATAATTCTGATGGACCTAGTAGCTGGTATTTCTGCTTATGTCTATAAAAATTTTACAATGCTTTAATCATTGAATTTATGCAGTTTATGCAAACTTCTTCTAATTGCATCCCACTGTGCTTCACTCGAACTATAATCACTTTCACTGGAGGCCTGTTTTGATTTAATTAAGAAGTGACTTATAGAGGCAGGGAAAAGTGTGATGGAAAAAGCTGAGAGACAGTAAGTCTGAGATAAGAAGCATTTAACTATATTCTTTTTCTTCACAGTAGAGTGGAACCAGTAGCAGTTGCTACAAATAGGGGAATAAAGTGGTTGAGTGCTCTGCTAAGCTCTCCCCGTGTTCGCGTGGGTTTCCTCCCACTGTCCAAAGGCTGGAGTAGGCTGATTGGATGCTCTAAAAATTGCCCGTAGGTGTGAAAGTGTGTATGAGTGGTTGTCTGTCTGTGTTGTCCTGCGATGGGTTGGCCTCTTGTCCTGGGTGTACCCTGCCTTAGGCCCGCAGTCAGCCGGGATTGGCAAAACTCTTCCCCGCGATCCGAAAGCAGAAGAAGCGGTTTAGAAAATGGATGGATGGATGAATGGAGTGTTCTGCTTGTTCAGTGTCAAACTGTAATATGAATACATTTACTGTAATTTTAGTGCTTCCAAAATTTTTCCACAGGTCATGGGTGACTTAAGAGTAACACAAAAAATCCTATAGCAGCTAGCAGTGTCAGCACTAGATACCAAGGCCCATTTGAATAGGCTGGCACAGTTTGCACTACTCCAGGGATCGACATAAGCAATGTCCCGATAGCCTGGAGCCAGTAAAAAAAAGTAATTGATGTGCCAGTTTGTTTTGCTTAAGTAGTGAATAGATCTGTGTTTCCATCAGACAGCTGAGACATGAGACAGCTCACCTGTGACAGGCTACTAAAGCTAAACATTGATTCCCTGATTGAAAGCATGTCAAAGGAAGCATACGAGGCTGCAAAAAGAAAGATGGGATTCCTAGTGTTATGGAAATACAGTACCTCTATGAGGAGAAAGCGAATACACAATGCAGGCATTTTGTAGCGGCGTTTGATTTACTTCAATATGCTGTTACATTAGCGTTCATTTCCCTCTGTTAAATACCAATCTGCAGCCCAGGCTGTAATACTGTGTGGTACCTGTGGGGGCAGTAGTCAGTGTGTTTTATAACCTGAGGGGTTTGAGCTTTATCCTGCACTGTATTAGGGAAATATGGATCAGTTGGCTTTTGTGTTAAAAATCTTCCTGATACAGTGAAAATATCAGTGCCGCTACTGGGATCACACTTGGACTAAAGAATCATGCGACATCTATAGTCTTCCAGAGCATTAAACATGTAAACACATCGTTGCACTTATCAAAAATTTGGAAGAAACTGACGCCAAGAAAAAGCCGCATATGACTTTTTTGACACAATGCAAATGGGCAGTCAACTGAATACAAACCCCAAAAACCAGTGTGGATGGTCTAATTCGGTAGAAAACCGGTCCGTTTGAGATCTGTGCTCACCTGACGCCACAAGCGCTTAATTCAGGAAAATGCTTAATTCAGACGTCCATGTGGACAGGGCTTCAGAAAGCATTTTGCATGCTCAGTTAAAAAGAACTCTTTAATTGTGGTGTTTATTTGGTGAGTCTAGGATGACCGTTGAAGAACTTTCCCGATAGGAAAATTTGAGGAGACACTGGCAAACTCAGCATTGCACACATGGCAAACTTCCTCATGTTCAGAGGCATTTTACGTGCTTAGGAACAAATGAGCTCTGAATGGCCTTTTAAGAGAAGCGTACATTGACCTTGATTAATTGTGGATTGGTGTTAATTTGGTTCTCATCAAGCATAACAATTTACTAGCAATCACAATGCAAAATGACTGCACATGGCACATGGAAATTCCATGAGGATTCACCGTTGATGGATTAAAATAAATAATATTAAAAATAATAGTAATTTTTATGCTCTAAGAGGAAAAATAAAAATTTCATTTTTCCATTGGACAGATCTTGTATATAAAATATATATTCAACTAATAAACATGTACATACAACTAATAAATAATTTTTTGGAAACGTTTGCTTATTGCGCTATTAAAAATATGCAGTGTGCTTAGCGTGGGCAGTGGTGGCCTAATGTTTAGAACCTTGTCCTTGTGAACATTAAAGTGGGACAAAAAGTGTTACACTGGATATTCTACACAAGGTAATGTTTTATAAAAATTAACCAATATGGGAATGTTAACATCCAATATTTATCTGAGCAGCTCTTTAAGGCCAAGATTTTTTTAAAGCAAGCTACCAACACCAACTTCATTTTGATATCCTTGCGCATGCCTGTGATTCCCAGCTTCAATGACACAAGCTGACGTGGTCAACTGGGTGTGTTTGAACATGGACAAGCCTTAACTGTGGTGCTACGACCTCTAGAAATGGATCTACATACTCTAATAGCAGACAGAAACTGGCTCACATGCAAACAGGAGTTCTGGGTGGTTTGATGGTGAAAAAGACTAAATTCCCCAGCATTTATTTTAGTTCAAATTAAATCAACGTCCCATTGTAAAATGACTTGAGAAGTTGCTCTTATGAAATACTTCTCGTCGTGTTAAAATGTAAAACTGCCTGATTAACAAGTGTATACTACAGGTAGTGCCCCCTTTATGTTATGAGTGTTGTGTTGTGTGTAGTGTCATGTGTAATTGTGTCATTTTTTTCTTGAGTTCAAGCAAATGTAAATTGAAAAACATGAAAATAACATATAAATGCATGAATGCAACATGAATTAGTAAAAATAATATATTGAATAATAATGAATAATACAGTTACAAAACAAACTATAAATCAAATAAATAAATAAATAAATAACAACCTTATCTGGAGGAGAACCTGTGTGTCCTTCTAGATCATCCGCTTATTCTTGATTTCTAAAAGAAAAATGGTAAAGGGTTCGTTAGCCTACACACATCCAAACGCACACACAAAAGACTGCAAATGCCTTTTCACAGACAAACAGAAATGTCCCATTTATACAAGTCCTCATCGTAATCACTTAATCGTAATCTGATGAACTGCGATCACATTTCTCAGCTGTTCCATGTTAACTGGGGTATTAAATATCGAGTGACGCTAGGGTCTAGTGAACGCAGCTAATGGCAACTCACAACATTCTGCAGGGCATGAATCGTCAGACAGGGCCTCTGTTTTGCTGAAGAGACTGTCAGAACTCATGCCGTCACAGTAGCTTAATGAGCACACTGAAAAAAATTAACCCCCCCAATAATACACACATAAAAGAGGTACTATAGAACAGTTTGGGTTGTAGACTTCATGTCTTTTTCTATACCAATACAACTTAATAAGCATTGGCCTGTTCACAAAATCCCCCAAATAATTAATCTCAAGCTTGTACAGAGAGGCTAAAAGTCCACAAAAAATATCCAAGGGAAGGATAACATCAGAGATTATTACAATTCCCTCAGCCCACTGGCCCAGTGGCTATTGAAAATTCCTTCGCTGATCAGAAAACATTCAAATCTGTATTAAAATAATCCCATGAGAGAGAAAAAATATCCCAGTAGGCGCCTGCTGTCAAACAGCCAACTTAGCATTGCTGAAACGCTTGCTGGACTTATTTTCCTGTGCGTCTGTTAGTGAGACGTCTCTCTCCAGACAGTGTTCTCACTCCAGAGCATCCAGCAGTTATCTCCCTCTGTAGAATACATGCAGACCCTAATTAATCGAGGGTGACTCCTTCACCTTGATGGATGGCTGCAGTCCTACAGCATTGCCAACGTGTCCTTGAAAGATGAGCGCGAGAGATAAAGGACGGCTCTTTCACTCCACTTCGCCTTCCATCTGTCAGTGCACACAGTCCTCGCCCTCCCCTCCCCTCCCCTCCCCTCCCCCACACTCCAGGGAAACTCGCAGCTTGTCCTGGAGTGCCCAGCACAGCTCATCCGAGCGAGCGGAGTCTGCGATGGAGGGGCATGGCAGACCCCACAGGGACATGACCATAAAGTCAGTCACCCTTATACGATTATCTCAACTGCACGTGGTGGATGACCGGGCCTCCTTAAACACACTTTTGGATCCCTCCCGCAAAGGGCCTTCATCCACCTGACCACATTCTGCACAATTACAGTAATCCACAGAGAGGTCAACGGTCCTGAAAAGGCCACAGGATTCACTTGAATTAACCTTCCTGTATCTTTGATAGAGAGCATGACCAGAGCCATCCAGTGCAATGATGAAAATGATATTTTATCTGTGGCATTTCCCCCCCACCACAAGTCCAGGTACTGGAATCAGGAAGAGTTAAATTTCCAGGAAATAAACATGTTTTTCAGAACCCGCCGTGGAATTTTCCACTGACCTTAATAATGTGAGCTGCTCCACACTGAAACTGCAGTATTTGGGCCAGAAATGTTCTGTCTGCCATCGAATCTGGTGAGATTAAACTGAACCAATGAGGTGAGCAGCTCGCTCTCCACAGCTGTCCGATCCTACACACAGAACACTCACCGCACTCAATCTGAACAGCTCCTGACAAGCAGAACATCCCGACATGTGCTGTAATAGCCAAATCCATTCTTTGCTCATGAAATGGTAGCATGGCACACACAAATCTAACGCTCCTCCCAGAGCTGGGTGACTCTGATGCCCTCAGGTCCTAGATAAAGGGCACTGTGTGATTATTTGCCCCCTCATAAGCAATCATTCTTTTAAACGCTCTGACAAATGCTACAGCGTCTCTGCAGCCTCCCACCTCCTGAAGGGTGACAACGGTCTCCATGACAACAGGGTCATCACAGAGGAAAGCACATTTGAGTGACAGTTTTCCTCTGAGGCAGCAGACGGGTCTGGGTAAGCAGCACCATTTCCTTCACTGACAGAATTAAGAGCCGAGACAGATGGAGAAATGCAATTTAAAATCCTGACAAGCAGCAACTGAGAAATTCCCTGGCGTTGTAAAATCTTAAAGACGAGTGAAGCTGGAAGACTGCATTTGTTCTTTCGATGTCCTGCTTCGGTGCCAGTGCCACAAGACCACATGAGAAAAGTGCAGTATGGCAAGTCTGCCCGACAATGGGAACAAGTTCACCAAAATAATATTTAAAATCAACATATTTTAAAGATATTTACAGTGTGTGGTTAGCGCATCTTGTATTAAACCAAAATAAAATTGTAACAGTGTCAATTTTTAAGCTGAACCTGAAAATAAAGATACTGAACAATGGCTCATAAAGGACCAGACTGAACCATGACAAGGGTGAACCATTAGACCCAGAGCTAGGCCTGAAGTGCCCATTTCACAAACTATGCCATTCCTGGCTGGTGCAATACCCCACAAC
>JBBPDA010000152.1:12970710-13003445 GCA_037974385.1 Arnoldichthys spilopterus | reverse complement strand
ACACACACACACACACACACACACACACACACACACACACACACACACACACACACACACACACAGAGAGAGAGACAGAGAGAG
Source organism: Arnoldichthys spilopterus (assembly GCA_037974385.1). Classification (NCBI taxonomy): domain Eukaryota; kingdom Metazoa; phylum Chordata; class Actinopteri; order Characiformes; family Lepidarchidae; genus Arnoldichthys; species Arnoldichthys spilopterus. Next base: position 13,003,361 of record JBBPDA010000152.1, on the reverse strand, counting down.
AGAAAGAGAGAAAGAGAGAGAGAGAGAGAGACTGAGAGACAGACAAAGACAGACAGACAGATAGAGAGAAAGAGACAGACAGAGACCTCTCTGACCAGTGCCAAGGAGTTGGGCTGGATAAAATGGGACAGAAGAATGCTTGGCATATTTTATGCTTATGGGCAGATGACTTCTACTCACTTGGGACACTGTTCTCAATGCATCTGTGCGACATGCTTCCTGAGCCTTAAAACAGCAATTACAAATTTAGCTGAACATTTCAAAAGAAAATTACACAACAATCCTGAATTTCAGAAGATTCTGAAAATGACTATAAAAGTTTTCTGCAATTTGAAAGGCTGGAACTAGAGTTGGGCCATATGCTAAAAATATATTATAAATAGAGTTAACATTGGATAAATATTATTAAATAACATTTAATACATATTAGAAATGTACAATATTTACATATTTAAATTATATGGAATACATAATATAATTAAATATATTTTATATACTTTATATTTAAAATATTTAACATTTAACATGTTCAACAAAAAACCTGAATTTCAGAAGATTTTTTTCTGGGTAGGTACTTTCTTGATAGGGTGGAACTAGAGTTGGGCCATATGCTAAGAATACATTGTATACATATATTTTATATCAAGTATTTTCCACTGCACAGAGTACAAGAATCTTTATTACCAGGGAGCTGCAACGGTCACCACTTACACTTGTCTACACTGCTGAAGCCAGTCACAATTAGCTAGTATACAAATAGCTCTTCCAGAAAAAAACATTATACCATTTCCCATTAGTGCAGCTAGTTCTAAGCTACAGAGGGCAAGATTTAATGATCTCTTCATACTGAAACACAAAGCTAATCAGGGTCATGTGCTAAAGTACTGGTCAAGAGATGCACAGCTGATTTTACAGTTGAGCTAAATATCAAATTCATCGTGTGTCACTTGTGCAGTGTACGGGGGGATTGAGGAGCAACAAACTGCTCTTGAATGGCGGTCAGACAGGTTATCACACTTGCAACAGAGCCACAAACCGATTCCCTGAACCTCCCTTTTTCCACCGCACCTGCATGAAATGGCAAACACTGTATATGTGAAACCAGGACATGGCAACACTATGCATCGCATGGACAGAAAACAGGTGCACAGGCTGGTCGAGATATCTCCTCCTCCTCCTCCTGTAACGACTGACATAGTAGAGAGACGTATGAAATGCTAAATTCTGTATAAAGGTTTCTGCTAAATACCTCAACATAAGTCATAAAGATCGAAGTGCAGTTCAGGGCTGGAAGCAACTGGACGGCAAGGAAGATAAAGTTCTGCAGTGCAGTAATCAGAGTATAGCCATTAACATAGTGATCAATGTACAGAGCAAGCTTAACTTCAATTCCCTCTGCAAAATGGACAAAGCACATTGCCCACGTCTTCCAAGCCACCTGCATGCTCATATATGCTGAGGCCTCGTTTCTTTCTTTTTCCACCTACAGAATGGCACATATAATCAACGCAGCACATTTGTTCTTTAAAATAGCCAGACCGGTCTAGCAGGCCGACGAAACCTACAGCGTGAGCTGTCAGGTCGTGATAGGTTGGACAGTGCAGTGTGAGCACATTATTTAGGAGCTTTGGCTTCAAACTGCACATGATTTAATCATACGGTGCCAGTTGGAATTAAAAGACACTTCCAAAATCGCAGTGGATGCCCATTAGCAGAGATGCAAATCTATTATTGCTGACTGTCTGTTTTTCATGCAAATTAAAACACAATCAAACAGTGTTATTTATTTTAAGTCTGGGCTTAATTCTGGGGTCATTTAAAAGACAAGCAACAGCTAAAACAAGTAATGCGATGAACTGAAGTAACGTTCACCTGCTAAATACGTCAGACGAACAGACTGAAATGGCTTAGAACAACACAGTGATGAGGACTAGTAAAGTATGGTGAGCGTTAATGTTTTTTAGGGTAACGTTAGCACATTTTGACAAACACTTCCTAATGAACTGCGAGTTGTGAGAAGCTTCTTGGATGTTTTCTTGTCAGCAATTTGAACTAAATATTGGTAGAACTAAAATGAAAGACTTACAAAGTGTCGGTGTCGAAACAAAACCTCACATTTCAAAATAATAACTAAGGAACAGAACACAAACATTCATAACGTAATGGAAGTCGATGTAAAAAGGTCCCCCCCCCAAGTAGTTTCGGGCCAATTGCATTGGCCCATTCATCATGATGTTTTCACACAAGAGATATGATGTTTGGTTCCAACATGGGTGACCTGTGAATACTGGAAACATCTTCCAGACTTTACTTTTCAAGCTTTCAGGCACAGCTGTTCATTTTTTTTAGTGCATAATCAAACACATAGGACACGAAACTGCTACCCTCAGGGTGTGACTAAACTTCTCAAGGCTTTGAAAATGTAAATAACAAATCAACCAAAATTAGTCAACACCTATTTGTTGACATTGATTTCTGAAAATACTCAGAAATATTATTATTCTTATTAAATTTCCTTCTTTTGTTTGTTATTGCTATCCGGTGTCGACCAGAGGAGGATGGGTTCCTCTTCTGAGCTGTGGTTCCCCCCCCCAGGTTTCTTCCTACAGCAAGAGTTTTTCCTTGCCTCTGTTGCCTTTGGCTTGCTCACTGAAGGCTCGAACCCGGATTCTGTAAAGCTGCTTTGTGACAACGTCAGTTGTAAAAAAGCACTATAGAAGTAAACTGGACTTACTGTAGTGTACTGGGACCTGACTGTGAACTAGGAGTGCAAATCACAAGTCACCACTATTCGATCCAATCGCATTATTTTAGCCAATGATCAGATACATTTTCCAAACCTGAAAACGTGCAGTGATTCGGTTTGATGCGATTCAGCTAATTGGGTTGAATACGGTGCTTCAATTTCACACAATCTCATACATTTCCATCAACTCAAACATGCAGACAAATTATAATCGAAACATTTTATTATTAATACAGCAGTGTAGCCAGAACAAAACACTGCCCACAGTAAAATGAAGGAGACTTAATTGTGGAATGAATGCACACTTGGATTTTCATGGGTCACATCAACACATGGGCACTATTTTGGTCGATGCATCAATAAAGATCGATACATTGTTTCACCCCTACCGTGAACGTGAATTACATCGAGAGTTCTACTCAAGGTACACAAGGTACCGTCCCACTACACTGCTCCCCGGGCGCTGCTGATAGCTGCCCGCTGCTCCACGTGTGATGGGTTAAATGCAGAGGTCGCATTTCGTTGTGGTGCTTGAGTGTGTTCACAATGACAAATAGTCACTATTGCTATTGCTTGAAAGACAACAAGGTCCATCGGTTTTGAAACATCGCTTAAAAGCAACGCTGTGAATATCTGAAGTAATATTTTTCCTGTGTATTAAAACTGAAATGATAGAACAGACGTTTGACGTGTAAAGATCACAAGAGTCCACACAAGAAGCTGCTCCACCCCTCACATCCCAAACTGGAGCTCAGTCGGATTAAAACCTCCTGGTTTTAGATATACATTTTTAAAGACCTCTCTGTTTTGACGGAGGAGAAAAACAAAGCTAAAATTGGGTTAAGAGAACTGTGTCTCCCTCAGGCTTCAGCAAATGTGACAGAGGGCTGAGCTGGGCTTCAGAGAGGCTGGCTCAATTTTGCCCTTATATGGGCACTGGAGGTGGGGGCAGACAAGGGGCAACAAGACCAACACCACAATGGCTGCCTTGCTTCTTCGGCCATATCCTCCTCAGCGCAGCTCGACGCCGGGACAGACCCACATGTTCTGAACAACACACCCCATACACACACATTCACACAGCTGTGAATCGCAGGAAAGCTGGCTAATTCTTATAGGGAATTCTTAGCATGCGGTAAGTTCAAAGTTCATTAGGATGTAGATGCCCTTAATTATCTAGGTCTACTTCTCGCTTGTTGGAGAGGAGCAAAAGGAGTTGGAGATCAACAACAAAAAAAGGCTTTGGTGTGTTAACTGAACGGGGGGTTGGTATTCAAAGGGGGTCTCCATGGCTTGTCGTAAAACGTGTAGGAGTTTTTGAGGCGTACAATTCTTCCTACAGCCTGGCAGTAGTCTGAATGGGCACTTCTGTGCTGTGAACTCCGAATCTCAAAAGCAGCGGGATACAAAAGGGCCGTGTCTCAGAGTCTAGGAGAAGACAGAGGGTCTTCACTGATCGGCAGGCCCACTCTAAGACATCACTGTTAAGCCTGTCACAATATCAGGCTCTAGTTGACTGCTGCCTCTGTGCTCTTCCAAGAAACACTCAGAAATCTACTAAGATGAGAGACTTCGCATCTTCAGTTAAGCTTCATCAGTCTGACTCTCAGTGGCGTTAAGATAAATAAGGGTTCCTGTATGGTTCTGAGCATCAATGGGAGGATATAGAAAAATTCCTTAACCGGTTTGGTACCATTCCATTATAAGGAGGTTCTTTAAGCACATGCAGATGTCATTTACAGAACCACTTACTGAATTGTTCTTTAGAGAACCAGACTTGGTTGAGTGTATGGTGCAGTAACTACAAGCACATGTCAACAGCAGAAAGTATGATTATTCATCTCTAGTTTCGTTTACCCTCCTACTTGCTCCGTTGAGAAGAATATCTGGGTCATCCAGTCCCTCAACCTCCGAGTCGCACCATGACGTCACAGAAAAGAAGTGTTTGGTATTTGGATAATCTTTCTGCCCAAATAAACAAGTAAAAACAAATAAACAGAAACGAGCCAAAGTTCCATAAATCTAAACAAGTATGTCGTTGAGGAGAAAAGAGATTGACGGTTTTAATTGGAGGCCTCTTTGCAGCCATAACAAAAGGACATGAGATCCATTTTTATGTGCTACCTCTCCGTTTTCATCTTTGCTGGTTATTAAACCCTACTTTCAGGGGGAAAAAATGCTGAACTTTCATGTATTATGTTCCTAGTAGTTTCACAGGCTGTTACCATGGACAAAAACATCATAAATCCTAGAATTCCAGCAGCTGCTGAAGTCAATGAAAGCGCAGCAGGACTGAGAAGATCCAGGCAGCTCAAGGGGCCGAGGCCGAAGGCATGGTCATGCCAACTGGGGAGTCAGATTTTGGGAACACTGTGGGCTACGCTAAGCAGGCAGGCCTATGAGAATGAATACAGCCTCCACAATAAAACAACAACCACGACAGCACCAGTGCAGCATCCAGTGCTGATCGGTGGGTAGAACCGTATTCATTAAAAATACAAAAGCCAATAAAAGATCCTCATATATCAGTAATCACGTATGGCACTTCAACATCTCTGCATTTCACATAATGTACTTCCTTTCTGACTAAACCCATAAACTCAGCATGAAGTCTCCTCTGTGATACACAGGATGCAAATCTGAAAAGTGAAACGAGAACAGGAAGCGCTGTGAAAAAGACAAAACATTGCACTTTTTCACGCTGTCCTGCACTCTACTGTACCGCTCAGCATTCACTTCCACAATCTTTCCATTTAAAAAAAAGAAAAAGAAAAAGAAGTGCTCGTAACATGTTTAGAGAACATTGTGGAATTTCCAAGGTCTACAAGATTAGGTCAAAATCAGCTGGTAACATGTTTTTGTTGTATCCACAATTTCAACCATTAACGAACAAAAACAAATGTTTTTGAAAATACAGACGTATCCCAAACCCTAAATGCCAATTTTTGATCCTCGCAGTCCTGTCCGTTCTGTTTTGTCAGCTCTGCAGGGAATCTGAAGGTGGGAACACATGCACAACCATTGCCTTCAGCTTCGTATCAAATTATAGAGCAGCTGCTTTGCCTCAAAAGCTGTGACCTTAACCTACAGTACAACCAGCCTATGTAATTTCATCTCTAGTCACTAAATCCTCACTGTTCTTCTTCAATTTGCATCACTCAAACGTAAAACCTGATGAACTGATGAGAAGTTCTCAGGGTGTATTTAAGGACAGTGATTTCAGTCACTACATTCTTCTAGTTTTGTTAGCAACATTAGCCTGTTAGCTCAAGTTCTAAACTAAAGAAGAAAATGTTAACCTCCAAATTTCCTTTCTGGCCAACTCCACTGAGGGTAAACAGAAAATTGGGTCAATCTGAGTTTTTAACAATCTATTCCTTTTGGTCTAAATTGTTTTTAGAAAACGCAACTAGTTCTGTTCACTCGTAACCCATTCACTGGGAATGCACCAGACAGACAATCTGAACACAAAAAGCTAAATTAATTACCAAATAATAAAGTTTCCCCAAATGTAAACTAAGGGAACTACACACCACCAAACTCAACATAAACAACATCCTGTTTTCCTGCTACAGATGCATTTCGATGAACCTCAGCAGATTAACAAACGATTTTACACATGCCTGACTGCCAGCTGGATGAGCCAGTGAAGGCTTTTTGGACGGCACACAATACAGTTTACACACTGCCAAGACTCAATCACTACAACCTCCTCTTGGACTCTCTTTCTCAGTCTTACACGCCCACCGCCACCAAGCTCAGCACGCCATGAGATGTCCATGAAAGCCTAACAGAGCGACTTACATTAATCAATTAGTCAAAGTTCGCCTGCATTTGGAGCCTCAAAAGAGGACAAGGGGTGCCACAACACAAGCCTGATCTTACCCCTCTTTACTCAGTGTCCCTGATGTTCCGGTCAATCACTCCACAAAATGCAAAGACATCTCTATAGTCCGTGTAATCAGAAAGCGAGGGACTGAGCACTTCCTTCAGCTTTAAAATCAGACCTGCAGATCCTGCTGGGACTGCAGCACTGAGGTGGACGGTTACCTAAACTTGTGAAGCGTTCGTATACCTCTGCCAACAATGAAAAATGTTCCACCACGATGGAGACGCTGACTGGCCAAACTGGCCTGTAATCAGATCCTCTGCGTTTCGGATTCTCCGGGAGATGGTGCAAATGCATACCCAGAGGCCCAGTCACCACTGGGCTGAGCGGTGCAGCTGTCGCTGTACGTCTGGCAGCAGGCAGCCTTCCACAATGGGTCTGGGATAACAATAATAAATCTGGAAACCTCTGGTGGGCCAGAAAAGCACACTGAAAGATCGCAGAGCTCAGAGGGAAGTGCAAGAGAAGCATACGAACAATTTGACAGCACTAGATAAATGCTGCCTCTTGGCTGGTTTCGCATTTATTACGTATGACTGAACAGCGCAGCTCCTCATTGGAGCTCCCAGTGAAGAAACAAGCTGTGGGTCTTATGCTCATAGGCAGAATCTGCCACTAAGAACTGGCATTTTTGATGCAAGGCAGGTAGGTGTAGTTGATGTGCTACTGAGGGCTCATCTTCTCCAGAGGAAGACAGCAAACAGACTTCCACTACTGGGTGGGAGAAAAATCCATTGGTGGACAGCATTATTTATTCAAGATTAAAAAAAAAAGTGTGTCAGTCCATCCATATACAAGTATACAGTGGGGATGAAACAGCGTTTCTCTTGTGGTGCAACATGTAATCAAACAAGACAGCCAGAAAGTGCAGAACACAATAGACATTACACAACAAAAACTTTCAGTGTTGGTACCAGTAGCTGTCTGCTATACAGGTGATGTACAGTAATCAGTGACTACTGCATGATGGATTAATGATCAGAAGTGATGTGTCTGTAATGGTACTGAATCTATAACACTGGTGCAGTGTAAACATTGACCGTATAGAGTGTGAGTATTGTAAATAAAGCAGCTTGGATTTAAACAGCATACAGTACTGATGTAGTATGGGTGCAGTGCAGAGTCAGTGCAATATGACTGTACCAGGATGCAATTTGCATCATATACCATGACAGTGTAAAGTGACTGTGTGCCAGTTTACACTGACAGACTGTAAACATCTTGGAATAAGGTTCGTCTGTAAAAGTGCTAGTGCAATGTACACATAACAGACTGCAAGACATTACCAATAGTCCAGCAGAGATTAAAGCATGAAGTTATACAGTTTTTGATATAATTTTCCACAGAAAGAGCCAAATAAATACTACTACTACTACTAACAATAATAATAATAATAATAATAATAATAATATAAATAATAATAAAATAATAATACAAATAATAACATCTACTACGTCTAGTACTATTGCGAATAACATCAATTATTATTATTATTATTATCATCATTATGATTATTATTGGAGATGATTATGGTAATGTGAGAATAACTCTTGTCCGTAACGGTTGAATTCTGCGAGCCCGGATTTTAACACTACTCCGTTACAAACACGACCTGGACCACAAACAAACAATTTCGCTAAAGTCACAAAGCGACACCGAATCCAGCGGTGGCTTTATGATGCGCTTATGCTTAGTTTCCTGCGTCTAAGCGGTACTTTAGCTCAGACCCCGCGTTTCCCCAGCGGCGCGTTTACTGCGTTATCCGCGCTGTCAACCTCCGCGGTCTGCACAGCTTCACCTCCTCACACCGGATAAAGTCGCAGGCTTATTTCATTCCTTAATTCAGAGAGGATACGGTCAGGAAAGCGCGTAATCAGGACGTTTCTGTCAAATTACACATATGAACTTTTCCCCACACGAGACGAGGGTCCGAACTTACTTCCTGCGGTTTGTACCGTGTGTTGCTCAGGCTGCGCCGCTACACACGAGGAGCTAACGACTATCCCGGAGCACTTAGTATTTCGGAAACTGGCTTTTTGTCTGAATGTGGCCGAACAGCAGCCTCGTTCGACTTTACAAACTTTCTAAAAAAAAGTGCCAGTGTTTCGGACTCACCAATATTCTTCCCAAAATGTGGTTTTGTCAAGGTTTTTTTTCCCACCGCTGCTCCTTTTCTGCTCCACCTTCTCCCTCATCCACTGCTACGAACAAATATCTACAGAGCCGGGCTGCGTCCCGATTCTACAACAACACCCCGCACGCTCCCTTACTGCTAGTAGGGAGATACCCTTCGCGCGGCGTAGAATCGTTGCAAATCGTATACGGCCTTTAAAGTGTCACATTATGGAAATTCACTTGAATATATATAGAGCATGTGTAGTAAACGTAATCAAGCTGGTATTGAAATGACGCTAGAAAATGAATTGTTTTATTCTAAACAGTGTGGTGTTACAGAGAGCCGTTTTGCCGCCTCCACGACGTGGATTTTCCCAAGTGATGATGGAGAAAGCAAGTGGGCTCCGTTTTCGCGATTTGGGATGGAGCCGAAAGCGTGAACGCAGCCACTGTACGCGCAACGCAAGATGGCGGAGGCGCGGTCGGTTTTTCAAAATAAAGTTACTTCCGTCACTAAATCTGGTAACATGGCCCCGGCTGGACACATAGCGCAACATGGGTTTTGCAGTGAATCGCATGTGGTAATGAGAATGCCCAGTAAAATCATGACACGCTATTAGTGCAGGAGAATCACCAGTAATATTTCATAACACAACATATAACGCGATCAGACGTTTAATGCAAACCCTAATGCACTTTCTTACAGATATAACATACGTTTTTATCAAAATATTACATAAAAGACACAGGATGGAGGTAAACAATATTTAGAATGTATTATTATTATTATTATTATTACTAATACTAGTGGGCAGTGGGGGCCTAATGGTTAAGACATTTCCCTTGGGACCTGAAGATCGCAGGTGTTGATATTGCTCCACGTGTGAATCCAGATTCCACTCCTGGATTTTGTAATCACTAGTATTTACTGAACTGTTGTCACCTAGAGCCACACACTGGCGATAACAAAATCCAGGGCCGGAATCTGGATTCAAGGTCCATATTTTAGAACCTCTGGGTTAAATGCAGAGGTCACATTTCGTTGTGATGCTTGAGAGTGTTCACAATAAAAAATACTCACTTTGACTTCACTAATAATAATAATAATAATAATAATAATAATAATAATAATAATAATAATAGAATGCAGTTACAATATATTAAAAATATTCTATTCTTAACTTACTTTTCCTTACAGGTGTAATGAGTGACCACTGAACAGGGAGAAAAAGGGGGACAGAGAAGTTTACAAAGTAGACAGTGAAATGTAGTGGCCATAGAGGGTCCTGCACATTTCTAACATGATCTGTCACACACACACTCGCTGCTTTTTTTTTTTTTTTACATTTCTATGGCTTTTGTGGCATGATTATGAATTATAAATAACAATGAAATTATGTTGAATGTATACCTAGAGGGCTATATGTGCTGTTTTGTTCACCTCCAATGACACGTCAAGTTAAATGTGAGATATGTGTAACTATTATTTTACATTCCTGAGATAAATATGAAGTAGCACGTTCTAGTAGTTCCAACACTATCCACCAGGTGGCAGCACGTGTCAATCTTCATCAGAGGCTGGATTCCTCCACTACTGTGCTTCAAACAGGGGCACTGCTGCAGCACACAAACACAGTGTTAGCTCGGCTCCTTACAGCCCTGCAGAGTCAAAAATCGTATGATTTCTTTATCAGATATATTTGAACTGACTTGCCATTCATACATTATTTTAGAAATAATGTATAAGAAAGACAGGAGTTAAAACAAGGAACTGAATGCACAGAATATATACAGAATACAGTGTACATATTTTATACCCTGTATATTCTGCTCTACATAATCAATAACACTGTATATACTGTAACATACAGCATCACATATACTTCACTGCAATATATTTATTCTATTCTTTGCACTGATGGTTAGATGTTGACTGCATTTCATTGGCTTTGTACTTGTACTCTGCACAATGGCAATACAGTTGAATCTAATTTAATCTAATCCTGCACAGTATTGTGGATGTAGCAGGGCGTATGCAGAGAAGCTGTAAAGAGAATAATGAACAAATGCAGAAGTGTCCAGAATGAACAACAGAGCACTCAGCACTGCACCAAGAATAAAACTTCAACAAAAGCAATATTGAGAAAGCCTTGTGTTTTAGGAACTGATTAAATATTGAGGCAGATAATTCTACAAAAAATCAGAAAATGTTATATTATTTAATAACAACAGTATAATAACAACAACAATAATAATAATAATAATAATAATATGTAACATTCTATTACAATAATTTATCATGTAAAAATTATTTGTGTTCTCTGATTATTTAAAATATTACAATATTTTAATCATATTACTGTGCATAAACTAACAAATATGACTGTTCATATAGGTGGGTGCACACAGCTGCAGCCTTACTTGGTGCACTCCTGTGAGATCTTTGAGACACTCTGAGCCCCTCCTCACTTAGTTTAGGGACTGGGGGCCTTACTGGGCCTGGCCTTATCCCAGCATTCCACTGGCTTGAACCGAGCCTCTTTTCTGGATCTTTATTGGCTGAGAGAGCTGCTAAACTTTGTGTTGCCCACTGCGGCCTGCTCTGTCTTCTCTTACCATCTGCACCGAGGTCCAGCGACAAGAACATCTGAGAAAGGAAAGTCAGAATTCAGCACAACATCTAACTCTGCCTGTTCTTCTTCTGCAGCTCGAGAGCTGCCAGAACTGCCATTTGTCATGACAAGCTGCTATACATACTAGTGCTTTACACTGCTTTTCAGCCTAATCTCTGTGTGTCACATCAACTCAACTCATGTGTTTCCCTGTGCAATGGGAAGGGACAACAAAAAACAAGCAACGGAAATAAAAAGAAACTTAAATTTAGGAAAGAACTGAAACGCACATTTAGACATGTCACTGTCTAATTTTTTGCCCTCTGATCCTCTGATACAAGTCAGGTGGACCGGAGATGCCAAATTGCCACTAGGTGTGACTGTGAGTGTGTCTGTGTGTGTTTCCGACCTGTCCAAGGTCTTTCTCTGTTTTTCGCCCCATGAGTGTTGGGACAGGCTCCAGCAAACACAGCGACCCCAGTTAGGATACGTTATAGTTGGGATAATTAATATCTTACCGTGTTGTGAATATGGTAATATTTATCTAACAATCACAGTAGACGAATCTTCTTTCTCTGACTTTTAATGCAGTGTCAAATTTTTTATACATCCTTTCAGTGGCATATTGCTTGTGGCAAGTGGCAGAAATAGACTTGATGCATCATACCTGCACATTTTACACGTTCACACGAAAAGTGACTAGTTCAAACATAGCTGAAACATCGGGACTGCAGATTATTAATTATAAATTAGTTCTACTGTAAGAGACGCTATGGCTCCAACTGGTGGTCTCCGGTGTATTAACCAGCCTCTGGACACCCCCCATCCCAGGTTGTTGGTGGTCAGGGGATCATCAGACAGACTACTTTAGTTTGTCCTGAGCATGGAAACATTGCGAAGTCTTGTGCATAAATTCACTTTTCTAAGCCTTACTGTTGAGTATATTTTCCCTTAGCCTGTCTTTTTTTACCTTGATTTGCCTTGCCTACGATATTCCTGTTTGCCCGGGTCTGACTTGAGCCTGTAATTCGACCTTGGGTTTGCTACTGTCTTGGATGTACCTGTATAACCATCCTGAATCAAGCCTGTCCAGGCTGAGTTCTGTATTAAACCTCTTTAACCGCATATGTGTCCAAGCTTCCTGGTTAACCCGAACCTGACATCCACACATTTAGATCTTTCTGTTGGCTTCTGAAAGCATGTCTCCCTGTTGCAGGTTGTGGCGATGAACATTTATGGCACCTCTACAACAGTGCAAATGGAGCACAAAAAGAAACAGGATTTTTTAGACAATACCCACCCCATTAACATCTGCCTGGGTCGACCCTGATACCAGGGACAGGGACAGAGTTTGTGGTCATGTAACACTTAGGGAGTTGCACCTGTAATCTGAAGGTCACCGGTTCAAATCCCAGACTGGTGCATGTACCACTTAGGTACCTGTGAGCAAGGTACCGCCCCAAGCACTGCTGCCCACTGCTCCTACATGGATGGGTCACATCTTGAGGTTGCACTGTGGTGTGGACAAATAATCTCTCACTCTGTACTATCTACGTACTACACATAGCAAAGGTGCTTCATCACCTGCCATTGACATTCATCAACACTGTGTCTCAAGTGAACTGTTTCTTCTCTTCTTTCTCAACATGACTGAAAAATGATTGCCAGTGGTAACTGACTGTAGCTCAGATGCATGAAAAAAATGCTGGAAGATGTTTCCTCTGCTCTAATATCTTCCCCTCAAAACCACTTCTTTTTTGTGTTGGCTACACAACCCCACTGTGCAACATGATTTCTCGTGTAAAGTCTGCTGAGTATGCATAATGCCTCTCAGATAGGCACTCTCTGAAGGCTTCCCTACCCTCTTTTCTACTCTGATTTGAGCACAAGTCAGTGGAGCAGTCAAACGATGACTGGAAGAGCTTACCAAAGATTTGGCTTTGCGCAGTCTGTATGACGAGGCAGACAGGGCTTTCTTTGTGTTTTCTTGCATTGTTGTGTTGGGATTAGCCCTTCTGCTGTTTGCTTGTCTGCAAAGATAATGAGGGCACGTTCATTCCAGTTCACACTTAGGAATACACACACACACACACACACACACACACACACACACACACGCACACACACACACGCACACACACACAGTGCTTATATAACAATGCTCAGTAAACATTTTTTACTTAGCATTGTGTGGCTGTACATGTGTATGTGTGAGTGTGTGTGTGTGTGCGATTGTGTGTGTGTCTGGCAAAATGGGAATGGATAGTTAAAGGCTGTTGTCTTACGCTTGTCGGGCATGCTCAATTGGGTCAAGGTTCTCTAAGTAGTTGAAGCGTATTGTGTCTGTGGGGTGCCTGTCTGAGTCTCTCCATGGTGGAAGTCCTGTTGTCACCGAGCCACGCCCAGTTAAACCCCGCCCACGCTGACTGAGTCTCTGTTTTTGGCAACCACTCTCTGCTGTCAATTCCTCCATCTCACTGCCAATCACCCTCACCTCAGGAATGAGGAATTCTTCTTTGGCAGGTGTCTGCAAAAAGTAGCAAGGATCAGACATGGCCGATGTTGCAGTAACCCGCTGCCAAGTCCCTACTTTAAAACAATCCCGGAATGGATAATTGAGAGAGACAGAAGAATTCCATGCTGAGGGCTGATTACTGTGATCTAGCTTAAATAAACCCATGCATATAAACACAAGAACGCACTGCAAACATTACAGCAGCCCCTCTTCAAGTGGCACAGCTTCTGTTTACTGACTGTAAATGGTCAGTTAATGAGCTTCAAAGAGAGAGTAGAGATTATCTTAGTCAAATTCAGCGCAGAGGTGTGAATCTGGAGCGGCCTCAGACAACAGGCAGTGCTCTGCAGAGTGCATTACTATTTGTTCTTGCCAGTTTAGCACTTTCCATGCAAGTTTCCACAGATGAATCGTGTAAATGTCGACAGTGAATTCAGAAATCAGAAAAAAAGTTGTGGTGAGAGTGAAAAAATAAAACAAAAGATTTAAAGACAAAATGCAGCAGCCAGGCAGCTGAGCATTGAGAAATGCATACAGGAACTTAGCTAATGATTAGCTTGTAGCATGTTAACAGATTATATAACTAACTATATGCCGCTGCATGGCTTCTTTCAGTAGTAGAAGCTGTGAGAACATCAAACCTACACACACACTTTAAGCCTTATTGGGTGGACTGGCTTATGTGACACCATGTGACATACTGTTATCTATAAATATGAACAAAAGTAAACCACATAACTGAAACATTGGAGGCAGCTATCTTTAATCATTTTAAGGTAAGATTTAGAGTTTTTGCATCACTACTAACAGCTCCCATTATTCTAGTAAAAGGTGGTAACTTGATGTAACGGTACTTGAAACGTAGGTTTAACTGTTTGTTTGGCTTAACCAGTTCTTTTGGAGGCTAAATTCTTAGACGGTTATGTTATGTAATGGTTAATGTAAGTAATTTTGTTATTATTTGTTATTAAATTATATATGTTTTTTTCAATTACACTAATTTGCCTTTAATTTCCTCCTTATGTTCTTTATGCTGCTTCCATTGTGCTTTAAGGTACATACCATCCCACTACACTGCTCCTCGGGCCCGATGCTCCACATGTGCATGTGTAATGGGTTAAATGCAGAGGTCACATTTTGTTGTGGTGCACTGTGTGCTGTGCTGTGGTGTGTTCACAATGACAAATAGTCACTTTCACTTTGAATTGCCTCTATTCTCTACATAAGCAAACCTGCCTTGCCTTTTGTTTCAAATTTTCCATTGATTTAAATGTGAAGTTGCCTCAACATGGAAAAAAATGATGTAACCATATTTTTTGAAAAGGAGTTCCCACTGACTCACTGAAACTTTAAAATGTTCAATTTGTTAGTACTTGCATCTGTTGAGATGTGCGCAACTACAAACGCCCGTTTCTTGTGTTAGCATGTTGTATTCTTACAGCTTTTATCAGCTTTTTGGGTCTCACCTTTGGCCTGCTTATGTGCAGCCCCTGCACTGTCTCTACGTAGTGTCTCTTCCACACACCTTGCTCAAATGGTGTAGGAGTGAATGTAATACACCAACCAAGTCTCAGACATTTTGGCATCCACAGCTGGTCCAGCTCCACCATGCTCTTCCAGTGCCAGCTAACCTGCCAAGGGTCCACAATAAACAGATATTAATGTGTTTCCAATGCGTGTTATTGTGTTGAAGCACATGGTGGCACATGCAGAGTAACATGAAATGCAACTAAATCTTAACAAAGAGTTAAATAACAAAAGCTTCAGTCCCACAAATTAGCACAGTACAAACTCCATGCCTAAACCATCAAACAACCACCCCAGACCACATAGTTCTTAAGCACTCTGAAATAAACTTGCTTATCACTCTTTGCATCCATTACACTATGTAACAGAGATCTACTTATTTTTTGTTCGTGGGTACAAAGTGTGTTTTCCCAATCCCTTATGTCTAAAATAAATAGAAAATGGCTACTGTTACACAAAAATGTTTGCTTCTGTGGTCAAGACAATGACATTTTGAAATGTATCTGTTTTGAAGAATATTCTTGATTCACTTTAACTGCTAAGCAGACCTCCAGAATATTCTGGAACTGTGAGAACTATTCAGAATTTTAGAACTTTCTGCATCTTTCTGGGACTGTCCAGAAAAGATCAAAATTCACCTGCTTTGCCACTATAAATATGAAACTTCTGTGGGCTGTGGTCACAGAATTAAAGTTTGTGATGAATGGAGCTGTTGTGACATAGGCTTTAGACATTAGTTCTAGCTATCACTTAGAAGCCAGGAACAAACACTGTGTAGCATTGTGTTATATGAGCTAGGGCGCTGGTTATCACAAGCAATAAATACATAAATAAATAACCAAACTGAACATTGAAATATTTTACTACTAAATAGCTACATTTTTGTTTGATATGTGTCTGTGATATATGTCAGAAAATACATGCCAGGCACTAGTTGCCGCACCCCGAGGATTTCCAACTCTAGATCAGATTCAGTGTTCTACATTTCAACAATTAGATCCAAAGATAAATACCATCTCAGTGCTGGAGAAATGCCTATGACCCATCGAGTGGCCACTTCTAGGCAAAACTGTTGCATTGCTTTAAAATGATTAGCCACATTTTTTCATATTAAAAGCTTCAAGCGCTACATCGAACCTAACATAGCCGTCTATAGTCAAATATTGAATTAATTTGAAAGATTCTCATGTCAGAAAATGAAATGCTAAGTGGACATAATCCATGTCAGCAGAACAATGGACATTTTTGGTGAGTTTCCCTAAGGAGAATGGGAATTTGGAAAATGTTCTTTTATAGCATTTTCACATTACCAGTCTGATGTTTATTACTGCTGTACTGCTGTGAATGATGCACTGGTTGTGTTTTTGAACAGGTTGCTAGTGAGAGGGTTTAGTTCTGGGCAGTGGTGGTGTAACCGTTAGGGAGTTGCCCCTGTGTCAACTCCCTAAGTCACTAAGATTCATATCCCAGACCACTGAGGTACCCACAAGTATGGGTTCTTCCCTACGCACTGCTCCCCGGACGCGGCCACGTCAACCATGTTAACCCATGTCCTACATGGATGGGTTTAATGCAGAGGTTTCATTGTGGTGCAATGGGTGCTGTGCTGTGTTCAAAGTGGCAATCACTCACTCACTAACTCATTCTACATCTCTAAACTGATATGCTCAATGCTGATACTATGCACTGTTCAGCTGTTTTGTCACATGCACCTCATGTATAAGACATGGCCTATATACTTGCTTACGTTTTGTAGCCTCGAAGCTCACCACAAGGGGACAGTTTTCAGTGCTCACTTTGCCTCTGTGTGTGTTATTAGAAAGGTGAAATTTGCATGAATAACAAAAAAAGAATGAAAGTAACGATCTGAGGAACATTCCTTTTATTAGCTAAGTTTTCCATGGCTGCAGAGGTGGTGTGGAATAAACTTACCATCAAAGACGGATATGTATGGATAGGGCAAGGCAACAGAATCTGGTATAAGCCTTGACTACATAGCTAAACACATTTACAGCACTCACCTTGGGTTGCCACCATTGTTAACCATTTAACACTGTTCAAAGTAAGTTAAACTATTGCTTTAAAACTGCAGAGCAACAGAAAAATAAAACACAGTATTTAATGACTAAATGCTCTTAGCCATCCCTGTTTACCTGAGCACACCTACAGAGGCTCCTGGGGTCTAAGAATGAGAAGATGTAGAGAGAAATAACCCTGGGGAGACAACTAGTGAAGTCCAGAGTTTCTTCTGGCACCTGACAGCACAGAAACCCTCTGAAATATTTCAGTTGGCTTGCAGTGCACTGAGAAAAGAAGTCTTGCAGCACTTGCTTCCTCTGGCTATCAGTCCACTTATCAAACTGAGGAACAGATACAAACAGCATAGAGGATAAATGAGCAGTGTACATGTACAGTGAGTTATATACACTGTGAAACTGTTGACAGACCTCAAATTATCAAGGCAACATTATAGATTAAAGAGCCCATGCCTTGAAAAAAAAATTCTTCACTTTTTGAAATGAAGGAGTTTATAGACACTGCTAATATGACTGTTCACTCACTTACCCATACAGTCCATATATGGAAACTAACTACAAAAACACCTTGTTTTCGTGATGTCACAAAAAATGCATTTACATATATAACCCTGATGAACCTAAAAGAGCTTAGAAGAAATGGTGCATAAGACTGTAAGCACTTTAAGTTCATGCAGCCTAACGTTCCAGATCTGATTTTGGTCCAACAGATTAATCTCAGTAAGAATGATGATGGAAGCAGCTTTTGTGAAAACTCAAAAACTGTAATTCATGTTGTCCTGATATTTTAAGTTCTCTTAAAACTTTTTGAATTACTCCAAATGATTAATTACTGAATTGGCAATGGGGAGGTACCTAACAGCCAAAATATCTTCAACATATGTGTTTAACTATTCACTAAAAATGTTCTCCTCACCCACTTCCTGAGCAGATTTCTCCTCTCTTCGAAAACCTGTAGGATTGATTGTACACAGAGTGTATCCACTGTCAGTGCTAAAAACACATTTGATACACTATTTGACACATTTGGTAAAAATAAACAAAAACAAAAATCTGTGATTGGTTCATTCCCTTGAACCTTTATTTAACTGACAAAAGTGCAAAGAAAACATTTGCAATATTTTCACTGAACAGCTTAAATGTATTTTGTAAAAATGCACAAATTTAGAATTTGATGGCTGTAACACACTCAAAAAAAGCTTAGACAGAGGAATGCTTACAACTCTGTTACATCACCTTTCATTTAATTAAACTTATTAATTGTTTGGGAACTAAGGAGACAAATTGTTGCAGTTTTGCAAGCGTTCTTTTACTTGTTGTTTATTAAAAGATTTCAGCTGCTCAGTAGTCTGTAGTCACCAATGTCTAATTCTCCTCTTCATGACATGCCAAACATTTTCAGTAGGAGACTGACCTGGGACACATTACTTGATGCAGCAGGG
This sequence comes from Arnoldichthys spilopterus, assembly GCA_037974385.1. NCBI lineage: Eukaryota > Metazoa > Chordata > Actinopteri > Characiformes > Lepidarchidae > Arnoldichthys > Arnoldichthys spilopterus. The sequence goes on along the minus strand of JBBPDA010000152.1, from coordinate 12,984,479 downwards.
GACTGTGTTAAGTGAATGACAATTTTCTTAAGTGTTCACATGTGACTTTATTTATCACAGTTATATGACTCAGTGCCTTCTGAACACTTGAAAATCATGCACATTCAAACATTTATGGCCTTGCCCTGCAGACTGAGATTTCTCAAGATTCCCTGAATCTTTTCACATTATTGTGTACTTTAAGTTTACACTGTCCATTTTTACACCTTTTACAAAACATCCCAACTTTTCTGGAAATGTGGTTTGTACTTATTGAGCATGAAAATGTCCAAACAGAAAAAATATCTCTATAAAATGACATTATTCAAGACGAGGAGAAAAAAGGTTAAAAAAGGTTAGAAACACCTACATGGGTGTTGGTTAAGTGGTGGTTAAGAGGGGTCCAGGCACTCCGATTGGTCTGCATCTTGGTACCAGGTGTCTCTCGAAGGGTGTGGGACATTTGCTCGCTCCTCATACAGGCTAGAAAGCAGGCTCCCTGCACTTATACTTAAGACATGAAACACTGATATCACACTTTACAAAAATGTGCTGCATAAAATTCACACATTTGGAATGCCGCACAATACTGCAGATGTATTACATATCGTCACTGTCTGAACAAAACCAGGTATCGCCGTTTTTTTTTTTTACATTTTCACTATGAATGGACCGAGAGAAATGGTTCTATTCTATTCTAGTCTTTACAAAAAGTCTTTTTACATTAACCTCCATCACAGTGACGTTATGTTAATACACAGCAGGATCTCCACTGCTGTATGATCAGTGTGTATCTACCTGCAGACAAATGAATCATGATCTTCATTCAACACAGGGGACTTGGCTGTTTACACTCACCAGACTGTGAAAGGTGGTGAAGGTATATTCAGCGACTTATCAACAACCCAGCTTACTGGAGAAGACGAGAAGAATCGGCAACTGCATACCGTCAAGACAAGTCTATGCAGTCTTAAACATGATCAACATTAACCAATGTTTCTCTGTAGCAGACCAGCGCTGCCCTCCTCTTTCTGCTTCAGCCTGGCTTGTGTATCTAGTTGACGAGTTCCCATAGCGATGACACGCTTCACCCCGCCTCCCCGAACTCGGACAGCCAATAAACGCGCTTCGAGCACCCGACTGGCCAATAGCAGACAGCTCCACGTCCTCCATGCTCTTCCAAGCTAACCCCTGCATGAAGTTTGTTTCTTCTCAATTACGATTATATATTGGCCTTCACTGTGATTTGAGAGTCCTTATTACCAGAGGTGAGTAAAGCAGCCAAATTTATCTTGAAGTATTATTACCTCAGTGAAGGAATAACTTGCGCAGAAGTAAAAGTACGGATAGTCACTAAAACAGTTAATGTTAAACTGTAAATTAACAAAAGGCCCAAACGAAATTTCACTCTTTTATGTGTAAAAACAGCGACTAGGAATGAAGGGTATGAGCAACAGCACAGAAGCATCGCCAACAGAACATGATAAAATGAAACACACAAAAAATAAAAGAACTAAATGAAAAGAAGATTTCTTTTCTCACACATTGAGAAGGATTAACCATACTACTCTAAAACACCCAGCGCGTAGAATAAGGACCCACCTCTGCTTTGATTGACAGGAGCGCTGCTGACTGGGCGCGTTCCCGCGGAGTGCGCGCGCCCGCGTGCGAATCCTTCCAGACCTGAGAGAGCGGGCGCTTATTGTTTGGAGGAGCCGCTGCGACTCCTGCACGTGAAGCAGCCGGAATACAGAGGTAAGGCTTACAGCTACACCGCCTTATTTGTGTCTGTCGGGAGAGGAATAGAGAAAACAGTTGAAGGCGAATTACGACTTAACGGTTAAAGACGACGGCCACCTTTCTGAGGTACTTTAAGCGGAACGGCCGGTGTGTTGTCCACCTCAGGGGACGCGTCCGTGTCTTTCCGGCACCAAGGAGCCGTCCGTCACCTTTTGTTCGGCCGGTGCGAGCGGTGTGGGCAGTTTAGTCTGAACGGAGAGGTTAATTTTGGCCGTGGTAACGCGAGGACAGCTGTCGCTGACAGAGAGAGAAGGAGAGAGATGGCTTTTCCCTCTCGGAGCCGTGTGCTAGCTAGGACCCAGCTGAACAACGGCACGGCTCGCTCGCCGAGTCGAGGCGAGGGAGGCCGGAGGGAACGGTGATGCGACACGAAACACACTCATCTTCGAGAGTAACGGGAAACGCGACCTTCCAAGAGTTTCAGCCACTTTTAACGAAACAAGCCCAATAACTTTACATTCACCTCAGAAATATACACTTCTGTTTTTTACCTTCTTTTATCATACATTTTTAGTCTAAATATAAAAATGTGAGTTTCGTATTCTGTGTTTACATCTAAAATAGCTTAACACTACACCCAGAGTGGCGATCAGTGTGCTAGGCTGAATGAAGAATGAAGTATTGCATGAAGTCAGACCCAGCTCATGAACTGTCACTCACATATTTAATATTTTTGCATTTTTTATTAATGTCATGACTATTTTTCACAATGCCACATTAACAGCATCTCTCACAATATAGCAGACCTTCCATCCATGTTATTTTACACATAGTTGTGAATGCAGATTAAACACATAAACCTGTTTGCTGATAACTGAGGCACAAACACAGTGGATTCATCTTTCTCAGGCAGTTAATCATCTACTGGTGCTTCCACCGCTCTCTCTCTTTTCTCTACAGACAAGCTGTGAGGAACAGTCAAGCAAGTAAAGAAAGGGAAACCAAAGCCATGCAAGTCACCCAAAGATCCACCTTTGGTTGATAATGGAGATCCATTAAGAAGAGCTGCCAACTCCACTATTGCAGAGCAACAATGGAGACATCCCACCCCACCCATGTCACCTCTGGAATCAGTGAGGCAATGGAGGCTTTTCAGCTTTGCTAACATTAACCCAATCCTCGAGTTGCAGCTTAGAGGAGGACCTGAACGACCTTGCCAAGCATCAGGCTGAATTTCAGACAATGGGTCTCCTTTGGATTCTCGCTAGCATGCTGACCGCATGCGCAGCTATCAACATGGAGTCAACAGGCAGTCACAGCACGTTCTCCTGTGAGCCCATCACACTTCGGATGTGCCAGGGCCTCTCTTACAATACCACCTTTATGCCCAACCTGCTCAACCACTATGATCAGCAGACTGCAGCCCTCGCCATGGAGGTAAGGCGGCTCCCTTTCTACACCTTAGTTTCTGAATATGAGCATTTCGTTCAAACAAATACATGATGAACTGGTGACGTATCGTAACTGGTGTGAAAAGACGCATTGTTTGCTAGATTACACCAGTAGAATTTTAAATAACTCACCGTTTTGACTGAACAGTCCCTTTATTTATTTATATTGTATAATTATTTAAATTAAATTAAATTAAATATTTCTTATATTATGTCTGCAATTGATTACACACTTAACACCTAATGTACTTAACAGTATCATATATACAGTTGTTCGGACATGTAAAAAGAAATATATCGCTGTTATTTGACTTAGTGCTTTTATTTTACTGGGCATTTTTGTTTTCATGCAGCCCATAATATTTCTCAATATCTCTGAAAACACTGTGATGATTAAACTGTATATAATATCTGTGGTGAGCTTAAATAATTGCTCTTACCTCATTGCGGCTGCTTAACTGTGATTAGGTGATTATATAAGTTATGACAGGCTTAATTGTGAAAAATGAGGAAATTAATCTTTTATCTGTTTTGGGCGGCTGTAACATATATCATGATTTAATTTGCTGAAATATCATGCTGCGCTGAGTAGGTTTTGCTTGCTGCTGCAGCGGCTGATACTTATCCTGATTTCACTGACTGAGCTGTAATTTGTCCAGCCCGCCGCCGTGTGACGAACTACTTGATCTTGTTGATGGTTGATGGAGTTCGTGCACACTCTTTACCTCGGATGCACTATAATCTCATGTATCTGCTGTCATAACAGCTGGATTGACGTGGGACGCTGGTTAATCTTCCGCTGGAGCGCACTATACAGTTCAGACAGCAAGGGCTTGCATTGGCCTGTAAGGATGAAGACTGTAGCCTACAGTTCTTATGGGTCACATGGCCTCATGCAGTCCAGCCTTCGCACATGAAAGTGAAATGCAGAGAGCCAGAAGGATGATAAAAGAAGCACAGAGGGAATAAAAGAGGAAGATGAGCCCAAAACACCCATCTGCTCAACCTCCTGTTTATTTGTGTAGAAAGCCAGCGTTACATAACCCCTTGCACTGTAGCCTTGTCCAAAGCTTAGGGCTGTGCGTTCGCTTTTTCTCTCACACACATGCACAGATACGTTTGCGTGTGACAGTGACCGTCCTAAACTCAGCACAGCAGAATCACTCGTTAAGTTTCCGACACTAGTGGCTTAGGTTTTGTACAGAGAAGTGCAGTTCCAGCATTTCCATATGTCTACTATGCCTCATTGTACATGTTTAAATTCTAAGCATAACTGATTTCTGACCACGTGTATAGCAGTAATTCCAGCAGTGTTGAGCTTACTCATGAGTTTAACCTGATTTGGTCTTAATCCATCAGACACAAGCAACACCGGTGAATTTACTATGTTTAAATCACACGCGATTTGTTCTAACAACATCTAGATTGTTCTTGCACTTGCACAGTGTAATGAAAACATTGAAATTTACTTTTGTATTGTACTTTTAATATTTTTATTACATATTCAGCTTTTTTCTACTGGGTTTCACCATTTTCACAGAATTCTCGGTTGCAGGATTCCTGGGAAAATCCCTGTTGAATAAGTACATCCGTCCTTAAATCATCTGTTGTGTTTATGTCTATAAAATATTTTCTAATTTATGGACGTTCGTTGAAGCAAATTTATGGTTTCTCATGGAAAATTTCCCACAAGACTTTTATAATTCACTGAAATTAAAAACAGGGGCTTATGCTGCTTATCTACACGTGCGTTTGCATACGCATGACCGATCGCATGCACTAAGCAATGCGAAAGCATTTTAGCCCTTTCACTTAAAACCTAAGATCATCTGATGATTTACTGATCTAGTAGTGTTAAGCCAGCAGTACAGATATGGCGCTAATCTTACTGCGCATCCCAAAGAAGTTTACCCAGTGAGAACTCAATTATTTAAGAGGCTCGTTGTACCAGCCTTCAATCCTGGCATGATTCTGGTCTTGGAGAATGCAAAACTAATGGGCAAAGAAAAGACCAATGAAGACAGACATGTGACTTTAAATGGGAATTAGATCTATTCAGAGGCCGCGACAGAAATGCCAGAGTCTTTCTTTCAATCTGTGCAGAGGTTTTGAGTTTGTTGGGTTGATTTGATAAAAAACGTTTTTAGAAAAAATAAGTGCTAATTTTTTTTTTAAGACCCAGCTTTTTTTTTTGGCACCACATAAGCAGATTAAGGGGTCTCAGCTTTCAGATTCAAATGGGCTTCTGCACAGTGTGGTTGTTTTTGGCCTGAACTCTGTGTAACCTCATTAGTAAAAAGGCACGTTTGCCTGAGGGATGAGATTGAAGGACTGTTGCAGTGTTTACAGAGTGACAGGGACAGCGGAGCAAGATTTGTGTGATGGTGGACAAAAGGGATGGGCCAGGCAAAGTGCTGTCTAGTACTACTAGCTCTTTTGATGTTCTCGCATCGTTCTTTTTGGCCTCAGTTACACAGCAGTGTCGATGAGCTAAGAGACCATATATTGATATTTATATCATGCTTCATTTCACTGACGCCTGTTTTTCTAAACCGACTGACCTGCTGCCGATAACCTGCCTTTTCCTGTTCTACCTGCTGAGTGTTATTATTATTGTGTTACTATTGTTATTACTAGTGGTTATTATCATTAATATGTAGTAAAATTAATAATGGAGCCTTCAGTCTGAATTCAGTACAACATTGTTATCACTGCCTTTACATAAACGCTGGCATTTTCCGAGACACAACATGGTTGAAATTCCACCTGGACCTGAAACACACAGTTATTCTTACACCTTGACCGAAGCTCCAATATTCATCAGGGTTTATCCGAGGCCGGCAAGCCCGCCCGTTATCTCCCCCTACACATCTCCAGCTTTTGTCCTTTTTTTCCCCTCATTCTGTCTGTTTCTCTCCTCCCACCTCTCTCTCTTTCTTTGTCCCTCCCCCCATGTAAGGTAGTGCCGTTGCTTTGGAAACGGGTCTCAATTGTCTTGTGACAAAAGAGCAGGGCTTTCTCTCTCGGGAGGTGGTCCACACCCCCCCCCTACCCCCCAAAATCGTGCACTCTGACCCTGCTCCATAGAGACCCCTCCCCAAATGCGGGCCAGTGGTGTATCACTGGTTGCCATGACACTGAGATGGATATGCAGGGAGGAGAGCAGCTATAGGAAGAAGCAGGCAACAGGGAGAGAGAGAGAGAGAGAGAGAGAGAGGGTGACAGAGAGAGAGAGATAGAGAAAGAAAGAGAGAGAGAGAAAAAGAGAGAGAAAGAGACAGACAGAGAGAGAGAGAGAGAGAAAGAGACAGAGCGATAGAGAGAGAGACAGAGAGAGATGAGGGGGGGGGGGGGGGTCTTCAAGCTGATTTGGACTAAAGTGCCACTAAGGGCAACAGTGCGACTTTCATGAGCTTTTAAATTTTACATGATGTCTGACTGCGCACGCTGAGGAGGGTGGAGAAAGATTTGATCTCTCTAATGAACCGATTTAATGTATTTTCCAAGCTATCGACATTGCCACCCTGATTGGTCACCGCAGCACACTCAGACTAAAAGGCTCTGAGGAGCAGAACTACAGGAGATCTTTTCTACCTGTGGTCATCAGGCTGTATAACTCCTCTCCACTCTGTTTGAGGGACATTTAGTAACAGTTAGTAACATTTAGAAACCTTATACGTTCACAACAGCACCTCAGTATCATTCCATAAGTTCTTATAATACTGTCCATAATTTTTTTTCTCTGTTATCACCTGCCTCAGCTACTGTCAGCATCAGTATTACTATTGAACGCTGCATCACTTTCTCTGTTTGCACCATCTGTTTTACTGTACATTTACTGTACACATTTAAATATACTGTATTACTACATACTCATTTATATTTTTATGTTCAACTTTTTCTTTATAAATTTCAATTGTTTATGAGGTTAAAAGAGTTACGGATGTTTTTAATTTTTTTTAGCTATAGTGTTTCTGTTTTCTGCTTTGTTTCCACTTCTGTTTGTTTGCTACACTGAGCATGTAGCAGACACAGGAATTTGTCCTTGGGATTTATAAAGTTCTGATCTCTTCCTCAACAAATGTAATGTAAATGAGTAAGACCCTGTTTATTTTCCAATCAGGCCTGTCAGCAGTACACAGTCTATCACAGTGTCTATCAGCAGTGGTGGTGTAATGGTTAGGGAGTTGCCCCTGTGACCTGAATGTTGCTGGTTCAAATCTCAGACTGGTACAAGAACCACTGAGGTACCTGTGTGCCAGGTACCGTCCCCAAGCACTGCTCCCCAGTATCAGCTGCCCATTGCTCCTACATGAATGAGTTAAATGCAGAGGTCACATTTCATTGTGGTGCACTGTGTGCTGTGGTGTGGTGTGTTCACAATGACAAATAATTACTCACTCACTAGATTTCAGAACCTTGGCCCACAATATGTGTTCGCTTGGCCTTCTGAAATTCCTGTGCAGAGCTTTTAATAACAGGATTTAAAAGAAAGTCTCTTGGAGAGTTTTGCAGGGCTAGAATTGAATTTAGAGTGTAATTGACTTTAGTTCTTTGTACATTCCAAAGTCACAGCTGACCCAACACCTGGTGGACAATGGTCTCTTTTGTAATCCATGATCCAGGCTACATCTGTGAGCAATGCAAATTCCTCCAAAGTATGTCGCAGCACATAGTGTCGTAATCCGGTGTAATTGAGCTTGATTAGTTAGGAGGGAATTTGTTGGTTGAGAGGGAATTATGCATTTCATACAATCATATAATCCATGTGAAAAGCGCATGCATTCGGGCTCACAGCTTTGGCATGCAACGGCCTTAGACCTTGAACCATATATGTTATATCCTACATAATTTATAATGGTGCACTAAGCTATAGGGCTGCATAATTTACATGCACAGCCTGTGTTATGCATAGCTCAGGAAAATGCTTTCAAGTGAAAGGCTAGGACAATAGTCACTGCTGAGGCTGTTTTTCCTCAAGAACAGCCCTTGGGGTCATACACTGGAGTTCTTCAGATCACCCGAGTGCATGTAATACGACACGACAGGCCATGATGAGATAATGTTCTCCACTGGACCCGCAAACCAGGACAGCTGCTTTATTTTACCTCTGTTTTTACCTCTTGTATGTGTCCACTCATTTGATCTGGCCAATTGAGTTCCCGAGTGGTATCTTCAATCCTTTTGTATGGCGATATAACCTCAAGTAGCATCAACAAGGTCCTTTTGCTCAGTACACAAGCATAAATCAAATTCAGCTACATTCAACATTTCACTTTCTATTTTAAGCTACAGGCCATAAAGGAATGTAGTGCATTACTTGGGGGGAAAGTACTGTAAACAATCGATTCATAGTCTATTTAGAATGCAAAGCCTCACCACCCCCGATACAGCCCTGAATGCTGTGTACAAGGCACACAACATGTAAGCGCAAAAGCATCCCATCATTCTTCTGCATAGAACAGTTACACCCCTCTCACGCAGCAGCTTGGGGGCTGAGCCATCTCTTTTTCATGTGCAGGGAATCTCGAGGCAGGCAGAATATACTGTGTGAAATATGGATTAGGTGTGAGGAAAAGATGACTTGATGTGGATTCTTTGTGTCAGAATGGGCAAGACTAACACCCATCTTAATCCCCTTTACAGACTGTTTGGGTGGCAGCTTCGTGAAAAAGTGGTGGCAACAATGAACATCCAGTTATGAACATGTAGTTACAGTGTGTCCTGCATGTGCTACGGGTGTGTGTGTGTGTGTGTGTGTGTGTGTCATGTAGAGCGCAGTGGCCAACAACAGAAGTTTAAAATCTGTGATTGACTGTGTGCTGTTGATTTTCTAACTGAAAGTTAACACTTTCTCTACAGGGAGTAACTGTAAATATATGCTGTTCCTGCTATCTTTAGTGCACAATTTCGATTTAATTATTTTTTATTACTTGAGTTTAACATATTTGGAAAAAGTAAGACAAATAAAATCTGTAACATTTTATGTTTTCTCTAAAAGGTTTAATTCCGATAAATAAATGGAATAATTGTACATTTAACTATGCGGTAGTCTGTGTTTTATAGATAATAAGAATGACATATTGTTAAATCATTAAAACATAGCTTGACCACATTTGCCTTTGACTCTAAGTGCTCAGAGAATTACTGGTTTCATTTTTTTATCAAAGCTTTTTACTAAAATAAATGTAAGGTACTGGTCATAAAGATTTTACAGATTAAATTATATAAAATAATAATATATATTATTTACAATATATCAGAATCAGAATCAGAACTGTGTTTATTGGCCAAGTGTGTGAGCAAACACATACAAGGAATTTGTTTCCGGCCAATGGTGTCTCTCAAGTACAACAGTGTAAAACAGTAGTAAAGAACACAATACAACAAGTGTAAACAACAAAATGAATAATACTCAGAGCAATATAATAAACAATATATACAGTCTAATTTATAAATACGTAATATGGATTAATATTAATTAATATAAACATAAATGTTACAATGTATATAAGTATTATTTTAACATATGTTTATACTATTAATCTAAATATATGTATGTATTTATGTATATATGTATAAAGAGATGTATGCGTATATATACATATGTGAACACTCATTTTACATATATATATGCATACACATACACAAACGTATATACACAAATGTATAAATCAACAATACAATATAATAAACAATCAAAGACTTATTTACAGAAAAAAAATATTATATTACATGATTATTTGAAATAAATGTTTTTTTATATGTCATCATGTAACTTTATACCTTTTTGTAGAATTGCTTTCAGGTCAGATTCCACTGCTCCGTGAAGGAGCTCATATACTAAAATTGGAACCAGGGCAGTGTTGTATCCCCAGCCACCAAAAGCTATTATAACAAAACCTGAAATCCCTTCACTGCAGGATCGGCCTGTGTCTTGTCTAGTCTTGAGCGGAGTGTTTTTTTCTTACCCCGCTGGGGATTTGCATATTTAAGTCCAGCCTTCATGGCTGGTGGTACTCCCATAATGCCTCTTGGCATAGTGGGCCTCAAGGAACAGCATGTCTCCCTACCCCACACAAAGGCATCGAGTCCATTCTCTCAGTACTGGACTAGTGAACAGGGTGTGGTTTGTGCCAGTTTGCTCAGCGTGCCTGCTAAATACAGTACTAAATCCCCTCCTCCTGTTTGGCCAGTTGGTCAGCCACATCGAAAAATCTAACAGCTAAAAATACTATTACCCGCATAAATAAATCATAGGAGTGTTTTATGGGAAAATGAGTAGAATTATGAAAAATTCATGTTTCCACAAAATGTTTTAGTTGAGACATGGCCAATAGCTTGAAGTTCACAGCAGAAAATCACAGAATCTATAAAAGCAAGACACTGATCCTAGACATTAAAAATGAAATGAGACCTCAGCTATATTAATGATCCGTCATGCCCTGAATAATGTGCTTTTCTTCTTTCCCTCCTCTATCCTTTCTCAGCCGTTTCACCCCATGGTAAACCTGGAGTGCTCGGCTGACTTGCGGCCATTCCTGTGTGCCCTCTACGTGCCCGTGTGTACCGAGTATGGCCACGTGACCCTGCCCTGCCGCCGTCTATGCCAGCAGTCCAAAAGTGACTGTTACAAACTCATGGATATCTTTGGTGTCAGCTGGCCTGAAGAGATGACCTGTAGCAGGTGCAGTATATGAGAAGCTCTTGTTCTAAGAAAGATTATGGTGAATAATAGAAATTGGTATGTGTGTTTATTTGCCCTGAGCTGAGACTTTACATTAGGCAAGAGTAAAGGCATACTGGTTATTTGTGTGCTTTGATTCTTAGGGTTGTAAAATACAAAGTAAGGGAAAATAAAGCCTGGAAGCTCAGAAATAAACATTTTTCCATAGAAGTACATGCATCATCCACCAGAGGATCTCTTTTTGAGGTTTCTTCTAACAACTCGGAGTTTTCTTGCCTCTGTCGCCTTTGGCTTGCTCATTAGGGGCTCGGACCCAGATTCTGTACAGCTGCTTTGTGCCAATGTTGTAAAAAGCACAATAGAAATAAAACTGACTTGACTTTACTTGATCAAACATAAGACATTTTTAAAGATTCTGTTGGCTAATCCTTGCACTTGCAATGGCTCTAAAGTGGGCCCACATCTTTGGTCCTCACTTTCATAACTAAATAATGTACATATCAAATTTGCTGAATAAATTATTGTCGGTACTGAGTATTTTCAGCTGCAACTTCTACAATACTACAATACTTATAGGGGCTAATGTCGTGGCTGTTAAGAGCTGAAACACAGTATCTTCCCCCAGGTTTCCTGACTGTGACGAGCCCTATCCCCGAGCTGTGGACCTGCTCTCTGCGGATGTCACAAAGGAACCACCCGTATCTGTCCAGCGTGACTATGGCTTCTGGTGCCCTCGTGAGCTGAAGGTGGACCCTGAACTGGGCTATTCGTTTCTAGGCGCTCGGGATTGCTCAGCCCCCTGCCCCAACATGTATTTCAGCAAAGATGAGCTTCTCTTTGCCCGCTACTTCATAGGTGTGATCTCCATCGTGTGCCTATCAGCCACGCTCTTCACTTTTCTTACCTTCCTCCTTGATGTGGGTCGCTTTCGCTACCCAGAGAGGCCCATTATCTTCTATGCTGTCTGTTACATGATGGTGTCACTGGTTTTCTTTCTGGGCTTTTTGCTGGAGGAGCGAGTGGCATGCAACCGGGCAGTGCCAGGTCGATTCCGCGCAGCCACCGTCACCCAGGGCTCGCACAATAAGGCTTGCACGCTGCTGTTCATGACCCTCTATTTCTTCACTATGGCTGGCAGCGTGTGGTGGGTGGTCCTCACCATCACTTGGTTCCTGGCCGCTGTACCCAAGTGGGGGAGTGAGGCCATCGAGAAGAAGGCACTACTGTTCCATGCTGCAGCCTGGGGCATACCAGGAGCTCTCACTGTTGCCCTCATGGCCTTGAACAAGGTGGAAGGCGACAGCGTGAGTGGCGTGTGCTTCGTTGGACTCTATGACATCTCTGCCTTGCGCTGGTTCCTCCTGGCTCCACTGGTGGTGGATGTGGCTGTGGGTGTGGCACTGCTGCTGGCTGGCATCGCTGCGCTCAACCGTGTCCGCATGGAGATTCCACTGGAGAAGGAGAACCAGGACAAACTGGTGAAGTTCATGATCCGGATCGGGGTATTTTCTGTGCTTTACCTGGTGCCGCTGCTGACAGTGATTGGCTGCTATCTGTACGAGCAGAACTACAGGCCTGTGTGGGAGATTACTTGGGTGCAGGAGCAATGCAGAGAGTACCACATCCCCTGTCCCTTTAACGTAAGTACCTGCACTGCCAAAGGGTGTGAACTCAAGATCTTAGAGGGATGTTTTATAGACTTTTATTAAAGATCAAATCATACAGAATTAAAATGATTTTTCATAATTTTTCAAGCATGTATGTGTTTTTAGTAACCATTCACTTAACTACACAAAAGTGTACACAAGTGCTGTGAATAAGTGGTGACATTCATAAAATGCACATGACTGTTTGGATCATTTTTTAGGTACATGGAAATCGCAGGTCGGCTACTATCAGTACATTAGAACTGTAAATTGTCAAATAATTAATTATATATTTTGGTTAATTATTATTAAAGTGTAGATCAGATTGACTTTCTTCGTAACTATGAAGTAGCTACTGGCTATGATGAAATGGCTGTGATGAAGTAGCTACTGGCTATGATGAAATGGCTATGATGTAGTAGCTACTGGCTATGATGAAATGACTATGATGTACTAGCTACTGGCTATGATGAAATGACTATGATGTACTAGCTACTGGCTATGATGAAATGGCTGTGATGAAGTAGCTACTGGCTATGATGAAATGGCTGTGATGAAGTAGCTACTGGCTATGATGAAATGGCTATAATGTAGTAGCTACTGGCTGTGATGAAATGGCTATAATGTGCTAGCTACTGGCTATGATGAAATGGCTGTGATGTACTAGCTACTGGCTATAATGAAATGGCTATGATGTAGTAGCTACTGACTATGATGAAATGGCTGTGATGAAGTAGCTACTGGCTATGATGTAGTAGCTACTGGCTATAATGAAATTACTATGATGTAGTAGCTACGGACTATGATGAAATGGCTGTGATGAAGTAGCTACTGGCTATGATGTAGTAGCTACTGGCTATAATGAAATTACTATGATGTAGTAGCTACTGACTATGATGTAGTAGCTACTGACTATGATGAAATGGCTGTGATGTACTAGCTACTGGCTATAATGAAATGGCTATGATGTAGTAGCTACTGACTATGATGAAATGTCTGTGATGAAGTAGCTACTGGCTATGATGTAGTAGCTACTGGCTATGATGTAGTAGCTACTGACTATGATGAAATGGCTATGATGTAGTAGCTACTGGCTATGATGAAATGTCTATGATGTAGTAGCTACTGGCTATGATGAAATGGCTATGATGTAATAGCTACTGGCTATGATGAAATGGCTATGATGTAGTAGCTACTGGCTATGATGAAATGGCTATGATGTAGTAGCTACTGGCTATGATGAAATGGCTATGATGTAGTAGCTAC
>JBBPDA010000152.1:12948138-12967466 GCA_037974385.1 Arnoldichthys spilopterus | reverse complement strand
TGTGCACGTGTGATGGGTTAAATGCAGAGGTCGCATTTCGTTGTGGTGCTCGAGTGTGTTCACAATGACAAAGAGTCCCTTTCACTTTACAGTGTATCATTTTTTTTACAATAACTTACCAGTTCTCAACAATGAAAATGCACATTGCCGCCACATTTTTAGTTCTGGCAACCGCGGCTCTGTACAAGTGACTAATTGTATTACAGGCTTTAGACACGTTGGAGAAGCAGCAGCCCACAAGTGTATTGTCTGTGGAAACGAGGACGACGCCGTGGAAAAACCTTGTTAAGTTGCGCAAACCGACCAACATTTAATTCGCAGAGGCCCGTCCACCCCACATTCCTTTCCCTTCCCCATCTCCTCATGTGCCTCCGAAGTAATATGTTTTCTATTTTAAGTCTATGTTCAGAACAATACAATAAGCCCCAGCCCCTTCTCCCCCATTATCCTCTATAGATTGAGCAGTGGGTAGACGGTTGATGGAATGTAAAGTGGGTCAGACGCTAGGCTGCTGGGGCCCGGGCTGACTGTGTCTGCTCGCGCGGTTCCTATTTGGTACGGAGGACTGCCACGATAGCTCTGTAATTGGGTAATGGGATGAATGAAGACCACCGATCTCTATGGCAAGGTCATTCGTCCATAAGCTGCTGTCACGAACTGCAGGCATGCTGCCGACAGAGAATCGATGCAGCACTTTGGAATTTACCCACCTGCTCAGATGTTCGGATAGCAGTGAGCAATGGGAGTATTGACGTTTATGTAGGAACTTAATTATTGATGATTGGAAAGATTGGGCCGTAATGCTGCTGGACAATGCTACGTAGCCAGTAACAGTACACTCAGTAGACACTTTAATAGAGACCATTACCGTGCAAGAGGAGAGTTAGACAGTGTAACTCATCTGGTACTATGAATAGTTCATGTTAGCCATCATGCAGCCTTTCATAGCAATGTCTGCAGTACTGTTGGGTTGAGGTTGGTCCACCACTCAGATAAAAGCCCTGTGGTAAGACACTGACCAAGGATGAGGTATTCTGTTATTGTGCCCACGTAGGTGACCTTAGTGGCCAGTGAGTGGAGTCTATTCTACACTTTCTGCTAGAATGGAAGGTATACAGTGACCACTCACTTTATTGGGTACACCTACCATTTAGTCAGCTCCCCTTACCGCCGTTATCCATCTGTTTCTCTGTGACATTTTGTCCATGCTTGTGCTGCATAGTGGATAACACACCGCACTGCAGTTTTTACATAGTGTGCACTATGTAACGTGGACATTACTGTCCACTTTATTGGACACACCTGTCGTTGGTGATGATTTGTGGTATTCATCTTCTAGTTCTTCATCAGTGGTCAGTTTCTAGACCAGACCTGGGCAAACCCCGGCCTGTTTAGTTGTTTAATGCGGCCCTGCAATGCCTGTGTTTTCCCAGTAGATGGCGAACTCCAGACACATTAACCTTTGTTGAGGTTTGACATATTACCCCACTCCATGTTTCTGATTTGCCCTTCGAGCCCCATAGTAAACATGAGTGGACCAAAGAGAAGTGGACAGTGAGTGTTTAAGAGCAAAGTATCTTTTCATATCTTCACACACAAACTAGCACGATCACTACCACGCTAGTGCCATTCCCTGTCTAAGAGCGACCCACTACCCACTGGGCAGGGGAGGCCTAGTGGTGAGGACGCTGCCTTTGGGACCGGAAGGTCGCAGGTTCAAGTCCCTGGGCACCACTGAGGTACCGTCCCACTACACTGCTCCCCGGGCGCTGTTGCTAGCTGCCCACTGCTCCACGTGTGCACGTGTGATGGGTTAAATGCGGAGGTCACATTTCGCTGTGGTGCTTGAGTGTGTTCACAATGACAAATAGTCTCTTTCACTTTAAAAAAAAAACAGAAGTAGAAAATGCATTCGCTACCTCGAGTTTTAGAAACTTCTGACTGTACCAAATCACATTTCACAGGCAGCAGTGAACAATGTTTGTTTATTTGTGCTCAAGCAACTACTAAGTTTGGCAGCTTGGAAAGATGTTGGCTAATCAGTCAGTTCGGGCACTTTAGAGTTGTACAGTTGTATAGAGTTGTATAGACACATACAATAAGGAAAAATGACAATTCAGTATTTCTTTCAGCTTTTAATCATGAGACAAAATGTCACAGTATAATCCATCTTAATCCCAACAAACTAGGTCCCTTGGTTCTGTAGGAGCTCTCAGAATTCAGGTATTTTTCCCCTTTACTGACATAATGCCATTTACTTCTACTGTCTTAAATTTCTCAAGACACTTAACCAGACGTTTGAGAGAACAGTGTTCAAGATTCATTCTTAGTCCCTTTCGTAAATGTTCCCCTGTATATACGATTTTTAATACATTTTTATTGTAATTACCGATAAATGAAAAGTGTTGAGCAGATGAAGGCACCGTTGTGTTGTATAGTGCTTACTGCTGGCACTTTGTGTTTTTACTGTGTATTCCTGACTGTTCTCTTAACTTCACAGGTGGCGCGAACGAGCAAGCCGGACATCTCCCTCTTTCTCATTAAATACCTGATGATGCTGGTGGTGGGCATCCCCTCCGTCTTCTGGGTGGGCAGTAAGAAGACCTGCTTTGAGTGGGCCAGCTTCTTCCACGGCCACCGCAGAAAAGAGTGAGTCTCTTGAAACGCGTTTAACAGCAGACAGCCTTTAATAAACATTCAGAGTGCTTGGTGGTGAGTTTTCTGGACGAATAGTTAGCTGGGACTGGTTATATGGTTATGTGTGTTAACTGTTAACTGTTCCCCGTTAGCTGTCAGTCATGTTTAGCTTATTCCTTTAAACTTATTACCAAGTAAACAGAGATTTTCTTTAATAACCAGGTGGATCCAGTATTAGTGTTGTGATCTAAAAGTGGGCTAATGTGTTCAAACACACTGCGGCCTCACTGGATATAAAAACTAACAACGTAGCATCACACATTCAGTGTGCCCCTATTCTGTCTGATTGTTTATTTTTCTCTCTGATATCTGATCCGGCCTGATGACATAATATGCTGTCTGTGTAGTCAGATTAGACAGGCTAGGCTTAATCCGTTCTAATAAGGGGTGATACTCATGATCAGATAACTGCCCCAGGACACAGGCTTCAGTAAGTCCACTAGGCAGATAATAAGGCCTTGGTATAGAGACGCTCATTCTGAAGATCTACGATTCCATTTGGCCAAGAAATAGGAGAGTTAAGGGAGTGAAATCTGACATCCTTCCACATATAGTTTGTCTTATGTGATCATCCGTCCTGGTCACAATGTTGATTCCTGCAGTCCAGAATGCTAACCAGGTACACAGTGTGCAGATGTTCACTCGCAGCAGATGATTCCATTGCATGTGTAACCCTCGTAATCCTGCCGTGGTGACAGTAGCATTGTACATGAGTGAGACTGTTTGTAGCAGTAGTGAAAAGGCCTCCCTCTCTGCGCTCTCACACCCCTGGTTCCCCCCTGTATCAGTGCATTAATCCCCTCTCCCACCCCCTGCTCCACTCTCTCCTCTGTCCCTCCCTTCTCCTCCTCCCTCGGCCCCGCCGCCTTCCCCTTCTCTCTCCCTTCGCTCCTGCGTCTCTCCCTGCCGTCTGTGCCTCCCTACACCATTCCGCTGTCACCCTCTTTCACGCTGTCCACCACACCCGTCCCCAGCAGCACAGTGCACGAGAGCAGGCAGGTCCTACAGGAGCCCGACTTCACCCAACTGCTGCTGCGTGAGCCCGGAGCGCCAGTGGTCCGAAAGTCACGAGGAACCTCCACACAGGGCACCTCCACACACGCCTCCTCCACACACCTGGCCATGCTGGACGAGCCGGCCAGCGGCAGCACCAGCCGCGCAGGCAGCGTGCGCAGCAAAGCCAGCAGCTTCCACGGCAGCCGTACACGGGACGGCAGGTAAAACACAAGACTTGACACAATGCTTCATGTTGTACAGTGGTGCTTGAAAGTTTTTGAACCTTTAAGAATTCTCTTAATTTCTGCATTAAAATGGCTTAAAACCACATATAAAACCATGTGAGCAGTGGGGGCCTAGTGGTTGGGACGCTGTCTTTGGGTCCTGAAGGTCACAGGTTCCACGTGTGATGGGTTAAATGTAGAGGTCACATTTCGTTGTGGTGCTTGAGTGTGTTCACAATGCCAAATAGTCACTTTCACTTTACTTAAAACATGATCTGATTGTCACTCAAATCATAAAAGTAGATATAGAGATGAGACAGGATTCATAGACTCTTCATACAGAACAGCTTCAGCTTTGGGATGTTGGTGAGTCTCCTCACATGATCTGCTCACTTCAGGTTCTTCCACAGTGTCTCTGTTAGGGGACATGTAGGACTTTGTTCCAAAACATAAGCTCCTTTTTTAAGTTCTTTATCAGAACAACTTGTGATCTTAAGCTTATTGTCTTGCTTAGGAGGTGTTTTCCTTCAGAATTCACTGTAAAAATTCCAAATTTATTGTTCCATCAGTGTCAGGCTGTCTTGGCCCAGACATAGGCACAGGCCTAAAACGAGACACTACCACCCCTATATTTCAGAGATGGTTTGATGTTCTTATGTTGGAATGCAGTGTTTTCCTTCTCCAAGGGAAAACACTTGTCATTTAAACCAAACATGTTTTGGTGTCAGCTGTACATAAAATGTAGGCTTGTCCACTTTAACAACCTATAGATGGGCAGAAATGTTCTTTTTGGACAGAAGTGGCTTTCTCCTTGCATCCCTGCCATCCACCAGTGTTATTCAGTGTTTTCCTGATGGTGGACTCATTAACAATGTGAAACAGGCCAGTTACTGTGGGTTCCTTTGTGGCCTAGCAGAGTAATACCTTGCACTTGGATTGATTTTGCTGCAGCCCTAGAGAGGATAACGATGTCTTGAATTTCCTTTATTTATAAACATCCTGTCTGACTGTGGATTGGTGGAGTCCAATATGATGAGCATCAACAACTCAACAACTTTCCTGACATCCTCACAAAACTCTTTTTTGCCACGATTGATTTCCACAAATGTGACAGGGTGTCTGTCATGCCTTAGATCCAACTGACTGAAAACCACTGACTCCAATTTCACCTTCGGATTAACTGCTAATCACATAATTTTGCCTCTCACATATGTGATAATATTCCTCATTAAATAAAAGGCCAAATATATTTTTTGTCTCATTTGTTTAGTGCTTTGAGGATGTTTAGTTTGATGTTTTAGGTCCAAATTTAGCAAACATTTAGACATTTTTAAAGGAATCACACACTTTTAAGTACCACTGTTTATGAGACACAAGGGTAACCGTCCTTGGCCCTGGATGGTCTGCCAAAATGTGCAGCCCTCTATAACCAGAATTAGACACCAAAATATATGATGCCCTTTTTTTGGGGGGGGGTTGATTCCCTCTTTTTCCTGTTAAGTTTCCCAAATGTAGTTAGTCAAACAAAATGTTTGGTGTCTGAGGTTTTCTTTCTCATTTTTACACTACAACTGAGAGACAGATGTACCTAAACCCCAGTTAGCGCTACACAAATTATACACCTAACTCCTCACTCACTTGGATCAAACTTCACTAAGTTTTTCTAAGTAAAACCAAAATACTTTACGTCATGTATGACACTGTATGGTGAGCTATCTATAAAAAATGGACAGTCTGTAAAACCAGAAACTGACAAAACTTACAGTTGCAAGTGATTGTCATTATGAACACCGCACACGGTGCACCACAATGAAATGTGACCTTTGCATTTAATCCATCCATGTAGGAGCAGTAGGCAGCTGACGTGGACAGCGCCCGGGGGGCAGTGCTTGGGCACGATACTTTGTTTATAGGTACCTCAGTTGTACTTGTAGAGTTCTGGGATTTGAACAGATGACCTTCAGGTCCCTAACAGTTACATCACCACTGCCCCAGTAGTAGGTCAGGATGACAAAATATATGGAAAGTTCAGGCTTCAAGATGACTCCAAATACCGGCATTAGCTAGGCGTTACACCTCCGCCTGGTCTTCGATGACTACACAATTTTTTGTTTACATACTTTCATTTTGTCAGTGGTCGCTTAAAGATGTTTCTAGGTCAACACACACGTTTGCAGAAACATGTGCCTTGGTCCCAGCTCACTAAACTGTCTGTGCTTCCTAATGCAGGTACACAGCCTGTAGTCTCCGTGGTGCTGAGGAACGCCTCCCTCCCGGGAGCATGCAGCGCCTCCATGAGCAGCTTCAGCACGGCAGCACCAACCGTCTGGACAGCCAATCACGGCATGGTGGCTCACAACACCTAGACAGCCAATCACGACACAGTAGCATCCGGGACTTGAGCAGCATGCCGCAGACGGTCCAGAGTGGCCCTGGTAACAGTATCCACCGCGTCGCAGAGGAGGATGTAGCCACCGCTTGAGCTTAAAGTCTCGAAGTATGTAAATGGAGCACATCCAGACACAGGTTCGCTCCTCCCTCCAGTCCGTGGATCTTAAACCACATTAAACTGAACTGAACACGACACTGAAAGTCTCGACAGCAACGAGAGCGTGAAGACGAGGCTTTTGCTGTTGGCCACACAGAGACTTTAACCTTGGTGAATATTGGACTGTCTCTATATTGCACTGCAGTCCTACAACTTGCATATTTCCAAAGTCCACGTGGGATTCAGAAACAGGAGCTACGTTGGGAAGCCCCTCTAATAAAAAGGGCTCCAACATCAACAGGGTAAAACTGGAACTGTTAGGTACATTATCTTGCTGTTTTGAAGCACTTGCTGCTTTATTCTCAGGCACAGACTCTGATGTACATTTAGTGTTTTTACAAACTTGTATAACTGTGGTGCTGAAGTGAACAGGTTTTACTCCATTGTTTTTTATTGCACTTTTAGTAGACTTTCCTAAATTTAAGTACAACAGGACGAACAGTGTTCGACAACTGCCTGCTTTATTGGTGATGACATGTAAAGAGCAGTGTTACAGGATGCAGTAACAGCTCAAAAGTCAAGACGCTTCGACCCGCTGTTCCGAAAGTAGTTTGGATTTTTCTCCCCACCTTAGAATGATCGGAATAGGACAAAAAAAAAAAAGATCTTCGGTTTCTTCTCATCGACGGTCTAGCACTAACAAAGTAGTTATTTCAATTGTGTACATTTTTCTAAACTGTGAAGTTTGCAACAAAGACCTTTTTTGTACAGGTATCCGGAAACAAGTCTCGGCAAAATAAGAATAATGCGAAACAGAACACCAGCACGAGTCATCTCCCTCCGTTTATTGAATTACAAGTCAGGCTAATATAATATGGTCTCCACATTTGCTTAGCGGCCAGTTCAATCCACTGATTTGCTCCACCTTTCGTCTTAAATATCTCTGTGCAAAAAGAAAGACGCTTGCAGTAAGCGGTCTGCAAGAAAACACCCCCCCCCCACCTTTCAAAAGAGTGACAAAACATAATACAACCATGGAATGGAACCAAGAAATGATACATCTATGACATGCAAAACTGTACAAATCGTTACAAAGCATAATCTAAAAAAAAAAAAGTGATATATGAAAGCACATCAAAGGTAATGCAGATAAGACCACAGAAATGCAGAAGCAGGTAATAATGGAACTGCTTCTCTGGTTGATTATTGGAATGGCCTTCTGTCCGTGTGCATCACTAAACCTCACTGCATTCAACAAACAGCTGCCTCGTGAGTTAGCAGAAGCTGCAGGTGGGAAGGTGTCGAGTCCTGAGTTGAAAGCCAGTCAGTCAGTGAGCTTTTAATGGAGATCAGTAATAACAGAATGGCATGCGCAAAAGATTCCATCTTTTTGGCGCAGGAATAGCAGGCTGAAGATTTTACAGCAACGCAAGATTGTTGGACCAGGTAAAGTGACGCACACCAGAGCAGAAATCCAGAGAGCTGTGTTCAGAGAGCCTGAGTTCTCAGAGAATTCCCAAAGATCCGATAGGAAAGAAGCACTCGGGTCCGATTGTGACAGTTTTGCAAGTACAAACAAACCAAATGACCCAACCAACAACCAGCAGTCCTACAAAGTTTGCGTCCAAATTTGAAGACCTTTGTAAAGTGCAATTCCTAACAAATTATTCAGGGGGGAGTTACATAAAAGGGTTCCACCCACAGCTCCACAAAGCTTTCCCCTCTCCAGAGAGTTAAATGTGTAATACGCGATCAAATCCATCAGACGGAGGTTTATTAAGACCAAGGCAAGGCTGTTGAGCACAAAAACATATTCTTCTTTTTTGTGCAGGAAGATGAAAGAACATTCTTGGCCAGTTATACTTCATCTCTTCCCAGTAAAGTATAACTGACTCCATAATGGCTAAAGTGGTTGGTTATGTGCAATTAAATAACAGGATTAAAAATACGGTTTCCCCAAACAAAACGTTTCTGAGAAGAAGCTACATTGTTCTTTATCTTTGGGAATAAAACTTAAGAGCCTGACAAAAAACGTGTCAAACATTTTCTCTTACATACGTTTCTTTCAAGTGGCAGAAATAAACAAACTGGGGCAAAATACAAACGTCTGCATGTTCTAATCTCATTTCAGTTACTACATATTGCTCTCTCTCACAATAGAGAAAACGGGATCAGACCAAAGAGACGCTTCAGTTTTTCTCTTAAAGATTAAACATTTAGCAACATAATGTCTCGCAAAAATCTTACAATAATAAGACATAATAGTTGAGTCAAATAAAAAAAAATTTCAAAATACAATAATGCAAATTAAAAAAAAATATTTAAAATAACCTTAGCATGGGCAGATGAAAACAATTTTAAATTAAAAAAATGATTTTTCTTTTTTTTCTACAGTATTTCCTTATTATATATTATACTATATATTTTAACCTATGTACATAAGTGATGGAAATCTGTGGATTCACAGGTCAGTGGTGCTCTGGAAGATTTTTCGACTGTCGAGTCAGGCAAATATGACAACAGAACTGAACATGGGAAGACAAAATGAGACAAAAAGCTCCTGAAGATGCTTAAGAGCCTATGGCGGAACGTAAGTGATACGCTGAAGACGAGAGCGTATCGTGAAGAACGCCGCAGCAGCCAACTACACGTCTCTGCACATCACTTTCTAGAGCAAAGAAAATGTATGCTGCCATGTTTTGGTCTTTTGTTTTTCCCTACGAATGCAGCTGTTGGTACAGTCCACAGTTGAAGTTGTAGTGAGGGAAACAATACTGTTCAACAGCTAGTGTTGGACTGAGAAATAAATAAGTGCCCCCCAACCCCCCCAATTCCCCCAAAAAATTCAGTCTATGTACAAACGCCAGTCAAGATAAAATTTCTTCCTCTTTGCGGTAATGAGCGTTGCATGGAATGAAAAGTTCAGCCGGTAACGCTCTGACGCTTCCGTTTTTTCACCAATCAGCTTCAGGCCAGAGGTAGCGGGGTCGTTTTATTCCGACATATGCCCTGGCCACACGCACGCATACAAAATCACACACACACGCGCACATACGGCAGCCCCACTGACAGTACAGTGTTGTCTCCTGCTTATTTTCTTCTCTTGAGAATCTCTTGCAGAATGAAGTGGGAGGGGCCTGTAGTGCTGGGTGCAGTTCCATGAGCAGGAATTTTGGGGGGGGGGGGGGGCTGTGAGGGGGCAGGCCAGGCAAGGGCATGTTTTGACTGGCCAAGAGCTGCTGTCCATCATGTGTCCCAGCCCATACGATCCGTACTCTCCAGGGAGAGAGACTTGGTCTTGTGCGGGGAGGCAGGACTTGGTGGGCTGCTGAAGGTGGAGCTGTTGGAGGCAGTGGAATGACGGGGAGAGTCCGAGTCCTGCAACACCAAAGAAACAGCAAAATCAGAAGTCTAAAGAGATCAGCGATGTTGGGGACGCGGGAGGACGCTTTGAATACATGCTGTTTTCAGTTGTACCTCTACAGTTTAACAAGATCCATATCTACATACTGGCGTTTTACTGTGATTTACACTACAGAGGTAAAAATCTTCTAGTTCTCTGTAACTGCTGATTCCTGCAGACACACACCCACTTACGTAATGTTTACATGTCGGCATTAACAGAGATGTACACGAAAAATATCAGATATCGGCATCAGCCCACAAATCCCCTATCAGTGCATCCCTAACACTATAGCCATATGCAACATCCCCGATCATGATGATTTTTCACATTTTTGTGCACAACTTCTGTCTATTTGCTTAAAAAACTAAATACAAAATGTGCCATAATGTTGGCAAAGGCCACATTTTACGTTATTTCCTCTGCATTTTGGGAGGTGAAAGGTCTGATGGCTATTAATTTGCTTGAGAAAATGTGTCGAAGTAATTCAAGCCTTGAAACCAGCATATACACAATGCAGGACTGCAGCTGCAGTGAAGGGATAGAGGTGAGTACCACTAGAGTATAAGAGACACTATGAACCACGCAGCTACATTTTCCACACTTTAAAGAGTGAACAGGATGGATATTTGAAGCCTCTATTTGTGCATGCACAAGTCTTACAAATATTTGAGCTCAGGGTTCATATGTATGTAACTCTGTATGTGTCGGAACAGCCAAGAGAAAAGTATGGGTATGGCCCAGTGTCAGCGCTCTCACTCTGTGAACTTGATACATAAAGACCCAGAGCTAAATCTTGTAACACTGATACTTCACTGCTTTGATCGTCACCCTCATAAACACGGCTGACCTACTGATATCACCCTCAAATAAACTGCAAAATGACGAGCAAAGGAAAAGATTCTCAGTCATTTTCCAGCAACTAGCTCAAAAAGAAATGCAGTGCATGATGTTAAACCCAAGGCTGAAAGTGATCAGGTATGTTTTTAAAAAGATTCAGAAAAAATGTTCTGTTAATAGTCACAAAAGAGCAGTTTATAAGAGCAGTTTTTCTCTCAGGTTTTCATTTCTAATGCAATAAACATATTTCACTTCAGGAAATGAAGCTACTTTCACATTTTTCTTTGTTCAACATTCACAATAGATTGTTTTCGACTAGTATGTGCTATGCCATGTTTACAATGCGTGAGTTTAGTGAGGTATCACCACATGGTGCTTTTGGAGAGAAGGCGCTTTGCAATAAGTACAAGGTTCTTAAAAAACCTTCATCAAAAAGGTTCTTTAAGAACTACTCAGCTCAATCACAATCCATGTTCGGGGTGGCACTGGTGGTCATTCACACAAACAGCGATCTACAGTGCTGAAACAGCTCCTGATTCCTCAGTAAATAGTGAGCCTTTGAAAACATGCAAAGCCATGGATGTGTAGAAGATTCTACGTGAGCACACTTTATGACCAGAATTCCCTTTTGTAATTCCATTCTTTTGGTGCACAGTTGGAAAGGCCAGCTGCAAAGGTATGGAGGGGAGCGTGCCATTCCAAAATGAACATTTACAAAGTGGTGCAAGCCTGGAGACCCTCAGTCCTACTAGTGCATCTGCTCAAGCACCATGGCCAGAAGCTGAGGGCTTTGGAATAGCTCAAATCAGAGCAAAACAATGACAATGTTGGTGGTTCTGGGGGGTGGGGAACTTTCTGCAGGTGTGTCCTACTGTGCAGGCGATGGGGGGAATGCGCTTGTGCTTTGGCTGCGAGTGTGTAAACTTTACCTTCATTTTACTAAGCAGGGTCCTTAACGCCCTTTTCAGATCGGGCGTCTTCTCCGAGGGCGACACGGCCTGCCACAAGGGGAGGAAAGGCACACTGAGAGCCAGAGACTGGCTTTCACATTGGGGAAGGCTCACAGAAGGTTGAAAGGAAATACGAGGCGGTATGGAGATGCAGGGTGCAGCACGGGGGAGGGTGGGTGATCTGAGATGAGGCCCAGCAGAGACTACTTCTTTGCCTGTGAACTGGACTGGAAGCCATACTGAGAGGGGCTGGGCCAGGACACTGGTTTCAAGTCCTGGTCCAGGGGTACCCTTCCTTGCACATTTCTGCTGTTGTCCTTGCCGTAGCACACCTGGACCAAAGACTGCGCTTTTAAAACCAGCTCTATGTTAGTCTACTGATCTGAAATACACAATTTGTGGAAAAACTTCTGGCACCATTACATTCTCTAAGCAGGACTGGCACCTTGGGGCTGCTGATTTAAAATGTCTTCCAAGTTCAGCAAGTAAATATAGCATCTGCAGTCTAGTCTACGGGTGCGCACAAATAACTGGTAAACTTGGTCAATAACTAGTTTTGACTATTGCATCATGGGAAGCCAAATACAAAATATTAAGGTCAACAATTTGCAGCTACTCACACAGAATTTGCATATTTGTGCCATGCACAACGTATTCAGTTCACAGTATTATGAAATCGAACCTCTATGTGGCGTTTACTTTAAAACAGACCACTCCAAGACTCATTTTTCAACAGCGTATTCTTTTAAAATGAGGCTGCTGTGTTTGAGATCATTTATAGATGTCCTTCATTTTTTATCATCAAGCTAACACCAAACTGTAAGAAAAATACATGATTTCCATCTCTGAGCTTTACAGAACCCTGGGAATTCTGGCTGGAAGTCTTGTTTGATCAGGTTTGTCTGAAATATTACAGTTGATGTTTGTTAGGACCTGAATGAATGAAGATTTCCTTCTCAGTACATCAAGATGATTTACAACCTGTCCAGGGTGTTTCCCTCCTGAGCCAGAAAATCGCCCAGTTTTACATACTGCAGTCATTCCTGAGTTGAAGTGGGTATGTTACAGCAGGACAAAGACTAAAATGTGTAGGACAGGAGAAAGACTATATAATATATATAACTGGGCAGGGAGATATGGAGAAAGCAGAGGCTGCTGCTATATGACTGGGTGTGGAGCAGCGGTGGCTAAAGAAACACTTCTGGCCCTCATATGAATGCCATGCAGGCCTCACTGCAAGAAGGGGTTGATGCGAGGTGGTTGGCGCACTAGGAAATGGTATTTTGAGGATTGGGACATGAGTAATTGACTCTGGAGAACGCTGGAAAGCAGTTTTTTACAGATGTTTGGTTTGCTAAGACGTGTTTACCCATTTAAGTAAATATCTATTATACAGTAACTATTGTTTTTATAAACTACTAGATAAGCAACAGATACATGATGTAGAGATAAGAGTGCAGTTTAAAGGGTTAATAGTCTATTACAACAGCGTTACTGTATTACATTCACTTTTTTTTTTTTTTTCAAAATTAAAGCACTAACACTTCCAAGGTGATCTTCAATAAGAAGTGGAGCTACTGCAATTGTTGTCAAGCAATTCAACTTTATGGTTGACCATGGCTTCCTGGAATGGTGGTCATGAAGGTCTGACTTTACTCGTTCTCATCTCCGAAGGACTCACCTCTCTGTCGAACTGGGACAGTGGTGCATCCCCTATGTCCATTCCGCCACCTGAGGACAGGGAGCTTTCAGATGGAGAGGTCATGGTCTGGCGCTTGGAGCTATAGCTACCACCCGACAGCTCTCTCCTCAGAGCACTGCCGTTCTGTGAAGAGGAACCTGAGAAAGAGAGACAGAAAAGGGCAAACGTAACGACCAGGAAAGGAACATGATTCCTTTTTTATAGAAGTCAGCGTACTGTTCCCACTTGAAGTTTCCATGTTGCAAACGAGGCCTAAAAGATTACCCCTTACCCCAGATGGAGGGGATCAGTTAAGACACATCTGAAATATGAAATGTTGGGTCTTTGATGTTTATGCTAAAACTTAGAGAGCATAGCTGGCTTTAGTTTGTGGCAGATTTTGTACAACCTGCTTTTTAGAAGTCACATGTTAGCTGACACATGTGAATACCCAATGTGAATAAACCACATTTACAAGTCTGTGTCACCGAAATGAAGAGCTGAGTGTAGTTCTGAAAAGCAAAACGTGGACTCCGAACATGTCTTGGACGATCAGCGACAGTTGCGGAAAACTGAAAAATTCTGTAGTAACAATATTGCTTAGTTTGGTATCTCCAAAGAAAAAAAAAAAATACTGCAACTATTGCCCAGTCTTGGGCTAGAAAGAGATACAGGCCATTTGAAACCAGTGTTTGGCAGTTACATAGTGAGTTCTCTGCTAGAAGATTCACTCTGAAAACTACTGAAAACAGCAAAGCAGCCTTGTTTATTGGTGAAGAACCATCACAGCAATAAGCTAAACATGTTTTCTGACCCCTGACTGTGAGGAGTAACTGACGGTGATCATCAGCTTGTGTTGAAGTGAATTACTCACGTATGCCAAGACCACTGCTGGCGCTCATGGACCGGCCGGGCTCAGCCCGGGTTTTAGCCATGGACGGGATGCTGACTGAGCCACTGAAACCAGGTCGATTCTCCTGAGCACGAACATTCTACAGCAGAGCCACAAGAAGACCATTAGGCAGACAGAAGACACACGCACACACCGAGTGTCAGCAGAACAACGGATGAAAAGGCTTGTATGAAATGCACACGGTCTATAATGAAGCCTGGTGTTACTGACTGTACTGTGTGTATCGATAAGTCCTACCATGGGCAGATCCTTCAGGATCTGGATGCCATCCCCAGGCCCCATGTGAGCCACATGGTTGAAGTTGGTGGGGTTTGAGATCAGCTTATTTCTTTTCTCTGGGTCTCTCAGCATCTCCCTGAAGACACACAGGAGATACTACAGATCAGTGCAATACTTCACCCAAGAATGAACGCAGTGACTTTGGTTGCATAATTTGTTTGTTCGTGTAGGTCCACCACACTGGTTCTAGATAAGAGGACCTGCTGAATGCTGTAAATATGAATGTAAAACTGGAGCCCAATTGTTGATTCGAGATCTTCGTTGGTGGTCAGTTTCTCACCAAAAAGCTGCATCTTCACAGGATATTTTTAAATGGTTGTCTACTCTTAACCTAGCAGCGTCGCTGGTTCAAAAATTCTAGTAATGCTGCTGTGCCTGATATATTTGTACCAGTCCCACACATGCCCCTGCTAAGTAAGTGCCACTGCTGGTGACAGGTGATATCTGCACAACAGAAGTTTCTGGGTTAGAAACTGACCAGTGATGAATGAGGTGGTGCACATCTATGAAGAGGAACCGTGAGGTTGGTGCTTCTGATACATAGAATTGAACAGGGAATTTTCCACAGTTTTTGCACAGTTACATTTTTAAGGTTTTGGTGTCACGTTTTGACTTTTGACAAAAAAAAGTATTTCATGTTGAGTTAAACTTCAGTAAATAATCAGAAAGCACTAGTCAAAACTCTTAAGGCTTCACACAACGAACACAATGCTGTAAACTTCACAAAAGGCAAAACATCTAGAGGCATTTTTTCCATCCGAACTTCAGACAGTACAAACTGCAGAATATCCTAAAACACACAATCTGACAATGTCTCCAAATGCTAAATAATATTCTTTGCTCCTCACGAACCAGGCTAACAAAAAGCTGGGTATGATGCTTTCCATTTTGGTAAAGGGAAAATAAAAACAGAGTTTCACCATCACATTCACTATTGCCTAGCTTGAATGTCCCCGGCTCAATTTGAGCTGCTTTGGAGATGCTAGCACCACCAATGACAAAGCAGTTAGCACACAGTTTGTGTAAGTTTAGATGTTTGCCATGCTACTGGTTGATGAGTTCATGTTGCTACTAAAGGTTTGCAAAAAACAACAACAAAAAAAAAAACACTTTTGTCATTTTGTCACATTTTCACCCTCTGATAAATGACACTGGACGTGCACAAATAAATCATGGTCAGTGTATAAAGGCCTTTAGAGTCATACTAGCTTTTTCCTTTCACATGTGGCTTCTAGCAGATGCTTTAATCCAGAGGGACTTTCTGTTTTATTCATGTTACACAGGTAAGGGAACAGAGTGCTAGATGTCTTGCTCAAGGACTCTTCAGGTGGATCCTGTTACTTGCATGAACAGAATGAAATCCTAATCAGCCTTGTGGTGGGCAGCAGTGTTAACCCATTATATAACACCAAATGTTGTACTTCATGCGCTTCAAAATTACAGTGTAAAAAAATCAAGTTTAACCATTTAAAGTTAAGCACGTGTCTTTAACACCTCCACATCTGCACTCAGCACATTAGGTGTAATTATTGTGCACCGAATAAAATGACTAAACGTGTCCTGAAAGTGCTGCATTTTTTATTCTTTGTCATAATGTAGGAGATAGCTTAGTGGATAACACCACTCCCCACCACATGGCCATCAAATTTGTGATTCCCTGCTTGAGAAAAAACGCCACAAGACACCAAACAGGTGTGCAAGATGTCTAGCACTACTTTCTTTTACTACTATGTGTACAACATGATTACAATAAACGTAGCCCTGGAAAAACATATCAGCCAAAGGCACAAAATGTAATGTATGTGACAGAAAAAAGGCTGGTACAGCACAAATGATTCTAACTAGTTACATGTCTTATGTTGTCTTTTAGTGCTGACAACAGAATGACTGTAGAAAACATGATTTATTGCAGTTGAGTATGAAGGAAAAGGCAGTGTGCCAGCTAAAAAAAAAAATCAAAATAAAACAACGATATGTTGTTTAAGTCTGTGTGTAATGAACTGTGTCGTTTTCACATTGTCCTATGTGATGTAATCTTATCTACAAGTGATGAAAACAATTGGGTTAAGCCTTGTGAGAATATGAAGCAGAGATCGTCATAAATGACAGTTTGCTCTGCAGTAAGCCCCAAGACATGTGTAAAGCTTTCGGAGTAAATGAGACAGATGTTGTCTGTGTGTTGAGTTTGTGAGTACCTGTAAGTGTGTGTGTGTGTGTGTGTGTACCTCCTTTGTTGCAGTCTCTCCTCCTCAGGTATTCTAAAAGAGAAGCGCCTCTTGTTGTTCATACTGCGCACCATCTGCTTCCGGCTGTTGTCAGACACCTCTGGCACCACCAGCTCATCTCCCTCTGAAACACACACACACAGGCCAAGATTACAGACTGGGATTAGAACCCTCAAACATGCAACTTCTAACCAAAACATCTCACAAGGATTACGAAGGGTGTAGCCACTGCTACACATACCTGCGGTCTTGTTCCTGAAGTAGACAAGTCTCACCGTTTCTAAGCCCAGCAGATTCAGAGAGCCGTCCATGTTCAGCGGCCGGACCTGTGACAAGACACGTCATATCGTTTCTCATGTACACAGTAAGCTGCTCGACATTTTGCAAATCACTCATCATACATTAGTGGATCAAAGATAATGCATTCATTTTTGTGATTTGACATTTTTAACAGGTAAAACAAATCAATGCAAATAACGCAGCTGCGTTTTGTTGACTTCCTGTAGTCGCTGTGACATGCTGCCAAACTGAACCATCCTGACTAAGATGGCTTAAGATAAAGATGGAGTTTTAGGCCAGACTTTTACTTTTTGCTTTTTTAAAAGTTGCCTGACAGATCTTTGGGGAAAACAGAAGTAATCTGCACAGTTTGCAAAGTCAAATTTAACTTGTCTTTGACGTTTCATCCCAAAGCAAAACTACCAAATCTACCTCTACAGGTTCTTGCCAGTCAAAATCACATTAGCATGACACTTATGGGTGAACAAAGAAACCTTGATGTGACCAACACTTAAGTTTAATGCTCTGGTTAACTGGAGATTGTGCAATGAATTTCTGTGAGTAGCAGCAGTGAGAGAAACGCTGGCACAGGAAGGCAGATAATGAAAGGAGAGACTTCAGTTGCAGAATGCTGCAGCTTAACTGCTATTATTGCTGCCAAACTGTCCTGAAGTCTTTGTACAGTTCACTAAGACTGTTGAATAACAATGTAAAACGAATGTAGTTTTGAACATATGTAGAACAGCCAGTTCAGCACAGATGTGCCTTCACAGAACAGTTTGTCTAACCTTTTTGAGAGGGATGGTCTGAATCCATTCCATAGTGTTCACATCAAACACGTCCACTGCGTTTTCACTGTACACCGACAGGTAGGGGGCGCTGAAGCCTGCAGCGTGTCCAGGTAATACAACAAATGATTAAGTGATTCCATTTTGTTTTTTGCCTTTTTGTTTTATAAAGCAACACATCCTACAAGAAGTTCTTAAGAGAAAAAAATGTTACAACTAGAGCTACATTAACCTGACAAATCTACCCACAAATCACCATGATCATGTCTATCATAAAAAAGTCTGCAGTCATTTCTTCCTTTTTTTGTCAATTGCACTAAGAAGGAACTGAAAACTACTTTCACTGTATAATGAAACTCACTCCCTGGTTCATATGACAACTTTACTCAGTGGTGTTTGCACAAGGCCCTCATTTGAGGCTGTAAAATCTTGCGGGAGAAATTAGAAAGAAATGCCCAAAAGATTAACATTAACTACTTTTTAGGCCGTTCTAGATGTAACACTGACATTTTGCAGTTTAGCTCCTGCTGGTACAGACCTGTAGCCACTACAGAAAATTACAATCCATGTTAACAGTTAGTGATATACGCTTCCACCAAGCAAAGAGAGATGTTTTTTCCTCACAAATCGGTCCCACCCACTGGCATTTACGCCAATCAGTCATTACATTAACACCACCAATATTGTTTAGGTCCCTCTCAGGTCTGTGGTGCACTGAGAATCAGGATTAGCATTTTGTGCAAGAGTAGCTCCTCTTTGGGATCAGATCAGACAGGCTAACCTTCACTCCCCCACATGCATTAGTCACCCTTTTGCAAATTCACCACTTTTCTTTCCTTGGATCACTTTTCGTACTAAATCCACATGAGCTGTCAATTTGGAGATGCTCTGTAGCCATCACAATAAGGCTCACTCACTGTTCCTGCTTTCAAGACGTTACCTTCAAGTACTGACTGTTCACTTGCTGCCTAATATATCCCACACCCCTGAGAGTCACTGACTTTTCCTGTCAGTTGTGTTAATGTTCTACTGTACCGTTAAGACGTCTGACTAACTAAGAAAACATGCATTGTGAAACATCCCCATCCTTCTCTACTGATCAATCTCTTTGCAATACAGCTAGTCGGGTTCACTTACAGCATGCTGTGGGTGCAGCGGGCCACATCAGCTCCTGCTGGCGTGAGCGTCGGCCATGTGTGTCCACATACACGCCGAGGCAGCTGAAACACAGCAGCAGCTCCTTGCTAGATATCTCTACAGCACACATTGCATTCAGGCCCTGCAGTCCAATGAAGGCCAGTGTGTGGTCCTCAGGGTGCAAGAGACTGACATGAGGGGTGTCGGAGTGCACGCTGTAGCGCATGAACCCTGCCTGGTAACCCACAACCAGACGATCACTCAGAAGCGCCATCCATTCGACCTGTCCTGGCACCTGGTATGTGTAAGGAGGTAAAGGAAGGAAAGAAGGGAGTTGAGCTTACATAGTTGCATTTTGCATCATACATTTCTTCTGCTTTAAGGGCAGTGCAAGGAAAGACAGTATTCAAATTTGGAATTATAAATAT
>JBBPDA010000152.1:12932349-12948038 GCA_037974385.1 Arnoldichthys spilopterus | reverse complement strand
TATATATATATATAAAAACGAATGAATGAATGAATCTTTGAGTTGTTAACAGTATAGGCCATAGTTCACGGGTTTAATTATTGAGAACATTATTTTTTCCTCGCAAACACTTTGTGTGTATTTTTTTTTTTTTACAAATGAATCAAGGTGAAATGTAAAAAAATGGCCCAATTACCATTTTTGACATTTAATATTTCCAAAATTCATATTTCTAAACTAGTTCCAATTCTACAATCTTTATTATCCCCAAAAGGTAATTTGTTGTGCATCCAGCAGACAAAACACACCCATAAAACTCATCCAACAGTCAACATAAAATACATAAAATAAAGAAACAAACATACACAACACCAGAACAATCATAAAGACCATAAGGACACAACAAATATAAGTAGTAAATCTGCATTAGAACACTCAGTTTAGAGTAAGGCCAGGGACAAATATCTACTTGTTCTATGTTTGCTGGAAGCAAATCCATGGCCAGATGGCAGCAGTGTAAACTCTGAAAACAGAGGGTGGCAAGCATCATCCAAGATGGCCCAAGCCTCCTTAAGACCCCTGTTCCTGTCCAAAATTGGGGAGGTTAACTAGTGCAGAACATCCTACTTGTTTGCTGCAAATTAATAGCAGTTAAATAAATACTTGCAAAAATAATTAAAGTAACTGAGCTTCAAAAGCACCCTGAGCTTTGTTCAGTTCAATCTAAATGTACACTGAATTCTAGCTCTTCAGCATATCAGACATTACTAAAGCCACTACCCACTCTACAAACGCACACTCTGCTGTTTCTAATGCATTCGTTACTGAAACAGATGGAATACTAAACTCCCAAGGTTCACCTGAATCTCTCGCAGACGTCGGTGGCGACCTTTGCTTTTGTTGACCTCATAGCAGATGATCTGGCGCTTCATGGCCACACACAGGCAGGTGAGGGTGCCATTGCGCAGTGTTCCAGATACCAAGGCCTGGCAGCCTTTAGTGTCAGGCAGCTTGAAGGAGTCCATCTCACGGCCATCGAGGCTGGCCATGGGGATCAGCCGCACATGACGGTTCCTGCCCGAGATGACGGCCAGCAGCTG
Organism: Arnoldichthys spilopterus; assembly: GCA_037974385.1. NCBI lineage: Eukaryota > Metazoa > Chordata > Actinopteri > Characiformes > Lepidarchidae > Arnoldichthys > Arnoldichthys spilopterus. The sequence goes on along the minus strand of JBBPDA010000152.1, from coordinate 12,946,959 downwards.
CTCGGAGGGCAACAGCTCCACATGGTGCACCTTCTTGTTGTCACCCACACGGATGATCTCTGAAGAGAGGACCAGGGTGAAAGTTTAGAGATGAATGTAGAGATAAACAGGGTCATTTCCGCAACGTCAAAACACACATTACCCCAACTCCGACGTCTCTGCTTTTGCTACACCCAGTATTTAAAGATGCCAAATTATCTCCAAATACTTGCTATAGTGCATTCAATCATATACGTACATTTACTTTTCTTTTAAAAGTAACACCATCATGCCAATTACTAACAAACAACTTAGTTGAGTAATCATTGCAGCTCAGGTCTGAATACGTGAACTTATGCTTCTACATGCTGCTACATTCTTCCAGCCCCCTGTGTCAATGTTTACGATTCACAGTACTGTATTTTTGCTCATCAAGCTACCTCGCACCTGGTGGTCCCATAACTGCACTGTCTTTGTTTGTACCTGTCTGTCTTTGCACTGTCTTTGCACTGTCCTGCAATGTTTGCACATCTTTGCACACAATGCACTCTATGTTGTTAGTTGTGTAGTGTTTGTGGTCCTGTGTTTCAGCACCGTGGTCCTGGAGGAACGTTGTTTTGTTTAACTGTGTACTGTGTGAACTGTATATGGTTGAAATGACAATAGAAGCCTTGACTTGAATTGAATACTGAAATTATATGTATCTTTGGTGCATATTAAATGTTTATATGAATTTTTAGTATGCAATTTTAATGCACATTTAGGATGCACTGCTAGTACACACACTAGGGGTTTTGCAGTATACTTGCTATTGATGATTATCATTTTTTGTTTATTAAATATCATGGTTTTGTGCTATTAACGCACATACAATAGTACCATCATAATAATCCGGCTGCAGCAACTATGTGGTTCACGCTCCAACAGTAAGTGGCAGATGAAAGATTCCAAAGTGTATGACATTCGCATTATTTTTATCTCAGTTTTATATCCCACATTTATCATAAACCCTCGCTAAAATGGCTAAAATGTTGGTATTGCTTTGACGCATCGTGTGTGCCTGACGTTTGAACAGGACAAGATTTACTATGCAGGAGAAACGGCATATATGACCGCATATAAAACAGTACACGTTACAAAGGCTCTGAGTGTAAAGGTCATTGCATATGGGCTCAATCTCCATTTACTGCATCTGTTACCTCAAGAGTTGGAACATATTAGAGCGTCCAGTGTTTAACACGACACTATACAGTATACCTTTGTCTCAGGCAAACATATGCATACATACTGTGACTATGGCAACGAGTTCTTTTGGCCATGATAATTGTGTAAATGTCATATCATGGCGGCCCAAGATGTCCAACAATGGAGCACAACTTCCATAGCAGTGGTTAAAAAAGACGGCCCCTCGTTTTTGCTCGATATCAAGGATAAGGCAAAAAAAAAAAAAAGGCTGATTGGAGAAAAACTTAACAAAGACGTTTACCATCTTTCGTGACATGGATGACGTAAAGGCCTTCCTCATTGCCAAGGGCCACACGCTCATGATCTAAAACAAACAAGAACACCTCAATTTAGTGCCTAAACTCACCCACATCACCATGACATGTTTGGTGTTAAACACTGCCGTACCTATAATAGCAGCGGTCAGAGTGGTTTTGATTAAAGGCAGTGTGCTGTCGTAGGCTTCTTTAGGCACATAGACTAAACGCTCCTTCAGCTTGTTCTTCTTGAGGATGCGGTGCAGTTCGTTAAGCATCCCCACCCACTTGGTGCGTTCATGGTCACTGTCGGCCAGGATCAAGATGGACGTCTTCTGGCTAGAGGAAGCTGACAACTGAGAAGCGGTTACCTGAGGAGAACAGAAATGGCCTTAGACATGACAGAAAGAGAGAAGTTCAATATAAACTCACCATCCTCTTTACTAGAAACACCAGTGCTGTGCTTCCACACATGACCGTGCTAGGACAGGAGTGGTCCCACACAAAAAAGCCATTCAATCTGAAACGTGGTTCTGTGTAGGGGACTGTAATGTCCCAATGTTCAAAACACTTTCAGGAACGGAGTACAACCATTTTCATTCAGCATTTCACTTGTGCAGCACTAAATCAAATGACCCAGGCCTAATAATGCTCTCTCTGTGAAGAGACACACAGTTTATCAGTGCTATCAGTATTGACAATATCCCCAATACTCAAAAAACCACTTTAGAAACCAATCACTGACGAAGAGCTAGAACATAAATACAAATTTTGTTTGAAATGAGAACTCTGTTTAAGTTAGTGGCAAAATACAGAACTAGAATATATCTGCACTACTACTGATTTTTCCCCCCAAATAAACATTCTAAAAAAGAGAAAAGTTCAGAATGAATCATGCGATCAATTGACAAAATCTAGCACCAAAGAGCAACCATTTAGCTACATTTTGCGATTTTTCTAGATGATGTAACAAACTTTCATAATTAGGTCATCATACCTCACATACAGACGAGTGAAAATTGTCAGGTCTGTGCATGCGTGAGATAGAAATTGATTGGAGGGAACCGCTAATGTGAGGCTACTGTCCGTGCATGCTTGGTATGATTAGCCATGTTGTTCTCGCAGCTCTCTCTCATGTACCTCTGACTGTCATTAAAGGTTGTTCATGTCTGAGCTCTAGATTTTCTGTTTAAGGCGATGGCACTGGAGTAGACATTTCTAAGGACCTCTCTCACTAACAGGTTGAAGGAAATTTGGAAGGATTTTGGAAGATATTGGTAAAAGAGGCCCACTGTTATTTCTGTAAAGTCTCTATTTATTACCAAAACAAGCATCAATGACACAGCTGAGATAAAAACAAATTAGAATGTTTAGCGTTACATGTTAATTTAAGTGGTGTGCACATTTTTTTTTTTGCACAAAATTATAGTATGGACCACAAGTGCTACCAGTGGTATTAATGGAAGAAAGTCAGGAGCCCTGACAATGTGATTTTGCAGAAACTGATATTGGCTTGATATGGATCCATCGACTGAACCCAAAAGTCAATTTAAAACACAACATTAAATCATTCAAAGCTACATGTGCATACACACATGCATGCAGACACACTTTCTTACTCTGAATATGCAGGGAACATCCTTCCTGTTGGCGTGGATGACATCTGAGGCCAGGACTGAGCTTACTGAAAACTCTTCATCCCTGAGTAAGCAAGCGATTATAGATGAACATCATCAGTAAAAATCCCTTAGTGTGTGTGTGTGTGTGTGTGTTCACACTGTCTAACGAAAGGCCTTTCTCACCTCATATCAATGACCTGGCTGACCATTACATTGGGCTGGGTGGTCTTGCCTTCGGCCAGCTCATAGAGAAAGAGTTTAAAGTCACACACCACAGCCAGGGACCTCTGCCAGCCCTTCTTCACACCAGTGGGCTTCGGCACCTGAAGGAGAGCAGATGACCGAGAGTCAGGGCAGCATACAATGCATGAACGTATCAGTCACACCTACAAGAAGTTTAAATGTAAAACCGCTTTACTTTACTGCTGTGAATGCATCAATAACCACTCAACACTGGTTCTGAGGTGTTCACTACAGCACCACTGGTGCCCTCTACTGGAAAAAAATGGTCAGTCCTTACTGATGCCATACACAGGGAGGGAGTCATGAACACCACTTTTTTCCACACGACTCACCCGGACGTGGCCTTCGTAGGCAGTGCCGATGCCCCTCTGTGGGTCGATACCCAGTGGACCCTTGGTCTGGTCAGGAGGAACTGGGCAAACAGCTGGGGCCTTATCCGCACAGGTCACGTGACAGGAGAAATTACACACTGGAAAAAGACGAAGGTGTGTAAAAATGATCGGGGACATTACATCTATTCAACATGAAGAACAGAGAATCATATCCACCTCCACAGCATAACGGCCACTGTTGAATATGATGGGTTTCCTTTATCATTGTAACTACATTAAGTTAATAGACAAGTTTTACATTCGCTCTCACCTTCGCAGGTGCAGCCCTGTCGCATGATGCCAACCATCAGGGAGGTGCACTGGTTACACTTGGTGGGGACGCTGAAGGACTTCACCACAAACTGATGGGCCTTGGGCTGTAGTGCAGAGAACCATACACATAATGCTACCGTGTCTGTGCTTTTGGTGTCTGTTTCTAACACAGCCTCATGAAAAGCAGGTATAACTTTTCTTTACATTTACGTTCACCTTCACCACATCACACAGGTACAATTTGTTTTATTGTGAATCTAATTAACGATCTTACTTTAGGAGAAGAGTGGCCTAGGCTGCTGTAACCGGATTTCCCAGTCGGAGTTTGAAGACGTGATGACTGGTCCACCAGCTGCAGAAGATACACAGCATACTCACAAACTCATTCCCTTTAGGTTTTATCGGACAAGATTCTCCTGTAGGGGGAGCTATAAGCTTTTGTGTGTGTTCCTGAATACTCAGATCGCATGCGTCAAAGGTCCAAAAATACCCTATGTAAGTACACACAAGCGGAATACACTAAATGCTGATAACACTGCAGTACAACAGCTGTGCAATGATACAAGAAATGTTTACTATCGGTGCAAACATTCTTCAGCTACGCGCGATAAGAGAGCAAGGTAACACGGTTGCTCGATCTCCTGCTCATTTTTCAGGTATGTGTTTTGTTACACCACAGAAAGTCAAGGAGAAATAGGACACTGCTTCAAAAGAACTGAAGTCTGGCAGTGTCAGTCGTGCTTAAGATCAAGTCTAAACTACATTGCTACTAAATGCATCAGTGCATGTGAGTGATTTGCCAAGGAAGCAACTGAGAAGGCAGGTAGTGTGTCTGTAACTGCGTCGTGACGTCATCTGTCTTTGTTTTGACAGTACACATGGGTCATGAACCAGCTCATAGTTCAGTGGTTACCTCAATGGGCTCAAGGTCACTGGTGGTGGAGGGTGAGCGAGAGCGAGATATGCGGCGAGATTTGGAATCCTCGTCCCGCGATGGAGTGTTGGACGGAGTGAAGTCAGCGGAGTCAAGCTGGAGAGAGAGAGAGAGAGTGTGAGAGAGAGAGAGAGAGAGAGAAAGAGAGAAAGAGAGAGAGAGAGAGAGAAAGAGAGAAAGAGAGAAAGAGAGAGAGAGAGAGAGAAAGAGAGGGAGAGAGAGAGAGAGAGAAAGAGAGAGAGAGAGAGAGAGAAAGAAAGAGAGAGAAAGAGAAAGAAAGAGAGAGTAAGAGAAAGAAAGAGAGAGAAAGAGAAAGAAAGAGAGAGAAAGAGAGAGAGAGAGAAAAAGAAAGAGAGAGAAAAATAATGTCAAAATAATGAGGAAGAACAGATTTGAAGAAAAGGTTCTAGGAAGATTTTAGCATTCACAATTCCCTCCGATGCAGCTGATCCCTCAAGATCTGTCTGGAGTCCAAAACTCGCCTCTTTAGTTTGTACATGGGTTAACAAGGCTGTTTGTTGCGGTGCAGTTTGGTTTTTATAGCTCTTCGTAAGTCATACAGAGGTCTACACCACACTGACAAGTCTGCACCACCTTAATGAAGAGCTGGATGTGATTTGAGTGGGTTGAGAGTTCTGGGGATGTCCGACTGTTAAGTGTTTGCTAGTACTGTTCGCGTTACAGCCCGGGTTCTAAAAGAAGGATAACTTGGACACCAAACACGTCTTGGCTGATCAGCTCCATTTGGCCTAAGTGTAAAACTGTGTACATTTGATTGAACTATTTATTTAACCCAAAGCATTAACACGTGTCCAAAACTAAACCCTTGCACTTATACCTGAATGAGAACGGGGTGCATTAAGTCCAGTTCTGTTTACAGAAATCACACCCACACGGAGAAGAAAACAAAGAAAAGCGCAGAGCGACCAAGCTTCAGTCCAAGACTCCGAAAGGACACAATGCACATAGAAAAAGCCCACACACCCACCCCACATGCACAGCACAGGGGTAAAGAACACAGCCAACCGCAAACCCACTTACCACATAATAACAGAGGAACAAAAGTGAGTGTAAATATGAAATGACACTTGATTTAAAATGCAAAAAGAATGTATCGTAAGTGGGAAAGGCCGATCACAATCACAAACCTCAGAGAAGATTTTATGGTAAGTTTTTCATGCAGTACAGTTTACAGCACAGATACAACTAACACCCATGCAGAGAGCATGAACACGAGCAAAGAACAGACACCTCCTCTCTTCCAGGGTCAATGAAACCATTAAAGCAACAGCTTGGCGACAACTTTACCCATGAAGTTTGCTTCTTTAGTTTTAACTGGCGCTATATGGCTAATGTAGCAGGGGCGTTTACACACCAAGGGAAGTTTATACACATTAATGAAGACCATGCATGTCGAAGCCATTACAGTCTGCCAAATGATGCTGACTATTTTATTGGTTAATGCTACACTGTAATCTAAAAAAAGACAAAAAGTAACAAAGATGCACATGTAACACAGTAGAAATTGTGAATTTTGACTGTACTATTGTCCGGTTTAACAGATAACAGCATGTCTGTGTCAGAAACCATAGAAGTAAGTCTGGTTAAGGTTGCTCAACATGCAGACACGCAGTTTGCTCAGTGCTAAGTGATGTACATAAGCTTCCATGACTTTGTAGCTTTGAGCCTTGTAGTTTCCAAGTAAAAACTAAAGAAGCAACTATGGACACCAAGCAAGTACTGAGCAATAAACTACATCAGTGTGAAGGGAAAACACATATTTCACAAAACTAGTGTTTTAACCCACTCGGAAAACCAAAGTGAACCTTACACGTCGGCCTTTGCTTCCTGGACCGCAAGAAGGTGAGCGCTTTGAAAGGAGAGAGTACAAAAAAAAAACAAAAAAAAAACCAACAAAAAACACATCATTATTTTGCACAGTGACAAGCGCAGGAAAGCGTCTAAGCTGAGGGTATAATGCTTTGAGGAACTGCTAAAAGAAAGCAGAGTGGTGGAAGAACAACACGCTGGGACGTGTTATCAAGTTGTCGGATCTCTGGATGTTCTCCAGGCCTACAGCACAAAATGAGCAGTGTGTATGAGAGAATGAGGCAGGAGTCACTAACAGAAGGGGAAAAAAAAGGGGGGGGGGGGCTTTGAATAGGCAATCTACTCATGACACGCTTAGTTACTTTACACCTTCAACAGCTGAATCAGGGATAAAGAGGAAAGAAAGGAGCAAAAGTCAGGCTTGTTTGGATCTTAGGGCAGATGTGCATAAGGGTGTGCATGTACATGCCCACATTCTTGCAAAAGCACAAACAAATCATACTTGGCCTTTTGTGATGGGCTGCTGGAATCAAAGGGTTCAGGCCACAGTGTAGTCTACTGACTCCTTTCCAATAGCAGCAGAATGAGTAAGCCTGATGGACTCAGAGACTGACTTTTGGCTAGGTTGGACATTAGGAGGGGTCATACATCCTGGCTTTGTTTAATGAATATGTGTAAAATGTGTGTAAATAATTTTTTTTTTTTGGGGGGGTGGGGGGGTGGGGGGGTTTCTACATATGGTTAAAAATAAGGCCCTGCCCACACGGATGTTCATTTGGTTCACTGGGTGTGTGACTTCAATATGACTTTACATTTGAGTTCGTCTGTTCAGTACCAGTAACCAGGCAGTCCAGACTATTTTTACCTGCGGGGTTTGAGGTTCATCCTTCATTTGAGTCGCAAAATATGGATCAACCAGTTTTATTAGACCTTAATCTTGATCTCCTAATGTTAAAAATCCTCCTGATTCCTTGACAAACTGGAATTATTAGTATGTTTAATATGTAGTTGTTGTTTTTTTCCTTTTACAATTTCTCCTCGTGAGGACTGTCTACGGATGCTGCACCCCCCCCTCCCCCTTTTGGTTTGTTGATTATAAATTATTATTTTGAATCTAGTATTATTTCATATTGAATTATATTAATATTGAAAAAATCCTCCTTATTCAGCCAAAACATTGCTGCCAATACTGGGCTCACCCTCTGATTCAAGAATGATAGGATAAATGCGGTTCTCCAGAGGTTTTAACTGACGCAACGCAACAAATTATGTTTCCTTGGCATTTATGGAGATTTCAGCCGAAGACGATGCCAAGAAAAAGATGGTGACCATTTTTTTTCACGCCTTCCGAACAAGCAGATGAGAGCCCATGTGGATGGTCTGATTTACTACAATGAGCAGGAAAATGGACGGTGGTTGATCTGTGCTCATCTGAGGCCACAAATGTCAGAAAAACACTTGGTTAAGACGTTCGTGTGAACAGGGCCAAACACTGCAATATCAGGGTATCAACACGTTTGTGCATTCGTAAAGATGACAGGTGCCAGAAGGGTTCTTAACAATACAGAAGAATCTCTGGTTTCATGTCTGCATGAGTGATATTTTTTATGTAGTAAATTTCATTCACTTACACATAGTTTGTCTCACTTTCTATCTCTCAGACTCAATCTCTCTTGCTAGTGCTTATGCAGGCTCATGTTTGCACCGTTTTCTTATTTTCTGGTACTGTTAGCTACATTCAAAACAGCTAGTGTTTAAGAGGTGGGTAAACGTCGTCTGAACGAAAGCATGATGATGAGAAGAATGTGCTGGGATGAAAGAAAGGTTATTGGGGATCTTTCCCTTTGCATGTTAAGTAACTGAATTGTGTAAAGAAGCAGCAAGAAGAACTTTAGAGCAGTGAGGCTAACATTAGGTTAAATGTACGATACCTCTCTTCGATTAGCTGATGTTTATGTTTTGCATAAGTTTAAGCCTGTTGGTTGCTTTAAGTACTGCTGTGGTTCTTGGAATATTTTTTGGAACTGAACCCTGCTCTTCCATCAGATCAGACGTTTTTGGGCTCCTATTTTGCTACTGAGGCTTAAAAAGAGCTCTTATGGCACCTTTATTTTTGCTGTGAGTGTTCTGTGGAATAGATCTGCAGGAGATAAGAGCGCTACGCTTTTGCAGTGGATCCAGAAATAAACTTACATCTTCCCAAAACTCAATTAAAGAAGAAGATGATGAAGAAAATGAGTCCTGATGGACAACGCAAGGAGAACAAAACAGAAAACATGATGAGTAGCGTACAGATTAAATCATATCAAGAACATCTGAGAAAATAAGACATGAAGAAGGGCTGGTCAGTCAAAACATATTTCAACTGGTCATAACTGACCTAAAAAATCAGGGCAATGTCCACAAGTTTCTCATAAAGCTTGTCATCATGGTGAAAAGATAAAAAAAAAAACTCACATCAAACTGGTCCAGTGCAGAGGTGGGAGCGTTGAGGAAGGCCAAGAAGGAGTTCTGAGAATCTTGGTGCTTGACACCTGAGAACAAAATCAGTTCAAGGTCATGGTTTTGTAATTTTGAGTACAAAAATTATTTGGTAATTACAAACAAACAGGAAAACTGCTGACACTTAAGAGAAGCCACTGGACTGCACCTACCCACTGACTTCTATTATAAATGTGTTTTGAGTCAGTGTTTGTCTCTTATTTCTACAGATAAACACTGAAATGACTGTGTGATAATAAACTGCAGCTACAGACACGGCAGATTGAGATAAAGTTAAATGCTCTTTTCCTTAAGGGAATTAAAAACACCACATGTGTCCCAGCTCGGGCACTACTAAGGTACACTGCACTGTTGATAGCTGCCCACTGCTCCACGTGTGCACGTGTGACGGATTAAAAGCAGAGGTCATATTTGTTGGAGCACTTCAGTGTTTTCACAATGACAAATATTAAAACACACACACACACACACACACACACACACACACACACACACACACACACACACACAACATTTACACACAGAAATATATACACTGACCCCTCCTATGACGCAGATCCTCCATTTCTTTCCGCAGCCTTTCAATCTCAGCAAGCAGCTCCTGGTTCTTGCCCTCAGATTCCTGAAGTTTACTGACAGACACAGAAAACGAATGAAGGTGATAATCAACTCCTAGGTAAGTCTAAATTAAGATCTCCAGCCATAGCACTGTCCTGATGTATTCCCTGCCCCTATAACCCCTTTTAACCCAGAGAGCTTTAATCCTACCACTCAGTGGAGATGTTGGAGGCTTTAACTTTGTTGAGCTCGTCTTGGATGGTCTGTTTGGCTCGGATCTCAGCATCCAGCGCGGACTGCAGCTCCAAGCGGGCAGACATGTCTAGCTTAGCAAATCTCCGCATCTTCCATGGCATGTCCTGATAAGAGGAAAAGGATCAGTTGGGAGCAGAAATCATCAGTGAGATACATATGGATAAAGAACAAAGAGGATCTCAATGAGTGGTCTGCATTGCCCCTAGCTAATGCTAAACCTAAAACAAGTAGGAGCTCATCCTATCTCAACAAACTGGCTGCGGCATCTTTGGCTGATCACATTTGTCAACCAAATGCATTATTACTGCTCTGTGGTGCAATGGATAGTGCACTGGGGTTCTAGGCTAATGTTTGAAACCATTCAAAGGTTGTGGGTTCCAGGCCCACCAGAGTCGTGGTTTAGGCAGTGGTGGCCTAGTGGTTAGGACATTGCCTTTCGAACCTAAAGTTGCAGGTTTAAGTCCTGGCCCGGGCACTACTGAGGTACCCTTGAGTAAGGTACCGTCCCTCTACACTGCCCCCTGTGCAGTGTTGATAGCTGCCCACTGCTTAACTGATGAGTTAAATGCAGAGGTCACATTTCATTGTGGTGCTTGAGTGTGTTCACAGTGACAAATAATCACTTTACTTCTGGTAAAATGGTAAATCTATGAAAATTGTGCATTATATTTTACTTAACACATTATGCATGGGACCTGGGCGTACTGAACAGCGGGAAAAAAAAGTCCTTAGTAACTCCCAGTAACATCCTGTCCTTTCTGATGATACTAAAACACTGAGTCAAGCCTAATCCGGATCTAATATTTTTCGCTTCAAAAGGAGCGCTTGCTATTTGAGGCACTTCACTTAAGAGCGTCTAAAATAGACTAAAACACTCTCCATCCCTTAGAAAAGAAATGGACAGCTACCGATATTACATCACAGTGTGAGTGTGTGCTATTTCAGGCTAGACTTGTTACAGGATTGGCTAAGATTCATTTTTTCCAACCTTTCCGGCACTGTTATGCTAAATTGTACCCAGACATGAAATGTATAGAAAGAAGAGAGAGAGAGAAAGACTGAGAAAGACACTTACTGTCCCTCTGGCTCCCAGGCTGGTGTTCCTCAGTCCCTCCAGCTCCTCTGTCATCTTTGTGGCTAGTGCTTGTAGGTAGCCTCGGGCGTCCTTCTCATCACTTACCCTAAGTACATACACACAAAAACACATGTATCTCAGTTCATAGTCATTTCTAGGTTTCCTAGAACATCCTATATTGCTAGTCTGGTGACTGTGTAATAAAGGGCAGCTGCAGGTAGGGGGCTCCACTCACCACTGAATGATCTCGGTGATCTGGGCTTCCCAGTGGGCCACACTCTCCTTCTTATCAACCAGCTCCCTCATCTCCTCCTCCAGCTGCCTGTGGCTACCGTTTAGCTTCTCGTACGTGGAGCTCAGCTAGAATCAGAGAGAAAACAATGTGCTTGAGTAAGGAAAGGTGAGAGGAGAAAACATCACAACAGAATGGCGACACGAAGGAGTGGTAAAACAGTCCAATAACCAAAGAGCAGAGAGGACGGTGCAATGAAGGATGAAAGAAATACGAGCTGACACACAGTAAAGACAAAAGAGAAAAGGAGTGAGAGGTGGACAGCGCACAGAGAGAGAAAAGGACTAGAGGATAGAAAGAGGAGGGAAAAAGCAGATAAATGTAAAGACAGGATGCAAGAAGGAGAAACAGATATCAGTTCAAATGGTCACTTATAATGTATCAAGCATCAAGCATGTTGCTTAAGGAGAGAAGCCAAGCTAACATTCATTGATGGAACCAACTTCATAAACAGCAAATCTGCAAAGCTGAGTATAATCTGCAACCTTGAAGTGAAAGTGACCACGTCATTGTGAACACACTCAAGCACCACAACGAAATGTGACCTCTGCATCACACGTGCACATGTGGAGCAGCAGGCAGCAATCAACAGCGCCCGGGGAGCAGTGTTGCTTAAGGGTACCTCAGTAGTGCCCGGTGCCGGGACTCGAACCTGCGACCTTCAGGTCTCAAAGGCAGCGTCCTAACCACTACGCCACCACTGCCCCTAACTTTCTCCACCCCATTACATCCCCATACAATGTGCATTACTGCTGTCTGCACTACCACATACTTAATGTGTATTGCCTGTCTTCAAATAACCTGTACATGACTAGTAAACTGTATATTTTGGATTGTATATTGTAAACTGAATGTTGCATTGTCTGGAAATAATACGTACATTGTATATTGTCGGAAAGTATAGTATTACAATTCCCCAGCAAATTAAACAGCTTACACTGCAGGGGCTCTTATGTGGCCCCACACTTCAATGCACATAACTATTCAACTTACATACAACCTTCCTGGTGGTAAACAAATAACTTACCATATTAACAGAATAACACTTAGAGGAATAGTTCAGTCAAGAACGTTTATGTTGCTAACAATGAATGAAAGCCAGTAGTAACCCATTAGCATTAATCCAATGATATGCCAAGTGGTGAATATTATCATCCACTTTCATCCACAGCAACATTAGCATGGCTGAATAATGCACCTCTATACTTAGGGCCCATGAAATTGACTTAATGTTCCAAAATAAAGGAACTGACGTAGCATGTGAACAACGCTTAGCCTACAAAATATACCATTCAAATACAGAATGCATCGTTCGCTGACTGGAACGGTTTTCTTGAGGTCAAACAACAAATGACAGAGACTATTTGTCATTGTGAACACACTCAAACACCACAACAAAACACAACCTCTGCATTTAACCCATCACACGTGCACACGTGGAGCAGCAGGCAGCTATCAACAGCACCCGGGAGCAGTGTAGTATGGCGGTACCTTGCTTAAGGATACCTCAGTAGTGCCCCCCCAAGCCCATATTAATTTTGATTAAAATGTGATTCTTTGCTTAAAATAAAATTCTTAAAATTAGTAGGTTTTTTTTTTTACCCAGAACCACTAAAATTACTAAAAAAAATCTGATTGTTTTATACTTAGGGATTGAAGATTAAATGTAATGTGTAAGATTACTAATTCACAAGCCCTGGTTTATTATACTTTACCATTATTGAACTCCTCCAATTTAAGAAAAAGCATCAATATTGGTGCCTAGTGGTTAGGGCACTGTGCTGGGGACCTGAAGGTTGCAGGTTCAAGTCCCAGCTCAGGCACTACTGAGGTACCCTTGAGCAAGGTACCGTCCCACTACTCTGCTCCATGTCTTGGAAGTCGCTTTGGATAAAAGAGTCAGCGAAATGAATAATTGTAAATTGTAAATTGTAAATATACAATATAATTAAAATTGCAACCATCACAATTTGAAAATCGCACTCTTTCAATTTGACCCTCTTTGACACCTGGTAACTGTGTGGACCACAGCATGATTTACATCATTTTCATTCTCATTAAACCATTCAGTGATGTCTTGTGCCCTGTGATTGAGGGCACTCTCCTCCTGGGAGAGAGCACTCTCGTCAGGATTACAATGATCAGTCAGAAGATCTTTGTATTGATTTGCAATGACCCTCTAAGGGGAAAGGGGACTGAAACCCCTCCATTCTTTATGGCCGCTTCTGCCATCTGTGGCCCAATAGTGTGTCTCCATAGCTTCTTTAATCACTTAGGTCTTTTCCTCTTACCATCTTGATCCAAAAAAGGTCAACTGGGCCTTTTCAGCATTTAAACAAATGCCACAGAGCAATGAAGAGATTACTTCACTGGACCATGCAGTACACCTGTCTGGAAGCATCTGCACTCGTTAACGTTCTCAATCTACAGTAGCGGGCCCTTTCACAATGATGAGGAGCGTTTCAGCTCGGAATGCTTTATAAATGAGCTGCATTACAGGGCAAAGAAAGAATATCGGCCTGGTGCAGCCTGTTTAATTCGAAGAAATAAAAAAGAGGTTGTAAAATAGTCATATAAACATATTAATGTGGTTAATATGATATATATATATATATAAGATTAAAGAATTTAACTCTCATGTAGATAACGTGTCCTGACCTGCTCAAAACAAAAATACTTAACATCAATTTATTCACTTAGTGGATCAGTCTGTTCCTCAACCACTTCCACATGGGCATATGCTGTGACAGCTTTACTCAGAAAATAACACTGTAATCTCCCCGTGTATTAAAGGTCTTGCAGGTATTTTTATTAAAAACATGATTTCTAATAAGTGTCCCATTCAAAACCAACAGCCCTTTTATCTTCAGCATATGTAAAACCAAAACGTTATTTGACTTGGGAGCCACCACCTCCTTAAATTTTTCCCTTCTATCCAAGACAAACAGGGGGCCATCCAACAGGCAGTATCATTAGTACGTGCATTTGGGGTTATGATAACTCTGCAAGAATGTACAAGAATGTGAGGCTTGTAGAGAAAATACCAGAGATGGGAAACAGAAGGTGAGGATGGAGTGCAAAATGAATATATTATAATACACACACACACCAACACTCACCAACACACACACCAACACACACACACCAACACACACACACCAACACACACACACCAACACACACACACCAACACACACA
>JBBPDA010000152.1:12918776-12932249 GCA_037974385.1 Arnoldichthys spilopterus | reverse complement strand
CCAACACACACACACACCAACACACACACACACCAACACACACACACACCAACACACACACCAACACACACACACACCAACACACACACACACCAACACACACACACACCAACACACACACCAACACACACACACACACACACCAACACACACCAACACACACCAACACACACGCACACACACGCACACGCACGCACAATATAACATGCATTTATGTATGTAGTAGTATGTAGAATGTGACATTTATTTGAAATCAAACTACTGCTTTAAGAGCTTCTCTCTTTTCTTCGAAACAATGGAATATTTTTACCTTTTAACATTTACATATATTGATCATGGTGCTATATATGGACCTAGATAAGTTTAGCTCACCTTCTCTAGCTCACTGTTGAGTTTCTTGTTGTCCTCCATCAAAAGCACTCTTTCCCGCTCGTACTTCTGCTTGCACTCAGCTTCAAACTCCTCACGTTCACTTTGACTAATGCACACACACACACAAAGCAATGTCCTTTATCACCTCCATTATCATCATCTCCATCACCAGCTCCATCATTAAACACGCTGAACAGAGACATAACGGCTCTGTGTATGTCGTCAGAGCAGCAAAGAGATAACGTTTCCATTGACTGTTCTCTTGCTGAAGTACGAGATAATTACCAAACAAAGCACACGACTTACCAAATTTCAGCTGAAACTAAGGTATAATACTTTTACTGCTGGAGTATTAATACACTGCATTTAGTAGGGGTGTTACATTCTGATCTTGGAGAGACAGCGTCCAGTAAAGTTTGGTGATTTCCTTGCTTAAGCACATTCAGTTTGCATTGTTTGATGCCCTGGCATACTGGGTTAACTGACAACGGTTTTACGAAATACTCCCAAGCCCATAATGCAATGCTATGCAGAATTATCACTCATGCAGTGCCTTCACAGGGTTTGAAGGACAAACAGATTCAGTAGTTTCTGGCCTTTGCCCTACACTGACTGAGATTTCTCTGGATTCTCCCATTTCTTTTCACAATGTTATGTACTATAGATGGCGAAAGACTTAAGATCTTTGCAACTTTGTGTTAAAATGTTCTTCTTGAACTGGCTGGCGATTCTCTCCTAAAGTCGGACACAAAGTGCTTGCAAAGACTAAATCTTTGCCGGATGCCCCTTTTATGTCCAATCACAATCCTTTCACTTGTAATCAGTTCATCTGCTTATCGTGGAAATGTTTCAAAACTGAATATTCTATAAATTTTGCCAAATGTCAAATTTTTTGTAGTATCTTCCATGCACCAAATTCAACATTTCTTTATATTTGCAAAATACTATTAGGCTGATTAGCCAAACCATTAAGTGTCATTTCTTGTACTTTTGTCAGTTAAATTAAGGCTCAAGAGAATTTGAAAATTACAGATTTTTGATTTTATTGTATTTTACAAAATGTCCCAACTTTTCCAGAAATGGAGTTTGTAGATTAGAAGTTGTAGATCGTTACAGTTTTTTTTTTTAAATAACAGTTTCTTTGTTATGTTATAACACCTTGCTACACACCAGTGTTAGTTTCCTATTTATCACGTTTTTTACCTGCTTACATTTTATAATTCATATTCTATTTCTTTTGTAATATTTTTTACTTCTTAATTCCTTTTTAACTTTATTGTTTAAAAAAATTTGCACAGTCTCAGGAACGATCAGGGTACATCTCACTACATGTTGTACTTGTATAACTATGTATGTGACAAACCTCTTGAATCTTGAACCAAATACTTATGAATAAACCATTGCTCACATTTTGCTGTCTAGTGCATAACATTTCAATCTGCACTGTACAAGTTGTTGTATAAGCGGATGTAAATTCCCCCATTATCACCATCACATGACACGCGATTCCAAAAGTACTCATTATGACATTAAGATGCATCTTATTAATTCAAACCTCTTAAACCACACAAACCACAACAACAGGCTAAGTAACATTTATTCTGTCCATCAGTCACATCAATCAAACGTCACCTACCTTTCCCGCCGAGTCTTCTCAAGCTTGTCTTTGAGCACAAGAATTTCTTTCTGTAGGGTGAGATGCTGGGCCTCGGCATCACGGAGCTCCTTCCTGAGGCCCTTAAGCTCAGCGCAGTGGAGGGTCTCCCTGCGACATAGTTCCTCATCATGCTGCACACCCTTTTTCTCCAAATCTGCCCGCAGCCGCGCTACTTCCTGCTGCTGGTCGGAACCCACAGCTGCATGAAGGGGTCCAGTCTGCTTCAACTCCTGGAAGAATGCCAGTAAAGTGTGCATGTCAGAACAGCTACAATTTGTTGACAAAAATCACTTTTTGAGCAGTACTTTAAAGGCGAACTTTCCAAATGTTTCACCAAAATTAATCAGTAAGATAGGCAGTTGTGGCCTAGTGGCTAGGACACTGCTTTTGGGACCTGAAGGTCACAGGTTCAAGTCCTGGTCCAGGCACTACTGAGGTACCCTTGAGCAATGTACCGCCCTGCTACACTGCTCCACGTCTAGGAAGTCGCTATGAATAAAAGCCTAAGCCAAATGAATAAAATGTAAAAATGTAGTAAGATATTAAAAAAGGGGGAGTGGCAGAAAACACTGTGTAGTAGAGACATTTACCAAGTCAGAACTGTTAAATGCCTCTAAATGTGTCGAATCGTTCGATTCGAACACCACCATTGGGAAGGATTTGAGAATTCCATTACTTGAACCTCAGAGATTAAACTATTAAGACATTTTATAAAAAGAAAAGCTTGACGTTTCCCCTCAAGCCATTAAATTAACTCTGGATTTTAATCCCAAGAAGGATTTGCTTGATTAAACAGAGTAGACTCCTCAAGTAACCAATGCAGATAGACACAACCGGGCATTACACAAAGGAAGGGGCAAAGGAAGATGTCTAATCCTGTGAGAATGTCTTGTGGTAGAGTAGCTTTTTATATTTTTTTGCCTCCAATTTTGCTCCCTACCTTCATACCCTCCAGTTCCTCCTCCAGCTGTCTGCTGTACTGCTCGTTTCTCTCTCTCAGCTTACGCTCTTTCTGAGCCTCAGCTGCCTGGTCCTCAGCCTGCGCTTCCATCTGACAGCACAACCACAGGAAAAGTCTATGTTATTTACTCTTTAGGAACAAACTGATGAACGTGACGTGTAGTCACTTACAGCCAAGCACAGAACAGCCCTTGTAGAACACATAAAACACACTGAAGGTCTAATGTGCTGATTTTTTATTGTGTGACTCTTGACAAAGTCGTGACCTTAGTGCAGCATGGTTCTAAGAACTAAAAAATGAACATTATTCAGAAAATGGGAAGGTTCCACACAGAGCTGAGATGACGCGTCAACATAGACAACTTAACCGAATACGTAAATGTGTTGATGTGAATAATCGGCGTTGACGCATCGAACAGCATGGCTGCATCCAGTAACAGCACAAGCACGAATTCTCCGGAGCAGCAAACAGCAAAAAAAGCTTTAAAAAGTCTTAAGTGTGAGAATATTTTGTTTATAATGCTAATGATGTGGTGGTTTGCAGACTGTGCCTGACGCAGTTAGCTTATCACACTACTACTACTACTACACAAACATTCGAAGAGAAAACACACTGGAGCGGCATGTCAAGCTGGCAAGTTCCGCTAACTTTTTTGTCCCTTACCACCGAGGAATGTTAGACTAGCAAACACGGACCCGTAGTTTGATTTTAGTTGTAGCGGAACGCTGCATTAGTTGGTTTTTATTATAAATACAGAGCTGTAACTAACTGCGTTAGGCTATAGTTTCTGTTCACTTAGGCTGCACGTCGTCAGGTACGAGTGACTCACTCGCTTAGACGATGCGATATTACAAACTGCTTTCCCGGAATTAAACTGTTCCCTGAAATAAAGTGGTCGACAGATTTGTCGACTAATCATCCAGCCCTCGTCACATAACCCTTGCAGAGTACCAGGTGAGGGCAACGTATCCTGGGATTGACAGAAGAGAGCCGTGAGAGTTGGCTTGCTACACAGGATATATACTGAGCCAGACGAATCAAATAAGCTTGTGAATTTTAGGGAGGTTAAATAAGGATAAGCTCTTTAGCCCATTAGCCTCAAACCACAGGAGACTCTCCTACCTCTTTGCGCGCTCTCTCTGCTTTGCGCACCTCCAGTCGCAAGTTCTCCACCTTCTGAGACAAGCCCTCCATCTCCTCCTCCTTGTCGCGGAGCGAACGGGCCAGCCGCTGCTTGTGCGAGCGCAGCTCGGTGACCCGCTCGTTCAGCTCCGAAAACTCCTGCATGGCCATCTTCCTCTGACTGTGAGCCTCCTTCAGCTCCTTCCCCTGAGTCTTCAGCTTCTCCTCTGCCTCCAGCACCCCCTGCACAAGCACAGAGACAGGGCAGCTGTGAATAAGCTACATAAACAGTATTGTATGTCTGTCACCTGAGGGAACAATCACTAAAAGCTGTTAACCTGGGCAGTGAGTGTTTGTGTTTTCACAAATAATATTAATATAGTAAACAGTGATTTTTGTGTCAGTGGGCTTGACCATTCCCAGAGCTCTCCTCTCGTAGTGGACGCCCAGTATTACTGTAGTTTCCATCACATTACTGGTTTGAGCTCAATCAGTCCTTCATTAGATGAAATCAGGTGCTAATGATGGAGCTTCACACACATCCATGCAATGACTGGAGGGGTGTCTGTGTCTGTCTACCTGTGTCTTCTAACCAGCTCACACATCAGCTACTTTTCACAAACAAATCTTCATTCTTCTCACCGCTTTCCTGTTTGTTTGCATTTATTCTAATGTTTACTTGTGCTTTTGCTAGCAGAAATGCCAGAAGTGTTCTGTGTTCAAGGCCAGAAAAAGCAAATCTTCAACAAGTTCGAAAACAAAACTCATTTTAACTCAATGTTCTTTCGTACTGGACGTGTGTAGGCTCTGTGTGGACATGCTATTTGTATGTCTGCAATCACTTGTTACTCATCACTACGTACAGGACAGACCACTTAAAGGCTATGTCCTATAACAGGACCAGCAGAAAACCTGGATACAGAGACTGAACGCCCTGTGTAACCTGTAATATTTGGGATTTTATATTATGGTATTCGAATACTACACTTCGAATCAAATCTCCTCCTTCCTAGTATTACATTCTCACAAAAACAGCAAAAACAAGCTTCAGCTCGAAGGTGAAAGTAACATTGCGCAGTGCTTTCAGTTTAGCAGTGCAGTCTCATGAGCAATTAGTCATGCTAGTGCTATAACATGGCCAAAAAAAGACAAATAAATCTGCATTACGTGGTTAACGGTGATGAAGGGTACAATAGACAGAATTTGACAGTTCCCACATTGTGTCACAGAAGCACAAAATGTATTGATGGGTTAATAAGAGAACTGAAGCAAACGTTTAAAAGTTACTAGTGAGATAACGTCTCACATCATGAAGACCCTGGAGCGGCTAATTCTACGTCTCCTCAGACCACGGGTGAACCACGCGCTGGACCCCCCTGCAGTTCGCCTACTGAGAGAAGGTGGGTGTTGATGATGCCATTCTCCATCTACTACACCGGACCTACTCATACCTGGACAAGGGAGGCTTTACATCTCCAAAACCAAGGAAATGGTTGTAGATTCCCGCAGGCCTGGACCACCACTGATACCGATCTGCATTAATGGGGTGGATGTGGAGAGGGCCAGGACCTATAAATACCTGGGAGTGCAGTTGGATGACAGGCTGAACTGGTCTGACAACACAATGGCTCTGTACAGGAAGGGGCAAAGTCGACTCTACTTTCTGAGGAGGCTGGGCTCCTTTATCATATGCAATAAACTCCTGCAGACGTTTTACCAGTCTGTGGTTGCCAGCACTCTCTTCTATGCTGTGGTGTGTTGGTGGCTATAGCCTAAAAAGAGAGATGCTTATTGCATTGACAAACTGATCAGACGAGCAGGTTCTGTGATTGGCACAGATATGGACTCTCTGGTCACAGTGGTAGAGAGAACTACACTGGGCAAGATGCTGTATATCATAGACAATGAACACCACCCACTGCACTAGACCATAATCAAACAGAGAAATGTGTTTAGGGGCAAGCTGCTCTCACAGAACTGCAATATGAACAGATTCAGATCATCATTTGTCCCCAGGGCCATTAGACTCTTTAACTCCTCTCATCAGGGGTGAGGAAGAGAGGAACTCGGGGCCTGATGATGCTTTTCATCTCCACCATGACCTCAGGGGCACAAACTTAACTTACCTACATTTGCACTACATCTTCTCAGGTCATCTTATCTTACGCACCACCAGTCACTTTATTATTACTATTATTACCTGCACTATTACTATTAATACTCAGAATCTGTACATCTGCTTATGCACATACTGCACCTTTAGGAATATTTAGATGATGTCATTATTAAGGTTTTATAGCTTATAGTTTTATAGCTTATAGATTTATAGTTTTTAATTTTCTGTATAGTATAGTTTTTTGTATTTTTTTATATATATATATATTTTACATTTTATATTTTTCTGTATAGTACAGTTTTTGTATTGTTTTGTATTGTGTGGGTTTACATTGTTACATTGTTCACATTTTTATGTATATTGTGGCTACTGGTACAAAAAATATCCCTCTGGATCAATAAAGTATCGATCTATCTATCTTTTATATGCAGTAATTGAGTTTTGAAGGAAGTGACTAAGAAGTGCAACCAAGTACTTATTTTTAGTAACTTGTGCAACACTGTAGCAGTAAGACTTTCTTCATCACAGGAACCAAAAAATGAAGCCATCGTGCAGAGAGAGAATTCTCACACCTTGTGCACGTCGTCTTTCTCTTGTGTGACCGTCCTAAGCTGTTTCTCCAGAGACTTAATGATTTTGGAAGAGTCTTCTAGATCCCGACGTGCAAGGCTGGCTTGCTCTAGCTGCTGCTCCAACTGTCCAGAATCTGAGAGGATCAGAATAGTCATGTCACTCCATTAAATGCAATATATACAATTACTAGTACTAATGTGCTTATGACAATAATATGCGTTAAAAATACTCCAACAAGGCTCCTGGGCCAGATACACTACCAGTCAGTGTCAGTTCTACTATATTCCCCTTACAATGACGGACAGAGTGGATGATTCATTGTGAGATATATTAAGAGATATGTGACAAATATAAGTCAGTAAATGCACATCTATTGTATGTTTCTGATAAAATGGCCAGTGAGTTTATGTTTAAGGCAGATTTTAGCGCTACAGCTGGACCACATCTGTCTGTACATATGCGTTACCTGCTAACTGCTTTTTCAAGATGTCTATTTCACTCTTCAGGCTCTTTATCTCCACCTCTTTGTTGGCATTGACTGGCACATCTGAATTAGGGTACTGCAGAGCCTGCACTGTCTGAGTAGACTCTGAGGCACAAGGGATGAGTCATAGTCAGTATCAGTTCAGACAGTGTATTAATGCGTGTTTTCCTAGATTTTACAGGACAAATCTTCATATGACCTAGGAGTGGGTGGGGTTGGGGTGGGGGTGGGTTATGGGGTAAATGAAATGAATTCATTCTAAATCATCCTGGACCATTTCAAATTGTCGGTTTTGCATTAAAAGTTTCATATATTGTAATCAACAGCTGAAAATTCCCATTTCTAGATTTTAAAGAAAAGAAATACATATTTAGGGTGTAACAATGCATCAGAACATAATTACATCTGATGCAACTCTATCTAAACACCACCTAGCACTAATAACCAATTCAGCATAGTGATGTCATGCTGCACACTCCTCCCACCTCTAGGCTCATATAGGTTATGCAACATGTTAAATTATACATAGGTAGTTAGTTTCTGTTCACCCTGAAGCTTGCGGCTGAGCTCAGTCTTCTCCTGCTCCAGGCGCCGGATCCTCCTCTCGTACGCTTCAGAGGCCAGGCTGTCCTCCAAACTCCTCTGTATACCAGCATCCACCTGGTCTGAGCCACTGGCCTCCCGGAGGCAGGCACGGTCTGATAAAGAGCTAAACAAACAGACCAACCACACACACCCAGCTTGCTTTACTGTCCTCATATGCAAATAAGGAAAGAGCTGTTTTTTCAAAACCCACATAATTTCAAACCAGAAGATCACAGTTAATTGCTATTGAGGTAAATCTCTCATTTGTGCCACCATATGTATTAGATCAGTGCAGTTTTCTATGTGACAACACTCGGAAGTAAACACAGCCATTAAATGCTCACCATTTACTAGTGTAAGTGAAGCCGACAAAGGGGAGATGGTGTCCAGAGAAGGCGGTGTGTGAGGGTGGTGGCATCGTATCCTAAGGTAATGAGGCAAAATTAATTACAATGTCTTAAATCTATTGTTTGCTATGATAAGTGACAGAAATCCATCAGCATATTATAACTTGCACATGAATATCAGGTCCCCACAATACATATCTGACCTCAGCACCAGCAGCAAAAGCTACCAGAAGGAAGCTAGCAGCTCTCATTTGCGCCGTTATTAAGCTTATACTAATTTTAATCTGTTACACGTTACATTTTTGGAAAATGAAGTTGACTGACTGACTGCTGATCTCTCAGTGAAGGAAAAATAAGCCTCCAGCACGAACCGAGTTCTTGAGACAGTCGTCCTCCACGTCAAAGTTGGAGGTATCAGTGGGGCTGCTGACTTCAGGTATGTAGGGGGCTTCGCAGGTACGGATGTTGTCCCAGTCGATGCCCGAGAAGAACGGGTGCCTCTTAAAGTCCTCGATTCCATTCTGGCCCAGCCGGTGCTCCCGAGAACAGATCAGCCTTCGCATCAAGTCTTTTGCATCCTCTGACACGTCAGACACCTGTGCCGGGAACTGGAACCTCTCCTATAGAGGAAACACACATGGGAGAAACCAGGATGAAATTAGCAGCTAAATCAGTGCAGCTAACCTAAAGATCAGCCTAATAAAGCTAATGTACAGTAGGATAAGGAAGGTTCTACTGGACTAGCAGTGCCGGTGTTTTAAATATTAAAAAAAATACAATCAACCTTAGTATGAAGGATTAATTACCTCGTTCAGAGGATGAGAGGACTAATCCAGAATATAGTGAAGGAAAAACAAAGAGAGTGTTTAAAGCAAAACTAAAACTATTTTCTAAAACAAATTTAGCAGTAGATACACACTGACTGATACTTTCATGCGTAAATGCTATTCAAATGTAATTTCCATAGCTTTTTCCACTTTTATGTAGAGTGGCAAGAGCCAGGAGGCTATCAATAGTAACAAAAACAAGACGCCAACAGACGCACAAACCTTTATTCAAAACTTCCCTGAACCTACTCAAACTGCATCTAGCTCTTCATTAAAGGTGGTGCAGATGTGTCATTGTGTTTTGGGACTTCTTATGATGGAGACCTGAGCTACAAAAACGAACAAAACTTCACTGCGTGGCTCAGGGGTTCCAAACTCCATTCCTGGAGATCTACCACCCTGCACAGTTTAGCTCCAACCCTAATTGGATCTAACACCTGATCCAGGAAACATAATCCTTCAGGGGTGTCTGAATACGAGAGTCAGGCGTGTTGGATCTAACCTCTGCAGAGTGGTAGATCTCCAGGACCGGTTTTAGACAACATGGTCTATTTTGCCAAATCACCTCAGGAGCAGCAGTGCTGACCTACAATTACAATCTGTAATTTCTCTAAAGACGATCTTCCTGTCAAAACATTATGACTGATTTGTGGACAACAGCCACAGTGTTGGCTAGTGGTGGCCTAGTGGTTAGGACACTGCCTTTGAGACCTGAAGGTTGCAGGTTCGAGTCGAAGAGGTCCTGGCCCAGGCACTACTGAGGTACCCTTGAGCAAGGTACCGTCCTGCTACACTGCTCCCCAGGCGCTGTTGATGGCTGCCCGCTGCTCCACGTGTGCACGTTTGATGGTTTAAATGCAGAGGTTGCCTTTCGTTGTAGTGCTTGAGTGTGTTCACAATGACAAATAGTCACTTTCACTTTAAAGTGTCCACAGTAAGTCATGCTGTGTCCTAATCCACATGTACAAGTCTGCACTACCTTAATGAAGAGGTGGTTGTGATTTGAACAAACCGAGAGAAGTTTTGGTCATGTACATTTCCACGAACAGCTTTCTTGACTATTAACGTCTCAATAGTCAGTTTGTTAGTTTTGCTTATAACTCCAGTGCAAAACTGAAAAAACATGGACTCCAAACATGTCTTGGCCTATTTCCATCTAGATGAAGTGGAAAACAGTGTACAGTTACTTTATTTGCTAAATCTGTTCTTTAAGGCAAACAGAAAACAATCAGCCAAGATGTGTTTGAAGTCTTTAGATCTGCACTGAAACTACAAGGTTAGTGTAAAATAAATGACGCCCTTGATGTGCATGTCTAGCTGTTAAGTAATCTAATAAAGACTTGTTCATGTGGTTTCTGACACTGCGCAGTTCCATTACACTGGATCATTCCATTCCATTAAACTTGCAGCTCCAGTGCAACACTAAAAAGCTTCAAACATCACAGATCTTGGCTGACTGACTAAATTTGGGCAATATTAGATTCGAAAATGAGGTTATTTACTAAACAACTGCTTTAGTTAAAAGACGACCACGGTTAACAGTATAGCACAGCATGCCGTGTCATGCAGCTGTCGTGCACGTTTGTTTTTTGGCTTATTGAGACGGTCATTAAGAGCAGTGTACTCACTTTGTGGTTCATGATCTTGCCGTAGGTCTCCACCAGTGACTCAGCGTAGAAAGGTGTCTCTCCATACAGCATCTCATACATACACACACCCAGAGACCACCAGTCACACTCAGGCCCGTATTTGCCCTTCCCATCCTCCATGGCTTGCAGGATCTCCGGGGAGATGTAGTCGGGTGTTCCCACAGCAACAGAGGACTGGACCTGGAGAAGACAAGGCCACACACATGGTCAAGATCAGGAGATAAACTAGAGTCATTATTAAAGACAATTAAACCGTCAAAACTGTATAATTCTACATCAGAAGCTTTAACTGCCTTGTGTTGAAGTCCTCCTGATACTGCAAAAACATGACATTTTCTTTACACTTATCAGAATTTTGCTAGAAATTGACGGTAGGAAAAAGCTTTTTTGTTTTCTGACGCCATCCGAACACGCAGCCAAACAAACAGGAGTCCTGAAAGACCATGTAGACAGACTGATTGGCTCCAATGAGCAGAAAAACAGTCAGCATTTGATGCCACAAACATCAGAAACAAAATGCTCAATTCATACGTCCATGTGGACAGAGCTGTTCGGTTTTCATTGAATTACAATTAGAGAAAATTTGTATTTCTCACCAAATTTACAAAAGATATGCCAAGATCACCAAATACCCAGTCTCCATCCAAATACTTAGATTTTAAAAATACGGTTTTACCTAATTAAACTCATTAAAATAATTTATTTCCATTTTCACACAATGTGGCCTCAATGCAACAAACCCCAACATTATCTTCAAACACACAAGTAAAAAAAAAAACAAAAAACAAAAAAAAACCATTATTTTAATAATTACAATCACATGCAGGAGGACTCTCTCTGTGCCGTAGCATTTGTTTGAATGTGGATAGCAGTGGACTCACCGTGCCATCCTCCATGAGTTTGAGGCAGGAGCCAAAATCAGCCAAGCGGATGTGGCCATTCATGTCCATCAGGATGTTGTCTGGCTTGATATCTCTGAGGAGGTGCAGAAATGGAAGAAATGTACAGCTTGGCATTGTGAACACCACGATCGTGTGACACAGTATGATCATGATCTTTCCTTAGCCATTAGCATTAAATTGTGGTAAATTTACTGTGTAATAGTGAAGTGTAAGTATTACGGAACATTAACTATTAGTAATTATTCCACCATATCAAATGTAACATTCTGCCTAATGAAGCATTATGGACATTTTTCAATTCAACTGAACTAATCATCATGTTTCTCAGCTCTACTATTTCTGCCCCAAAGCCCAAGTTTCACATCTGGGATCATTTAGTCATGTAATTACACACTAGATGTGGAGCCATGTTAACTACAAATAGATAGTTTTTACGAGGCTGTTGATGTAAATTACAAAATGTTTTGGATTGAATTCGGTTAAGTTCCAGGATTGTGACAATGTGTATGCGCGATTTGCAAATAAGGCTGTGTAACAGTGTCGACGGAGGAGCGCTGTTGTTTGTGTTTTGTTGCTAGTGTTGATGGGTTTTTGGACAGCTGTCCTGAAGGGGAGGTGATGTAAAGGTCTTCGGGGGAAAGAAAATGAGCTGCTTTGCAGAGTTTGAGCTCTACATTCCTGTATTTTTCTGAGCTATTGAATGTATGCGTGTGTGTGTGTGTGTGTGTGTATTCTCCCAACCGTTCACACACTTACAAACACATCCAGTTTTAAATGAGCACTTTCATGTTTAATCAGTTTTAAATGAGCACGTATATGTTTAATCAATAACTGATCAAGTCCAACCCTTAAAAGTCACAAATAATACATTTTTAATTCAATGGCTGTTGTATTACAGTCATTACATAAATGAAAATAAACTGGCACTGAACGGACACTGCATGCTGATTCTTTAACTGCACTCTGCTTCAGTTCACTCCAACAGACAACGTGAATCATCATCAGTGCTTTTATGTTACCTTCTCCGTTATGCTCAGTTATGGTCCGGTAAAGTGTTGGTAGAGTTGCCCTTTCTCTAATAAAAGGTGGCTGTACCTACTCAATTTCCCACCGGTTGATCGGCTTTGTTTGAGTATGGCTGATTTTTAGTGGTCTGGCCCCGCGTCACAGAGTAAACAGCATGAGGTTAAACCAATTACAGAGGCAGGGAGACACTGAGCCATTAACAAGTGCTGATCAAACAAACCCACTTGCCATGGAGCCTGTACATTAGCATTAATGCTAACAAACCATTACACTTCCACACCTTACCAAAGTGAGGATCATTCTTGAGATACACTGGAGGACAAACTCCGTCACGACTGTGCAATCACCTGACCAGTAGATTAGCTATAGACTAGCATTTGATCAGTGGCAAGTTATTACGAAAAGGCAAGGTTAGCGAAAAGGGCAGCAGCGGCAGCACGGGGCATTAGCCTGCTTGCCTAGCGTTTACACTCAGCTTAGCTGACTAGGCTAAAGGCCTCCTGCTGGTGGTTTGTAAAGGGCAGCTCCAGGGCAGCAGGGGGTGTAGCGTGGCCACTAATTGCTCTGCTGTGTCTCGGACAGAGGCCTTAAGGAGCAGCAATGCTGAAGGCAGGAGGGAAGGGTAATCCCCTCTAAGACCACAGAACCCATCTGTGAGAGCCATATGTACTTGCCTCATGCCTACCAGGCCAGAGAAAGAGAGAGAGAGGGAGAGAGAGAGAGAGAGAGAGAGAGAGAGAGAGAGAGAGAGAGAGAGAGAGAGAAAAGCAGAGACAGAAAGAGGGAGGGAGAGAGAGAGAGAGAAAAGGAAAGACAGAAGGAGAGAGAGAGAGAGAGAGAGACAGAGAGAAA
>JBBPDA010000152.1:12889173-12908780 GCA_037974385.1 Arnoldichthys spilopterus | reverse complement strand
ACACAAACATACACACACACACACACACACACACACACACACACACACACACACACACACACACACACACACACACGTTTGATTCGTCATGCACAACAAAGCATGATATCGCACCACAAGCAAGCCATGAGCACCGCACCCAGGTTAAATTTGGAGGTGCCTGTATCTTCACGCTGCATGAATAATACACAGGCTCCTGGATGCTTTAAGACTCCCCTCCTCCCCCCTGCTAAAAAACCCATCCCCCTCAAGAACACAACAGCTCACCCCAACCAACCCATCCTCCTCCCTGCAGCAGGCCACAGACACTGACAGCACTCATAGTAAGGAAGAACTCCTCACGTCGAATCTTCATAAAGAAAGCCTCAGTGCCAACCAGCCTTAGTACCCACAAATCCTGCACTCAGACAGTGCAATATGGACAGACATCTCACACCAGATATCTGACTTAAGTGCTACAGTATTGCTAATAACATTAGGTGATAATTACTGTGGGATCAGTTATTGAGCACATCAGAGAGGACATACAGCTCAAGGACAAAAAGAGCAAAGCAAGAATTTCACACTGTGCAGCATCAACACCAGGCAGTAAAGCAATAAACATTAACAAGAACCCCTTGTGGCAGCTGCTCCATGCATACACTCCTAAAAGTAAAGCAAAGGGTTCTTGGAGGAACCTTCACATTCTGTGTGATTCTAAAAACCTTCCAAACATTTCTCAGACAATGGAACATCTATTGTGCAAAGAACCATTTTTTGGCACCATTTTGAAGAGATTTTTAAAAACAATTCAAATCTCTACAAACGGGCGTTCAACTCTTAGATATGTGAATGTGCTCTGAGCAACATTTGCGTTTTTGTTGCGGCCCTTGATTGGCTACATTGGCGTTCATTTCCCTCGGTTTAACGCCAACCTACAGCCCTCGACAACGCAGTGTTAAAAATTCGATGAAAATATTGTTGCCACATTGACTGAATAATCATGGGACGAATACAGTTCTCCAGATTGCAAAACTAACGACATGCAAACGCAATAAAGGCATTGTCTTTTGAACACATAAGCCCATCATTGAGAAAAACACTCTGCTACCAGAGAGCATGTCTAACTCACTCAAACACATAAGATATGAAAGGAAAATGTGTTTAATTAGCAGCTTCGAGGCGCTTTCCTCCAGCAGCTACTCTCTACAGGTCAATACATATATTAGGAAATACAGAGATTAGGAGGCGAATGGTTGGCACTGGAGATGCAACAGATTTCATGGTAAACTACAATAAAGTGCCAGGCGCTCAGTATCACCCTTTCAAGCTTAAATGGTAAGGGGCAAGTATAAGTGGCAGTGGTTGTGTTCTGGAACTAGAGCAATCAACAGCTCCTGGGGAACAGTGTATTAGGACAGTAATTTACTCATGGGTACCTCACTAGTGCCCAAGCCGAGACTTGAACCTGCAACCTTCAGGTCCCAAATGTAATGTCCTAACCCCTAGGCCACTAATTAACTAAACACTGATATCAGATCAGTACTCAGTATCGAGTGATGCACAAAGCCTATGTATCAGTATTGGTATCAGGACCAAAAAGGTCGGATCGGTGCATCCCTAGATACATCAACAGCTTTTAAATCCAGGCCTTCAGAACTAAACCAGCCAAGAAACGAGGTAAGCCAGCTAATGTTCCTGCAACCTTTGGCAGTTCAAGGTGAAAGGTACAAAAATAAGACCACTGGGAGCACCATCAAGCTCTACCACCACCATGCAAAAGCAGATGATGGAGGAAGCGTTGATTTTTTGACACAATGTTGTCTGACTGTATGGAAAATGGAAAAGTCAAACAACAATGTATGAAACAATATAGGAATAACACGAACATTAAATCAACATTTCGTCCATCATCTACTCCTGCATGGTGGTGGTGGCAGAGCTTGATGGTGCAGTAAGGTTAGCTGGCTTACCTTGTTTCTTAGCTGGTTTAGTTCTGAAGGCCTGGATTACAAAGCTGTTCATGTATCTAGGGATTTTTGTTCGATTGGGATAGGGGTTGTTTGACTTTAAATTTTCCATACAGTCAGACAACAATGTGTGAAACAATAGCACAAACACTAATCAACTTTTCCTCCATCATCTATTTCTGCAAATCATTCATACTGTTACCTCTGTTGGCACTCTACACAGAAGCTATGAGGATTCACCATAAGTGCACCTCCATTAGTTGTTGTAAGGCTAATACTGAATGCTAATACTAGTCAGTGTTAATTTTCATTTTTTGGTGGGCACTGGTGGCCTAGTGGTTAGGACATTGCCCTTGGGACCTGAAGGTCGCAGGTTCAAGTCCCGGTCCGGGCACTACTGAGGTACCCTTGAGCAACATACCGTCCTACTCCACGTCTTGGAAGTCGCTTTGGATAAGAGCTTCAGCCAAATGAATAAATGTAAAGGTTTTCAACACAACTCTAGACTGTGAAACACATACCACTGCTGGTAACACACGGACAACACATTTTCAGTGAAGGTAATTATGTTAAAAATAAACAAATGGCTTACGGTTATTGTTTACGGCCTGTAGAACCACGTTAATCCAGGGAGAGTCGAAGCATGACACTTACTGAAGGGTGAAACTATTCTGTAATTTGTACCCACAGGGGCATGATGGGCTCCAGGGGAATGTCTGGTGGTTGTTACGTTCATTTAAGATTTTTGGCTGCTACAAGTCAGCCCAGAGACAGAGAAACACAGTGGTGGGTCACTTTTAATGGATTTAGCACTGACAGTTAAGATAATGGTCTATCTGAGCACAGAATGTCTCCATCATTAACTTAGG
Organism: Arnoldichthys spilopterus; assembly: GCA_037974385.1. Lineage (NCBI taxonomy): Eukaryota > Metazoa > Chordata > Actinopteri > Characiformes > Lepidarchidae > Arnoldichthys > Arnoldichthys spilopterus. Next base: position 12,905,962 of record JBBPDA010000152.1, on the reverse strand, counting down.
CCACCTAACTACTTTACTAGGCCATTGCAAAAGTAAGCCTTATACACACAACTAGAACTTGCAAACCCCCCACCAACACACTTTAAAATGAAAGTTAAGTCACAGGGTTTGATGCGGTCACAATCACACAAAATGTACCACAATGAAATGTGACCTCTGCATCGAACCCTTCTACACATGAGCAGCGGGCAGCCATCAACAGTGCCCAGGACAGTACCTTGCTCAAGAGTATCTCAGGTGGTACCTGGGCCAGTACTTGAAACTGCAACCCTCCGATTACATGTCCCTAATCACAGGCCACCACTGCCCACTTTATAGCCATAATACAAGATTAAAATCATTAAAGCAGGAAAGCACATGAATGTCTGAACTAATAATGGTGATGAACAAAATTTAGTGCTCTGGAGGACCGTATCTGTCCCTTGACTCTGCAGGCAGAGGGTGATCCCAGCGGCGGCAGCAGTGTTCTAGGGGTATCAGGATTTCTGGCACAACAATGTCAAGTTTCAGGTCCAGCGTCGAGATTCTTCACTGTTATCAGTTCAGACATTCTCCAATGTGCGTTCCTGCTTTAATGATTTTAATCTTGTATTATGGCTATAAAGTGGGCAGTGGTGGCCTGGTGATTAGGGACACTGTTTTTAACCTGTGGGGTATGAGGTTTATTCTTCACTGTTTTGGTGAAATATGGATCACTCTGGACCACCTGATTACTGCCCCCCACAGGTGAACACACAGAATTACAGTCTGGGCTGCGGGTCGGTGTTAAAAAGAGGCAAACAAACATAATTGTAACGTCACATTGAAATGAAGCACCACTATATTATCCCTACGTCGCTTAGAACATAATCACTTATACAAAATTTGATCGCCTGTGTGGACATGGCCTGATTGGTCTAACTCACCTACAGGCAGCACACAACCCTGTGTTATTAGGTTACATCTGGGTTCCCACTGGAATATCAGGCTAAAACTTGAAATATGCTCCCATTTACCAACGATTAATATATGAGGCACTGAAAGATCAGAAACCCTCATGTTAAATGACACATATCTTTGTGGTGGCCTAGTGGTTAGGACACTGCCTTTGGGACCTAAAGGTCGCAGGTTCAAGGCCCGGCCCGGGCACTTCTGAGGTACACTTGGGCAAGGTACCATCCCAATACACTGTATACGCTGTTGGTAGCTGCCTGCTGCTCCACGTGTGCACGTGTGATGGGTTAAATTCAGAGGTTGCATTTTGTTGTGTTGCTTGAGCGTGTTCACATTGACAAATAGTCACTTTCACTTCACTTCTGAAATAATGGCTTCATACACAAGCGTATTTCTAGTATAACATGAGACTGTGCAGTCCCTTCAGCTAGGACCTCCTGATTACAATCATACTTACAAAATGTTCAATTATCCAGACTGTTCTGCTGAAAGCGGTCGTGCAATCACAAACCAACGCTTAACAATATGGCTACGCACACGACAGGCTGAGAACAAACTAGCATCTCACATTAGAGTGCATCTGCATCAAGCAAGCGTGAATTCTTGAAGGAGTGTGCCAGCAGTCTTCCGCATGCAGTACAGAGGCCAAAAATAGCCTGGGTGACATTCTACGGTGCTGATGCACTTCACTATGAGCATATACTGTGAACCCACACACACCTTTTTTTGATCAATCACTGACAGCATAGTGTATAGCCAGCTGAGCCCCCTGTGCATGCACCATTACAGCGAGTCAGCAGCGTCACAGGACACCAAACACCTCTGCTCTATCTGCACTGTCAAGACTGACTCAGCCTTGTGAATCCAAATGGGGCAGAGGGAGAAAGAAAGAGAGCGATAGAGACAAGAATAAAAAGACAGACAGCTCTACATATACGGCTCGTGTACGGGTGGAGACTCACGGGCGATCCACCCTTTCGGCAGCGTTAATCCATCAATCAGCTGATTCTGAAAAGCTGAATAAATCTCCCAGCTTTCATGCATTTTAACTGATCAATGACTAAATATGACAACAGGTTAATGTGGATCTTTGTGGCTATAAGAATAGAGAGAATCACAGAAAATAAAGAGACAAAGACATTTTTAGAACACAGATACATAGACTGGTCTCTAAAGCCCATAGGCTAAGTCGGAACTAAAGTAACAGAGTCTTTGAAGAGGTGAATCGATATTTCAGTTCAAGTTTTATGACCAGGCTTAAAATGTGACGATGACAAAAACTTTATACCTAAATTTAAAAACCGACAAGGTCAGAATTACTTCTGTCTACATGCCATACATCTTTGGAGTAGGGCTGTGTCATTAATCAGATTTCGCTTTTCTGCCGATTATGTAAACGAGATAATCAAGATACAACGTTTGTGCTGCACACGCTCACTTTGTTACTCCTGGCTTGCACTGGGCTCTTCAGATTTTCTTTTTTTTTGATTTTCTGATCACTCCAGACAATGCTTGTGATTGCACTGGGTTTTTCAGTAGAATTCCATTTAACCTTTTTTTTTTAAAAGCCACGTTAAGTTCAATAAATGTGATATTTGCAAAGACGACGAGTAATTGTGCGGAATAACCACCATTACGATTTGTGCAGTAATCAAGCAGCCCTACTTTGGAGTGTGTCTGAGCGAGCCAGGCGAATCTAACAGCTGTGTGTCATGAACGTCCTCCCTACTGTGCTTCTTTAGGTTCCGGAGCAGAGCTCTGAGTCAGCAGTTTCTCCTCCCCACAGAGCCAGTGGGGCCTGAAGAGAATGCAGCGATGCTTCACCTACTGCCTCCTCTGAGGGTCCACAAACACCACCGTGCATTTGACTACCTGGTCACTGAGGCGCAGAACCACAGCGTGCTGATAATCAGTGAAAACTCGGCCTGAATGTTTAAAACATATGCACCACACACAGTGGAAGAAACCCTCCTCTGAAAGTCACAAGAACCAAATTTCACTCTCCATTTGTGTAAGTGCACACTTTAAAAGGGTGTGGTGGAAGGGGGGAACGGAGACCCGAAAGAAGGAAAGGGGGAACCAGGAGAGAGTGAGCTTGAGAAAAGTCTAAGGTTTTACTCAGCATTTTTATTTTTGGGCCTTGACATGAGTTAGGAGAAGCAAAACCTTGCTGCTGAATGACCAAGCACTGCTTTCCCCTGTCCAGATCCACCAAACGCTCCACTTTCAAATTTTAAAAAAAGATTTGTGCACATACATTGTACATGCTTCATCGACATGAATGGTACAGTAAAAATGGCTTCTATAGAGCTGTGCTGGCTTAGAACCTAAAACAAAGGCCTAAATCCTCTTAAGGTTTGGAATGCAGCAAGAGGAGCACGTTCCAACATACAGCAGCACCTAATGTAAGTATTCACCAAAGACGAGGCCTGTCAAATCAATCCCTCTTGCTGCTTCAAATCCTGTGTGGATTCAGTCAAGGAAAAAAAAGCGAGGAAAAGGAAGGAAAAAAAAAAAAAAAAAAAAGCATGTAAGCATTGTTGCCAATTGGCCGTAGATCTAATTTGGAGAAAGGCGACGGTGGCCTGCATGAATTCACCCTTTCACAAGTGAAATAATAATTCGAACAAAACAAGACGGCTGTGGGTCACTGGTCTTGTTTCAGCTGGCAAAGAAGATGGAGCTAAATGTGAATGAATCATTCATCGTCTGCTGTTTAAGGCCAGGCGTACGTTTCCCAGACCGTTTTTAGCATTCCGAAGAGTCGTTCGCTTAAACACTGCACAGAAGGGTCTTCTTTTGCGTACATGTGACTCCAATTCTTGGCCGTGATGGCTGCAAGGCTCCTCTTACCATGGCTGTAGTGCGTTTAGGACACACTCCATCACTGTCCTTAACTGAACCATCTACGTAAACATTTTAGCAGGCTCCGGAACAGTCTGATGTACCACAATGGGCGTCGGTGTGCTTTAATTGCCAAATGCAGTTCCTTATGGGTTCACTTCAGGAGATTTCAGGAGAGGGCGGTGGGCTTAGGTCGTTCACAGTGCCCAGTGTCCACAGAGAGATAATGAACTGGTGTAGTGCCCTTCAGGGAAACGGGGTGAAGAAAGCCAGATGTAGCTCCTGGGTTTCCATGGCTGTAAAACCAAATTTATCTCTGCACTCCTTCTCGGACCTCCTGCTAGATCAGGTCGCGTGAAATACGGCGGATGTAAACGTGCGTTATTGTGCCGTAAAGAGACAGGACATGGGTTCCCTGTTGAAGTCACGCCGGACCTCAGCGGCAACAAACCGCTGTTTGCCTCTGGAACTCCATGGTCACGTCTTTGTCAGTTTGGGAGATTAGCTGCGGAGCCACGTACCCGAAATGTCGGGAGCGAATGAATGAGTGGGTTGTGTGCTTGTGTACGTGTGTTTGTGTGCTATGAACTCGGGAGTAACGGATCTGTCCGACGGCGCTGTAAATAGGGAAGCGCACAAAGAGGACGAACACAATGCGCAGCCGTTTCCTTGTGTGACATCATCGTGTGTCCAGCGGCCCCACACCGCTTCCTGACCCTGCCCAACCGAGCCGGGCCACAGGAAAGGGGCATGCAAACACACCGTCACACTCTCACGAGTGCGCACAAACACATGTACATTCTCAAGGATGTCCTGAACCCTGCGCTGAGGAGGAATTTTTACACCGGCGTCCTGTCAGATGGCCTCCATGATGCTCTGCCTCATACACGCAACAGCTGGTCTTGGGTCCGCAACCATCACCTACTTTCATTCTGGAATATTCTACTGAAAATTAGCTCAAGTGCCTGAATATTTTATAAGAATAAACTCAAATAAAAAAGTGATTGTCATTTTTATTACTACGTCAATAGTGAACTATAATAATAATACTAATAATAATAATAATAATAATAATAATAATAATAAATAAATAAATAATAATAATAATACAATTATAATAACAACAATAATAAAGATAATAATAATAATAATAATAATAACAATAATAATAATAAGAAGAAGAATAAAAACATATAGTGCATAGTGCAATATAATGCATATAGTGCAAATAAAATGCATAAAATTGAAGGATCCTGTGAAGTTTGGCAACAATGAAAGTGATTGAGTGGGTCAATGATGAGCAGTGAAATCTTTAAATGGCCTTAAATGCAGGCGTCTTGTCAATCAATGGTTTTATGTCTCTACATCACTTTTTTACAGTGGTGATGTAATAGTTAGAAAGTTGCCCCTGTGACCTGAAAGTTGCCGGTTCAAATTCCAGACAGGTAGAAATACCACTAAGGTACCCATGAGCAAGTCCCCAAGCACTGCTCCCTGAGTCAGATGCCCACTGTGGTGCCCTGTGGTGTGTTGACAATGACAAATTATCACTTATACCTGAGAATAACACATTTATTTTTGAGATTAAGAGAACCAAACGCATGCTGGCAACGCCCAATAAAGTAGGACATTTATTTGCACCTCACCTTAGGTTAAAACCTCTCACAAACCATTCAAACCTTGTGCCCAAAACTGGAAATACCGTCGTTCGTTTTACCCATAGAGGTGTGCAGTTTAGCGAATATTGGATGCAGCCCTAAATATGACACTTTGAAATGCACTCCTCTCCCAGAGCATGGGTGGCTTACACTGTGGTGCCACATAACCAGACAGTATTACATCCTCGAGACTGGAAATGGGCCAAAAAACTTGGAAGAACAGTTCAATGGCTGATCTAATTCATTACATTTTTCTAGCAAGTCTATTCAACACAATAGTGCAAACACCACTTTCTTTGACAAAGAAGCATACAAAGGAACTGATCCACAGAGCTGACACCAGAGGTTTGTTTCAGTTGAATGTAGTGGTGTTCGGATAAAGTTAAAGTTTCATCGTGAACACCGCACAGCACATAGTGCACAACGAAATGTGACCTCTGCAATTGACCCATCCATGTAGGAGCAGTGGGCAGCGGACATGGGCAGTGGCCAAGGGTAGTGCTTAAGGACGGTACTCTGCTCATGGGTACCTCGAGGGTACTTTTACTGGTCCAAAATTTGAACCGTTGACCTTTAGGTCACAAGGCCAACTCCATCACCGCTACATCACCACAGCCCCATAGGATAAGTGGGTATACCATGCCTTCTTAGACTCCACTCACTCCTGTCATGTCATAACTGATTCGCCGGACTGAAAAGCTAATGGTGTTACTGTCATTGTCATTGACTCAAATAATATGTTTCTTTGTGATTCATTCCTACATTACTGCCACATATTAGCTATATTCAAGCTAGCAGTACATTAGCTAGAGATCAGTAAGTGGGTGGAAAACAACAGCAGGAAAAAGAATAGCAGCAGAAAACATTGCACCACAAAGCACATGTTGGTTGTAAAACTTAGACAAAGGTACAGTCTTTGTGTTCCATTCATCAATTTAAAGATCAACGTAAAACACAAAACGTATCCCTGGTCATGTTTAGGCATGTACATGGTAAGTCTGCCATGAGGTGGGTAAACGCCACTTCACTACTGGTTAGAAGTATATACTAATAGGTCAGCATGTAAAATCTGTACTGAGTTAAAGCCAATGATCTATTTTGTGACTGTGCTGGCTCCAGGGTATGTATGTGATGTCACAGTAGGCAAAGGTCACCACTGTTACAGCCACTGAGTGGCTACGTTAGCGTTAAGCATGAATGCTACACAAACATAAAACATCTGAAAAGGAAAAGAACTGCTGCGCAACAGATCCAACAACAAATCACAACTATCTTTTTACAAACCGTCCAAAGCTAAAGAAAACAGCATGAGATTTTCTTTGTGTTGGGTGAAGCCAAAGATGTTTCAAAGGAATTCAAGACGCGTCACTGTGCAACTGCAAACGTCAAGGCTGATAAATGTAAATGTCTCTCCAAGCCCCATCACACACGTACAACGTGATGTCAAAACTGTTCCGGTCTTCTCTACAGCTACCCAAGGCTTCAGTGGGGGCTCACTCATTCTCTATCTGTGTTTCATCTGCACATTTTACATGAATAGCAGCTAGCGAGTTAGCTATGAAGAAAGTAGGCTTAAGTAGCTTACGTTTTTCAAAATAAAAGGGTCAAAAAATAAAAGTATAAGTATTTCCAAGGCACCAAAGTATGGTAAACTGCTTTCCTGGCCACAGGTCAGTGCCACTGGTTGTTCAGAAAGTTCTAAAATTCACTGTCAAGTCCAATTGCTTTTCATTTAAGGAGATAAATGTTCCAGGTTTTGCGCTTTTTTACTTACTGAAGAATGCTATGTAGCCACAGGTTTTGCAACTCACTCCAACTGAGGGGCATGGTAAATAACCTATAGTCTTTTTTTTAAAGACTGAGGTCAGTCACAGATGCAAGGGAAACTCTTCAAAGCTTTTCACAGGTTTTTCCCCCCAAAATGTGTCATTGCAAGTATTAATACAAATGACCTCTGAACAATCATCAGCGTTATCAATGCTGTATTTCAGAGCTGAAAAAGTAATCCTCAGAAAACAGAGCAAGTTATATGAACACAGTCAGAGCGAACTGTAATGCTACAGCTCGAAAAAGAAAGAGATTATGGGAAAAATCAGACACACTGCTCTATAAACACAAAAAAGCTAAATGTTTGTCAGAGTGGACATAGCCCTTCAACAAGAGAAGTACTGATGTCTGCCTTCAGGAAGCCCTCAGTTTTAAAATAAAATCATTTAAAAACAGGGAATCAAGAACCAGTTCCATTTGAGAACTCTTAACTTGTCCAGTCCATTAGAATCATAGGCCTTCAAAGGTTATCGGCACTGGTGTTTTTCTGACATTTGTGTGTTGCTTATGGTCATGTGTCATGATGTTTCACAATGAAATACGACACAGTGCTACTCAAAAAAAGATCATTTCAAGTAAGTGCAGAAAGACTGGAACGTATTTTCATGCAACATGGGCTAAAATTCCAGGAACCTGGTGAATACACTGTACACACAAGTGCCACTACTTCCCAACTGAGAAAGTATGGTAAGCATCCTAATAACGTTAACACCATACAGGTAAGTTTAGCAGATTTTTCCTTTTGACAAAGAAAACCAAATTGAAAGCGAATGCTGTAAAAAAATCTCTAATTTCATCCATTTTCAATGACAGAATGCTGCTATAGATAGCTACAGTAAACTGCAGGACTCAGCACAGAATTATTCATCAGTCTAGTTCATTTGCATGGATGAACAAAATGGACAAACTGTCGTATGTTTTTCTTAACACTTCGCCCAATCGGAACCCTAAATATGTTTGGTCACAAAAGCCATTACTGTCCATTTTCAAGGGTATTGCAAGACCATGTCTTACAGCGAAAAACGGCAGTAGAGATGCACTGTTTGTGAACGGCTCATTCATTATTACTGAACAAGATTCAAAGATCTGAGTCAGGAAAAAATACTTCCAAATGCCCATCAGTGCTGACAAACCTCATAAATTCATTCAGCCACTCGGCCCACAGTATTCAGGTCAGGCGAAACAACATGGCCGAAGCTCCTCAACCAGCGTCTTGATTGTAAATTAAAACTATTTCATGCTTTAGGCTCTTTTGCTTAAGCACAACAACTCAACTGCAGTTGGACTGATACGACCTGAGAAATGACAAAATGATATGAATAAAAATGTGAGCATGTTTTTGTAAATAAACTCTCAAATCCTTAAATACAAAAGATCTTATTTATTTTAACATGTTCCAGTGTTATTAGGCAGACATTCCACAATGTGTTTCGTCTAAGAGACAACAAAAGCTGCCGTGACACTGAACATCTGTGAAGGCCTCCCCCCTACACACAGAAAATTGATTAGGAATTGATAAAGAAATTGCTGGAGAACTGGGCAGATGAGCAGAATCGATCAATAAAATCAATTCCCGTTCCTAGCAACAAACCCCTCCACCTCTACCTTGCCCATTTCAGCAACGGTGGACTTGAATAAGGTGAGCCAGCTGCATTCCACATTCGTGCACAAACCAGTCGGGCAATGATGTCATCTTTCACTTCTGTTGTTTTTTTTCTCCTCAACCAACTTAGATATGACTTGTGTTGTTGCAGGTGGGGTCTTAGGCATTTCCCCAACAATGTTACCCAACATGTTACAGCAACAATACACAACAGAGCAAACCAAGCTGCAGATATAACTGCAATGTACGCATTATGGGACCACCTCGATCTCTGTGATGGGAGTGAGACAATAGTTGTAAATGTAGTAGTGGATGATGCAGAGTCCACGTTGTTATACTGTGACATCAACATATTGTGATAATGCCTTTCGATTTTTGCAAAAAGTAGCTTTTTTGACAGCTGCTGACTTTGGTAGTGAATGATTTTTTTGCTGACTGTAGGGCTTGGTACAGAACCTACTTAATGGGTTCTGACCAAATCACGTTAGAACTACTATCAATGAATGTGTCCACTAGAGATGGCCAATATAGACTCAAAATTATGACAGTATCTAATGTTATTTTTGTGATTATGTAAAAACAAGCCATTCAACATTATCTTTTTGGCCACACAGTCCTGAGAGCCGTGCAAAAACAAACCTTGATCCAAACAGTCACATTTAACCCTAACCATCAAATACTAAACTACACCAGTTAAGGTCAATACGCAACAGAATCAGAATTTTATTCACAACTTAAAATCCCAGCAAACACCACTACTTGCATGGTTCATAGCCTAACACCCGAAAAAACAAACGGAAATGTTGGAAGAAAAACTTTCTTCTGTCATGATTAAATTAGTGTAAGTGTGTGAGATGTAAACAGTGATCATTAGCATCACAACATGAAAAATTCTTATCATGAAAGTGCCGGGATATCATGTACAATATGATAAGGCACAGCCCCAGTGCTCAAGGTACCGGAGAGCAAGCCAAACACACAATGGCAATGACTAAAAGCGGTCGAAAAGTGGTACAAAACTTTATGCCGACAACGCTCTCTGCGATATCTGTAATGTAAAACACAAACCTGGTCATGAAAACACATCTAACCTTTGAAAACACAAAATACATCTGTAAGCCTGCACCCAATGCTGAAGAAGCTGACCCCTCCAAGGGTGAAGAAACTTGAAGTGAGGCATCAACAACTCCATTGACATCTTCGGGTAATTAATTAGCTTGTCGTTGTTGGGGAGGACACCACATGCTTCCTCTGAGACTCACAGAAGTGAGCCCTGATGACAGACCGTGACAGGCTGGGACAATTTTGCAGAGGGGAGAGGGCTGGAGAGAGGGTTTTATTTTGTGTGGTGTGTAAAATGTTCTAAATAATATAATAAAACGGTAAAATTAGAAGTTGGGACACATTTTATACAATTAAAACAACATTTAACAGTGAACAAAAGAAAAGTGCTACTGATAATGGATTTTACCAAAGTGACCGGTACCAGCTTCTTTTTTATTGGTGGGACATTTGAGTATAATTGGAGTATGAGTATATATATATATATATATATATATGTTCTGCCATATACTGATATGCTTTACTCATGTTTTCCAGGCCCTGACTGGTAATTTGCAATGCCTGTCATTTGCTGGGCGTTCCAGGTTGTTTTGAAAGAACAAAATGCACAGAAACTTTCATTTTTGGTGTAATAGGAAGAAACCAAAACAATCCATGCCATTATAACACTACAGCATTAGGCCATTAACTCTAGTAAGGCTAACATCTAATATCGCGATACTGATACAGTATCAGTATCGTCCAGCGGTAACTAGACATGACATGTAACCCAACAGAAAAGGCGTTAACCACGATATGGAATGTAGTCAAATAAATCTCACCCCAGTCAAGAAACTCCAGGATATTCTTCTCTCTTCTGAGGGGAGAGCTGTTGCACTCATCGTAAAGGCAGACGAGGATATCCAGCAGAGTCTCCACGCTGAGGCTCTGGCCGTTCGACTGAGAGGGGCCATCCAAAATCAGCTTCTCCAGCTTCTTCAGGCGCACCTCCCCAGACATGCTTCCAAACTTTCCGGCTAGCTTTTGTCGCGACGACGCCTATTATTTCCACCTGGACTCGAGTGAGCTCAGCATAAAAAAAACTGCTTAGTAGCTAAAGACAGGCTAATTGTCCGGCTAAAACGGCTCAGTCATGGCCCTCCTCGAACGAACGCCTCGCTATGACGACGTGAGGCTTGGTGTAACAAAAAAACACATTTCAGCGTTAGCTCCGCATTCGGAACCGCAGCAAGCCCAACTCGCTAGCCCTGCCCGACCGACCCTGCCCTGCCCTGGCCGGTGGATCTGACGTAAACCCGCCGCTCGATGCCCTCGTTCTATTCCTATCTGCAACACACTCCTGCGGCTCCTTCCCCAAGGACATTAGCACCTGGTCACCCCGCAAAAAAGCGCTAAAGCACCGTCCTCTGCGCTTCATCCGTGCGACGGCGCTCCATCATGCAGTAACCTCCAAAAACCGCACGAGCGCCGGATCTGCAATGCTACAAAAGCCCGCACGCCCCTCCTCACGGCAGAGGAGAGCAGAGCAGAGCAGAGGACAGGAGGAAAGGCTTAGCCAGCAGCTCGTTTCCCCCTCCCTATAAGTTCCACTCTTCGTAAGCGGGCTCCCTCTCGCTCGGCGCGACTCAACTCCGGCGTCGAGCGTGTCTGTGCGCGCTGCTGTTTGTTTGTGCTGGCGGAGGAAAAGTTCAGCTGCGGATTGTGAGGAAAAGAAAACGCCTCCCTCGTCGTGTCAGCCAGCCGAGCCTCTCCTCCTCCTCCTTACCGTCTCTCTCTCTCTCTCTCTCACTCACTCACTGCTGCAGGCGAAATCCGAGCTCATCATGGCGACTGACACACGGACACACACTAACACACCTCCGTCACAGGCCTGCGAGACGGTGTGAACGGGAACTGCGCTGTGTTGGGGAATGACTTCAATCATCCACAGAGACGAGGACAGTCACAGCTTTTTTTCAGTTATCTGTGATAAAAGCGAAAATCTGGACATTACACTTTTTTTTTAAATGTATGTAGCCAAGGAATTTTTTAAGCACACTTTGATGGTTTTCATATACAATGTATAACATAATGATCCATTCTCAACAATCCACACGCACAAGTGTGTGTGTATATACATATATTAGCATCAGAACATTAGAAGGAACAGAATTGGCAGAAAGGGTAAATGGAGGGAGAATAAGAAAAAGAAAATGACCATTTGTCATTGTGAACACACCCCATCACACAAGATGCATCCTAACAAAATGTGACCTTTTGCATTTAACCCCAACACACATGGAGCAATGAGCAGCTATGAGAAGCGCCCAGCGGAGCAGTGTAGCGGGAAAGTATCTTGCGCAATGGTACCTCTGGGGTAACTGGGCTGGGACTTGAACCTGCAACCCTCCAATCACAAAGTAGTTACATTTACATTTTACATTTACGGCATTTGGCAGACGCTCTTGTCCAGAGCGACTTACATGGTGCTTTTTAGTCAACAAAGAAAGACTTCCTATACCAGTAAACGTAGTAGTTCTCTAACCACTAGGATACCACTGCCTAAGAAGAAGATAAATATGTGCAGATAGAGATGTAAAGGGTGAAAACAGGTTTGGCCATGTGTCTAATCAGACAATATACAAACCTATTGAAAATATAGCTTTTCACTTCACTTACATAGCCATAATCAGAATAAAGCACATTTTCTATCATGGTGAATTTTGAATGAAACCATGAATGATCCCAAATGGCTCTCTGCTCCCTATACAGTGCCATGGAGTTTCTGCACCCGGAGACGTGTTTCTGAGTAGGAGCCTGTATTTTCTTTACTGCACAGTGCACTATGTAGGAGGATAGGGAGCAATTGGAACTATACCTTGCAGATATTCACGTATTTTAAAGCTAATGAAGGATAACTAAGTGAATAAACTGGTGAAGGGTTGCCAGATCATTTAACGATGATCATATCATCGCTTACTCTTGATTGCTACTAGAATTGTTCCTTCAAAAACGAGCACGCGCGCCCTCTGGTGTCCAGAGTGACACGACGCACCTCTACAGTAGCCTCCGCGACCTCATTGCCCCTCTTGAGATATTATTTTATTTAACCTTCCGATATTTGGCCTTTACTTCATCTTTGTTTTACGCTGTTTTAGCTCGTTCCATGTTCAGAATTAGTTTAAAATTGGTAGATATTAATATTTCATTTAACTACATAACTACATGTGTCCTCTTACACATTAAAACCGTAAATATGTACAAAATATGTGACAAAAACAATAACCTCAGCGCTCAGCTCAGCCACAGATATTCATAACCAAAGAGGCTCCACTCTCCCCGCTGCCCTTTGAAGTCGTCCATGGGAAAAGACCATCCCTCCCGTTTCTCAGCTCAAACCTGCTTCAGATGACCCCATTCAAACGGACATGGATCTGGCGAGTGCCACACCACGACTAATAAGGTGCTAATCGTGTCTTTCATGTCGAAATACGCCAGATATGAAAGATGAAAGTCCGGAAGGAGTTGCCCGAATAGGAAGTTGGCACTTAGTTATTAATCTGCCTATTAAGAAAATATCATAGCGAGAGCTGACCGGGCCCTCAGCTCCCTTAAGTTCTCTTAACACCCATCTCGTGAGTAGTTCGCGTGTTTATCAGTAAACACACGTTTATCTAACGCCTCGAGGTTTTTTTCCCTGTTTGTTCTACCGAAAAGAGGCTGGAACGCGCTTAAATAGGAGGAGGTTCCTTATGCCATGCTAGGTGTTAATTAGCACGTGTTTTGTGGATTGGCGATTCCCTCAGTGCTTTGATAAAGGGCTATGGCATCCGCGAGAATTAGAAGCCCCTCCGTATTGACCAAAGGGGCTCTACATAATTGACAAGGGAAGGGGAGAAGACTGACACATATCACACAAAGCTTCAAGCCTCTAATTTACTGCTGTGTGCTGAGTGTGTGTATTGTACCAAACAGACAAGAGGAAGTAAATGGGCTCGGCCTGTTCCATAGGATCTGGAGTGGACAGGGCTTTACCGTCCGAATCCACTGTTAATTCACTAGAGATGTAAACCAATCGCTTGAAATCCATTAAAAGTTACAGATTTTTTCATGAGGGAATGAGAGGATTTACATGTTCACTACCGAACAGCATTTTAGCATTATATTATATTATATTATATTATATTATATTATATTATATTATATTATATTATATTATATTATATTACATATGCAGACATATATGTGTTTATGTGTGGTGTGTATATAGATAGATAGATAGATAGATAGATAGATAGATAGATAGATAGATAGATAGATAGATAGATGCATGCATACATATAGGAAGCATAAGTTCATTTTTCAGGTATGCTACAATACTATATGTTAATCATATACAGCTATATGTTTGTGTGTTAGTTATAGATACATAGATGCATGCATATATAATAGCAACTTAAATGGCTATACAGAAAACATATATATATATATATATATATAACATTGTATATAAGACAATACTGAAATGAATGTGCTGTGAATGTGTCTTGAGTGCCATTAAAGTGTGCTACAAAGCTTATGTGACAGTACTTGTGTAGAGTCAGCTGTTTGGATTTGCGTCTATATTTGCACTCCATTCATTTCTCTTCAGCTCACAAGAAAAGTCATCTGCCTTTCCTGTGAGCTCCCTCGGTCTGTCTGACATCTTAGAGCAAACAGAGGGGCCAATACACAAACTCAGACAGTGGCCCCTCAGTGCCACTAGCCCCTCTTCTTACGTTTGTGTGACCAAACAAGGCATGGCAAATTTGGCAATGGAATCGGATGATCACCAACCTGTGAAGAGCTCCCCAATCCACATCCCCTCGGCCTCCCCGGATTAACTGTCTGTTTGGCTAATAATTTTAATCTGGGGATGTAGGAGCAGGGGTGGTCGTCTTGGAATAAACATCCGATTGCCCCCGTCACCCCCCCCCCACACACACACACACACACACACACACACACACCTCCAAAAACCCACCCGATGACGATGGGGCCTACGGTTGAAGCTGATCAACAGAGTGACTGTCAGACATGAACCATCTTGGGCCACACTAATGGACTGAGGCCAGACTAGGAATGTTTTGCAATGTCCGGGGGAATGTACACGAGGAACAAGGGCAGTACAACAGCACACATGCAGGCCAGTTGAGAGGGAGAACACCCCAGGCTCACTATGACTGGAGGCCTACCATAAGGCAGGGACTGAATGGCAGTGACGTGTAATGGGATTGGTGCAGATTCATCAGCCAGCATTATGTTCAGTTACAGATACACACGTGAATATGATGGAGTGTATCATATGAAATGCTTGGTGTCACATTCAGGGCTGTCTCTTGGTATAGGTGGCATAAGCAGTCACACAGAGCCGGAGTGTGTTGAATTTAATATTAAATGCCAAAAAGTGCAGTGGGTTTTAGTATTGATTCTTTATTTAAATGGAATGCGTTAATTCTTGTTCTATTCATGCATATTAAAGAAAATGAATGTGTGTGGGGTGTGTGTGAGTGGTGGTGGTGGTGGGGGGGTGGGGTCCCCCCCCCAAAGTAACTGTAAAATGCAACACTATAAATTGTCATGAACAGTCTTACTTCTGAAAGACCTTAAGTCCCACTATCACTGGCTTATTATTAATATTAATTATTAATATATATACTTCCATTTTCGACTTTTATCTTGTAGGATGATCAAGGAAAACCATGAAACAATGCGGATATTCTCTGTCAATGTATTCCTAATTATTCCCCTGTATTTATTTATTTATTGTATAGTTTATGTGTATTAGAAGCATATAATATATGTATAAATATTTAAAATGTTCATCTATTTTAATATGGATTCTTATGCAATAAAACTGAAATATGAATGATATAAAAATACATCATATAAATTATTATTTAAACAAAAATCAAGAAACTGAACAGTTCAGTTGTGCAACACTATAAGTTGTCATGGACAGGCATATTTGAAATTCCATCATTTTCTGCTGGGACTTTTATATTGTAAAATGATAAATGGCCTAGTACGTGTTTATTAGTGTGGTAAACAAGCAAACGAACAGGTCCCATGTGTTTAAAGGCAGAGAAAATCAGGGGCATAAGTGAGCGACCGGGTTTGAAGTTGAGCATTTTGTCGTCATGCTTCCGATGAAACGTGGCTTTTCATGTCGCACCTTTGCTCTGATGTCGCCCCCCACCCCCTTTCAATGCCAACGTGCGAACGGCCCGGGGGTTGGGGGACATATAAGCGCCGGGGTCCCTGTCAAAGCCTCAGCATTTCACACTGTGAACTGGACAACTGCAGATCTCCTCGGGAGGAGTTTTTTTTACGGTGTTGTTCTTGAACCATTACAACTTCTCCACTTGCTCCGACTTGCAGAAAAAATCGAGATCTTCCCGTCCGGAGTTTCTGCAGCTTCAGATCCTCAGCACGATCCTCTCCCAGCACCAGGATCCATCAACCTCAGTTTCAGGTCACCAGCTCCCAGTCTTCACCCAAAGCCCAGGCTCCAATGGCCTCGTGCCTTCTCCTGGGCGCGCTCCTGCTCGCGCTGGCCGACTGCTTCACCCACGAGGACATGAAAGACGTCATGCTGAAGCAGCTGGGCCTTAGCGAAGTGCCGAGGATCCACAAGCGGGACGTGGAGAACCTGGTGGTCCCGACGCACATCAAGACCAAATACCTGAACCTGCTGAAGGTCCACAACAAGAGGAGGCGCCGCTCGCTGCCCAGCTTGGCGGGCATTCTCCGGGGCATCCCTGGCAATGCAGGTACCGCTCGGTCTCTCATTCACCTACAGCGTTCAACCAATGTATCTCTCTCTCTCTCTCTCTCTCTCTCT
>JBBPDA010000152.1:12874050-12885428 GCA_037974385.1 Arnoldichthys spilopterus | reverse complement strand
TGATGGGTTAAATGCAGAGGTCGCATTTCGTTGTGGTGCTTGAGTGTGTTCACAATGACAAATAATCACTTTCACTTCACACACACACACACACTTCCCCATTCTTAAGGGAGTTCTTAGTCCAAATCTAATCCCAGAGAGCCTGAGCCTCAGCACAGTTTTGTAGTTCCTGATCCTCAAACCTGGCCATAAACAGTTGTGTTTGAGCAGGGAAAGTGTGCTAGACGCTAAGTAATCTAGGACCCCTTTAAGTTGGGGACCACTGTTAAAAGGGAATTTTGAATGGAAAGAACAATTATAAGATGGGGCCTCCATTAATTGGAGTAGTTTGTCCAGCACATCTCACAGATGCTCAACTAAATTGAGATCTGGAGAATTTGGAGGCCAAGTCAGTGCCTTGACTTCTTTGTCATGTTCCTCAAACCATTTCTAAGATTCCCCAGCAGAACACTACCCAGACCATCACACTGTCTCTGCCAGCTTGCCTTCTCCCCCAGGTAACCAATACACAAGCACCCAGCTGGCCACATGAAAAAAAAAGCTTAATCAGAATAAGCCACAGTCTTCCATTGGCCCATGGTCCAGTTCTGATGCTTCTGTGTTTACTGTAGGCTGTTCTAGCAGTAGACAGCTTCTCCCCAAACACTTCAATCTACTGTTCTATGTGCGTCTTTTGGGTTTCTGTTAAGCCCATATTCTTTAGTGATGAGAATGCCCTGCAGGACCACCACTGAACAAGTATTAGTTTTTGTGGTGGATCATTTTAAGCACAGCAGTGACAGTGCCACTGTTATATAATCTAGCTAAATTTTGGCAGAATGATTGGGAAAGGGAGAGAGCTAGCTGATATGATGGAGAGAAGGAGGGTTGAAATCTTGTTGAAGACGGAAGAATGTATGGTGGAGTTCATGAAGATGTTAAGGTGGAAATTGGGAGGTAGTGAAGAGTTACGAAGGTGCTGAACAACTATTGTGGAAATGGTAAGGAATACAGCCAGAAAGCTACTTGGTGTGAGATCGGGAAAGAAAGAAAGATGATAAGGAAACCCGGTGGTGGAATGATGAAGGAGATGAGGTACAAGGTAAAAAGAGAGGTGGGGAAGGCTAGAGTCAAGGGTGAATTATATGAGAAATTGGACACTAAGGAAGGAGAAAGGAATATATACAGATTGGCCTAGACACAAGGGCTGGGGGGATGTAGCAGGTTAGAGCAATATAGGACAGTATAGGAGTGACGGATGCATTTAAGGTAGAGGTGGAATTACTTCAAGCATCAGCTCTGAGCCCTTTCTTATTTGCAGTAGTGATGGAGGCAGATGACATTGTGATTTGTAGTGAAAGTAGGGAGCAGCTGGAAGAGACTTTGGAGAGGTGGAGATATGCTTTAGAGAGGAATTAAAGTGAGTAGGTCAGAACACTGGTGAGAATAAAAGGGAGGACAGCGGAGTGGTTAGGATGCAGGCAGGTGGCGAAGGTGGAGGAATTTAAACACTTGGTTTTAACAGTCTGGGGAGTGCGGAAGAGAGGTGAAGATGAGTGTGCAGGCAGGGTGGAGAATCAGCTAGAGTGAAAGGGAAGGTTTACAAGATGGTAGAAAAGACCAGCTTTGTTACAGGGGTTGGAGACGGTGGCACTGACAAAAAGACAGAGGACAGAGCTAAAGGCGGCAAAGTTATAGATGCTAAGATTTGTGTTGGGAGTGAGGAGGATGGACAGGATAAGGAATGAGTATATCAGAGGAACAGCTCAGCTTGGACAATTTGGAGACAAAGCTAGAGGAACAAGATTGCACTGATTTGGACATGTGTGGAGGAGAGAGGCAAATGATATTGAAAAAAGGATGTCGATGGCGCTGTCGGGCAAAAGGAAAAGAGAAAGGACTAACAGGTTTACGGAGATGGTGGGAGGACATGCAGGTGGTCGGTGTGAAAGGAGGCAGGCAGAGGACGTGAAAAAATTAAAGCACAGGATCCGCTACTGGAACGAGAGTAGCTGAAAGAAGTAGGGGAGACGTAAAGACATCTTGAAAAAGTTATGAAGAGACACAACCAATTACACAAAGACCACAATAAATGTGACCTCTGCATTTAACCCATCCACAAGTGGAGGAGTGGGCAGCTATCATAAGTGCCCAGGGAGCATGGTATGGGGACGTTACCTTACTCAAGGGTACCTCCTGTGACCCTCTCATCACAAGGGCAAATCCCTAACTAATAGGCCACTGCGCTTGTCCAAGTGGTGGAGTAAGAAAAGTCATCACATATGGGGAAACTTGTCATTACAGGTTTATTAGTCTTCAATGCCAGAAGCTTCTTTGCATTATCAAACTTTTGACAGTCATCATAGTTGGAAAAATAAATAAGCACAATACAAAACCAGTATATGTATAAATAAAACCAGTGTCATTATTGACGCTTTAAGCCGCTGTAGGCCCGAGTACAACACTTAACTTGCCATCGTTCTGGTTTTATAACTCCAGCAGGTTGTGAACACTAATTTCTATTATCACTACTACTCTCAACTATGTCATGCTAATCATAAATACATTAGGACAGTCTTTATGCATATGATGGGCGCCAAAAATGAAATAAGACAAGAAATGATGAACACAACAGGCCTATAGGCCGTAGTTAGGCTTGTTTATTGTTAAAAACAAACAAAAAAAAAAAAGTGACAAATTAGCAGTCGCATTAAAATAAGAGAAAATAAATAGCTGCCAAGACAGTGGTGGCTGCTTTTCCTCCCACCAAAGTAGGAGAGCAGCCATTCTGTGCCAAATGTTTCTAAATACAAGGGTCCAAAACTTGCAACTATTAGTAATGCTGTTCAGGACTGCGATCATGAAGTTTACCTTTCTTGGGAACAAAAACTGCTAGTAAGAATCAGCCTTAAAGTAAGGGGTTAGATACTGGCTAGTTGTACAAGCTGAAAAATGAGCAGAGAAGAGGAAGACTATGACACGCTTCACGGCTAGTTTTGTCCTTTCTACACTTTTTACCCAAAAAGAAAAATGCCTTCATAGGACTGCATTTTTATTGTGTACTAATGTGTTGGGTTTGTGTTCTGTAAGTATATCTTACAAAACCTATCTTAGAAAACACTCTCTCAGTGTATTAACCAGCACCAGAGGTTTGATGTGTAATTAAAAAGTTTGTCAACTTTACCTGTCAGTTATACATATATATTTCTTTAAAAAAAAAAAAAAAAAAAACCCATCAAACTACCTGAAGCACACATATATACAGACGCTTGGTTAAAGGTTGCTTGTACACTACTTGAGAGTATTTAAATTCCCAAAATTTTAAAAGTGTCTTTAAAAACGGTGTGTGTAACATACAACAGTCACTTTGAAAACTGCTGGTAAAGCGGTATTGAAGCATCACTCACGTGTGGGAAGAAAACCGACTTCAATGAACACCACTATAGCCAAGCTGCTGAATGTGCCAGATTTTGTGAAATGACTTGTGTAAAAGCACAGACACCAGTTTAAGCCCAGATAGTTTTAATGTGTAATACTCTTAGCAGGGGTATAAAAAACCTAACTCTGCAAAAGGAACTGGCCAACAGTCAGTGAAGGTGACCATAAATACTGAGTAGAATGACAACACTTTCCCTGGGAAATGCTACACAGAGGGAAGACAATTACAGGATAAACTAAGCGGAATAAGGAGAAAAAACCTATTCAACTTCCTCAAAGGCTCTTTAACACCCTTGATATGGACTGCACATCTCAATCAAAAAGCAATACAAGTTGTACAAAAGCAAAGAACCCATTTATTGTAAACCTATGAAGTTTAACTATTACACAATGGACTGAAATACACAAAATTAGGGAAAAAAAGAAAATATTGACAGTAACAAAGATATCACACGTTCATATAATCCATGAAAGGGCCTTTTTGCTGCAAAAATGATCACATTACCGTCAATAGCCTCTAAAAAGAGATTTTGTTGATCTGCAGGATTCTCAAATGGTACAATTCTTACACAAAAAAAAAAAAAACTCGCAAAATAATTTACGTTAAGTAAAAATGACATTGTACAGAATAAAACGCACAACCCTGAAATTCAATCAAAAGCATCCCATACAGAGCCAAAGCTTCGAATCTTGATATAACAACATATCAAAACATGGGATCTAAAACAAAAGTTAAAATAAAAACTAAGAAAATAAAATTTACAAAAACATGGAAAAGTGAATCCGTCGCAAATATGGGATTTCCCCGGACGTCGGGATGTGGAATGTTTGTCTGTTCGTAATAACTTCTTATTAAAATGCGATTTAACTTCCTTTTTTTAAAAAGAGGGTAAAAGTGGATGGGTAAGTCAGTGGCCGCAGGAGAAAGTTCTCCATGAGCCACCAGTCTTTAATGCAAAAGCCCACTTAGTAATATCCTGGATGGTACTGCTGACTCCATGGCTTCTGGTTCCAGAACTAAAAGGTCAAAAGCAAGGTCTTGTCAGAAAATATATATGTATTCACATTTATCGGTCAATATGTGATTAACATGAGGTCTGCTTGGAATCATCTTGCTGGTATGACAAATGTATAAAGCCATTTACGTAAACATGATCCCTTTTAAGTGGAAATGTTAAGTATTAAAAAAAAAACCCACAAATATTTATCAACATATTTTTTCAGAAATTAGCCATTCTAAAATAAGAGTTAGAGTACTCGTCTTCTGAAGACATTAGATGTTATTACTACCTTGCACCACAACTACTTACCCCTTGCTGCCAGCTCTGGTTGAAAGCCTGGGCTTTATTCATTCCAAAGCTGCCATTTCTGTTGCCAAATCCACCACGATTCGGCTGGTTTCCTCCCCTCCCACGGAACTTCTGCAACAACCACAGTTTGAGGAAACTTATTAGGTTATCCTCAAGCCAAACTAAAGGCAAGCATTTGGTTGTTTGGGTGATGGTCAAACCCACCTGGTTGAAGTTGCCTCTGCTGGGTCCACCACCTTGGCCACCGCCACGGTGCATGTTGCCTCGGTTCATGGGCCTTCCACGGTTCATAGCTCCACCTCGGTTTGACATGTTACCCATGCCACCCCTTGAAGGAGGTCCCCTAGGGGGCATGTTCCTGTTGGGCATTCCACCTCCACCACCGCGGCTAAAGCTGCCGCGGCTTGGGTAGCCTCCTCGGAAGGCAGGAGGAGGCAGACCACCTCTTGGGGGACGATTGAAACCTCCACGTGGCCCTGGCACTGGTAGAAAAGCAAACATGGTCAGCTTCTCCTCAGTTCTGTTTAGTAAAACCATATCCACCATACAACATTCTTCCAGAAGAACAATTTTTCATTCATAAGCTACAAATCTACAGAAGCCAAGTTTCACACATGATCACATTACACCGGTATCTTTAATAATACAAATCAAAGTGTCCTTACATCCTCTGAAATTTCCACGGTTGGGAAAACCACCCCTGCCTCCACGTGGGCCTGGACCACCACCACGGTTGAACTGATTCTTGCCCCCTCGACTGCGGGGGCCCCCTTTCTTGGGCGTGCCTTGGTTGGGCTTCTTCTCTGGGGGCAGTGCGCTCTTGCTCTCCTCCTTGTACTGATCCAAGATCTTGGTGGCCTCATCTTTCTGCAGCTCCACATAGGTGACTTCAGAGAAACAGTCTCCCACTTCTGGCAAAGTGTAAATGCCTGCAGAGAAAAGAGAAACTTGGTGAATTAGTCAAATTAAACTTTTTTCCTTATTTTCACTGAGGCCAATGATGAAAAAGCAATGTAGATTCTTAGATCAAGGTCAGCAAAGTGAGATCTAATCTGTAACTAGAGTAAGAGCTCAAAGTGTTCTGCCTTTAGATCAAACAAGCATTACTGAAGTCAGAAGCCTCACCCTTCATCTTCAGCACAGCATGTTCTGGGACATCTTTGCCATCAGTTTCAGCTTTTTTCTGTGTCCTCTCCTTGTATGCCTCATCGGTGGGCAAGACCACCACAGCTTTGCGCTGGAAGCCAGCAAAGAGGCACATCTTCCTTCTCTGGGCTGCAGCAGAGACATTAGTCTTGCAGAGAAAAGAACACAGAAGGCAGGTGAAGTATGACACAATGGCAACACATTTAATGTGAAGTCCCCCCCCCCAAAATTATTCATACCAGTTGGCGATCATGACCCCATACCTGATCTAAGATATAGTTCCTCTTCTTGCGAGCAGCAATCTCTATGAATTTACCAAGAAACAGCGGAGCACTCTGGGAAATTGCAGCAAGTTTTGTTGTGTCTTTGTTCTGTCGCTTCAGACTATTAATCTGTAAATGTAAAAAGGCTCATCAGTATGTGTCAAAAACGTGACAAGCGAGACAAAACAGAAGAAGTAAAACTTTCTAAAAAGTTTTTAAAAATCTACTGACACCTATTTATGACCTATTTATTTTTGGGACAACCAAAATTAACAGTGTACACGGTCAGGAGAAAACTCACCATCATCTTCTCCACAATGGTGTTAGTTCCCAGGATAGTGTATTTTCCAGGGTTTTCCTCAATGTGCTTGGTCACCCATGTAGTCTTCCCCGACCCAGGGAGGCCAACCATGACAATCACCTATACCAAGAGATTTAAAAATATTTTCCATCAAGACATTAAAAGTACCTGCTTACTAGGACCTTTTGCAACTCCAATGCAAATTCAGAAATTACCTCGCAGTCTTTCTTGGACTCTGGCCCTTTCGGTCCCCGTACACGCTGGTCAACTGGGATTTGCTGGAGTAAGACAAAACCCTCTGGCTGGGGGAAATATGGCGCCTCCTTCTGGCCGAAGTTGAACTCTACAGCACAATTGTGGCAGAGAACATGGGGGTACAGTGGACGATCAGCGAGCGCTTCTTTGCTGGCCTTGAAGGCCACACCGAGGTCCTTCCCATTTTTGGAATAGGAAAATTCAACTTCATCCCCATCAAAATTCTATAAAAGAAAAAGAAAAAAGATGAATTCCATAGTTCAGTTGTTAAACAGTAAAAGGCTGCTAATTTTAAATGTTTGATGCAGTTCTTACAATAAAGCATCCAATGACATCATTTTCATCAAAGACCTCTCCATAATCTTCAGTCACACAATTTGCAGTCTTCTTTCCCTTGAGTGTAAAGGCATAAGAATGCTCCTCCTCACCTAAAGAGGACCACAGATGCAGGTTTCATAATGAACATAAAAGCCTGAAATCTGGTACCCTTTTATTTGAGGTTCAATCAAACTGGTCACAATATAATAAAACCTGGCCATACTGAAAAGTCCTGAATGTTTAAGAGTTTTTTTATTATTATTCTGTAAAGAAATTAAACTAGACCAGCTCTCATGACCTCATTTGTAAAATAAGCATTTTTTTTCCAACAGTGACGCAATACTGTGCTTAATAGACTTACCTAACAGCAAACTACTGTTAGCCAGAGACCAGCCAATCTGAACGTCATGAACGTCCATGCTCTTGCTCTTCACATGTTTTACTGGGATCTTCTCAATGACCTACAGGATTCATAATACAATTGTATCAGATGCTCAGTTTTGTAAACTATTTTCAGACAGTTAAAAAAAAATTAAAGTGTATAAAATGATGCATCCTTGCCTTCATTTCAAAAGAGGCTTTGCCCTTGTTCACACCATAAGAGGCTCGACCACCTGCCCATAGGTAGGCAAAGCTCTCCATGGTGAGGGAAGTAGCACTATAACGGTCTCGGGACACCTTGAAGTGCAAGTCACAGTTGTCTGTGCAAAAACAGCAAGAAAGTGTGACTCACTTTGTACTGTGTGTAATACTGCCAAGTTAAAGAAAAGCATTTATGAATGTATTAGCACAGAATAATTCAGGATTAAATATTCATTAAGAGCGATAATTCTCAGAATTTAATGAAAGTGGCAAAAAAAAAAAAAAAAAAAAAAAAAAAAAACCTCCATGGATCCAGACACACCAATGTGTCACCAAACCCCTCATCTTCTTCCTCCAAAGGTGGCAGTGGAGACTTGGCCCTGAAAAATAGGAAATAAAGCCATTAAACACAGGTGAATGCATTAGCCAGACCCAGCTGGGGTACTGTGGCACAATACCCACCCAGATTAAGTATCGTCACTGCGCCACAGAAGCAGGACAGTACATACTACACAGGCATTAGAGGGCACTGGCTTGGATTTACATAGGAACAGGCTTACAGAAAACTTAAAGATTACCATGAGTGGTCATCAGCACCAGCCTGCAGATCCTGAAAAGGAGCTTCTGTGCTTTGGTGGACATTATAAACCATCAAAACAAAAGAAGTTAATAAAGAGCCACCACTGTGCTTTTCCCCAGTCCCAGTGAGCTATTAAAAAAAGCCCTCCAAGTGTATTTATATCCTCAAGCTGTTTCTTCTGGAAAGGTCATGACAAGCACATGACTTAGAGGACTGGACTGGTCTAGAATTTAGGCAATATATAAAATTTAAAAATGATTGATATTTACATTAAACACCCAAAAAATTCAGCAGACAGACATTGTACTTACCCATTCAACAAGTATTAAAAAGGGGGGAAAAAACAGCATAACATACATTTGGTCTCTCGTACATACACCAAAATGGTGAAGAAAAAAAAATGTGGAAGACAAGGACTGCATACATTTAACATTAAGCAAAACAAAAAACAAAAAAAAAAACAAACGTAAAAATCCTGAAAGAGAACAACATTTATTCAGAAGACAAGCTAAATGCATCATGCAAACAACAAAGGCACGAGTGAACGCTAGGACATTGCCCCAACAACCCCATCCTGCTCATCATCTCCCGCACTGGTGCATTACCAAAAGACAACACCTAAAATCGCCCCCCACCCAAAACATGCGTTCGGCTACATGACACGTACATGACGCCCCTTCCCCAGTCATAAGACAGCTGCTACTCTCATGTATTCCCTTGGAGTCAAAGGGGAGTGCTTTCACAGCCATACGCGCCTTAAACTGCCAAAACAGTGTATGAGGAACAATGACAAATCATGATGATCTGATAATCTAATGACTTTCTTAATTTTGCAGTTTCCTCAGAAGATTACAAAAGCACTGCAAGGTAAGGGTTTATGAGCCAAGGATGACCCTCAACTGTTTTACACTTTATTAAAAGAAACATGTGAGGGTATTGTCCCTACAAGTAAAAGCATTGGCTCTTAAAGCCAATACATATAAAAGTGGCACTTCAGGGATAATGAAGGCCATTACTCCCATCCTTACCGGCTGTATTTGCTTTCTTCAATAAATTCAAAGTAGCCCCTTCCATGTTCCTCCCGGCGTCTCTTAACACCCTTCTTATTCTTCTGATCAGCATTGTTGTCTTTGTCCGCATCTCCTTTGGAAATAAAACAAAGAGTGATGAAATGCTCGTGTTGGACCCTGGCTTTAAGGGTGGTCCCACACGACTAGGAGTTCTCGGACTCCTCCCGCCCCAGTTACAAGTTGACCACCTCTGATCAGACAGAATATGTACTCACATGATATGAAAGGAAAAGTGCATTCATGCTCTAGGTAGCAGCGTTAACCAGTCCATTCAGGTAGAATGAACCAGATGAGAATCTTAACAGAACTGTGAGCAATGAGGATGAATAGCAGTTTGAATATACAACTTGGTCCTTGTGCTCAAAGAAATACTGAATGAACACATTCAAATACACCTGGGGATATGGTACATGACCGAACTACGCGATAGATGCGCACTTGCTGAGAAAATTAGCAAGTAGTTTTATTTTTTTCCACCTTTGACCATCACAAAACGACTCGGTACATCGAGTTAGGGCAACGATCCCTGACTTGCCTTTGCAAGCTAGCAGCCAGCTAACGTAGCCCTCTCGGATCATGGCGTTAGCTATCTAGCGGCTACTTCAAGCTAAGCTACAGGCCTAAAAACAAAATGGGAGGAAAATAGGTCAAACGGAGCATTTGTATTTCGAATACTTAATATTAAGTATTTAAGAACTAACACTCAAATTTTACAAATAATAAATGGAGTCTCATCGTCGCCAGCACCGAATACAAAACCGTTCTAGCTAGCCCGCGCGGCCCGGTGGCTAACGTTACTCTCCGAACAAATACTACTAGAGATGCTACAGAAAAACCATTTAAACAACTCTGCGTTTTTTCTCATAAAACCTTGACAAGAACATCGTGAAAAGCAGCATGGTTCGTCGTTATCTATTCGTCTAGCACCAATTTCAGCGCCACAAATACGGCAACCTATTGTTTCGGACTGTAACTAGCCTAGCTGAAACAAAAACGACAAACGGTTCAAATGTCGAACAGCTTCACAGAGTAGGAACACCGGCAACAGTCAAAAATTACATACGTTTCTAAATTCACTTATCATTAAAAAGCCATTAACCAGCGAAACGGCCAATTTAAGCTCACTCCGAAACTAGCTAGCTAGCCTTTTCACAACGCCCAGCAAGCCAACCGCGAGCTAAAGCTCTACTACGCAAAAGCTGCAAAACGTAGCGCACGTCCCGAACTGTGCACATGGACATTACGGGTTAAGCTTCAAAAAACACCCACTGCTGCACTCACCCTCTGCTGGTTGGGCTTCTTGCTCACCATCTTCGTCGTCGATTTTATCTGCGTCGTCATCCTCGTCGAACGCTTTGTCCATCTCGATCGCGGCGTCCCCATCTTCCTCCTCCTCGTCGTCCTCTTCGGCCATTTCGTCGTCCTGACCGAGATCGTCGAAGTCGCCCGCTGCGGCATCTCCGTCTGCGCCTCCATTATCTTCCTCCTCCTCTGCCTCCATGCTTTCGCCTGCCGCTTCCTCGTCCGCCTCCTCGGCCATGCACTCTTGCTCGAGCTCGGCGCTATGGCCTTCGGCACCGTTCTCCTCGGCTTCTTGCTCTCCTCCAGCCTGGGCCTCAGCGTCAAGCGCGGCCTGCAGCCGGTCCATGAGCTCGGCCTTTAGCCCCTTGTCCGAAAGCTGCCGCTTTTTCAGCTCGTCCTTGAGCTCGTTCACTTTTAGCTTCTTCACGTTGATCGTACTCATGCTTGCAACCCTAAAATACTTTAATATTCAATTAAATATATTTATAGAAACCAAGCGGAGTTTTAAACGAGTCTTCTTCAGGACGACGCGACTCAGAGCTTCTTGGTTTCACTTCAGCTGCGCCAAAGCCGCGTTGGTTGTGTAGAGGGCGCCTACAGCGATAAACCCCTCCCGTGTGGAAACGCGGGGAAGAGGAGGAGCAGTAACACCCAGGATGACGTCAGTTCAGAGTGTACAGTTACAGGCGCCCGGTGAAAAACGGGTCGGGGGAAAACATCTAAATTAGTCTGTCTATAATAAATCAGAGAGGTGCGTGTTTGTGCATAAAGCCCACTTACACACATATATACCCATTGTACACACACACACACACACACACACACACACACACA